>JAAALK010000079.1:87917226-88301027 GCA_019279435.1 Zizania palustris
GGGCTCCGAAGGCTTCCTGGCCGAAGGTCGTGGGCTAGTTGGAAGCTTCCAAAGCCCATAGCCCAATGGTCCTTCGGCCCTGTAGGGCTTCGTCCTGACCCGGGACATGTGTATATTCGGCCCAAATTACCAAAATTGATATTTTGACAATCTTAACCATTAATGCCATTTTTTGCTATCAAAAAGACTCTCCGGCCTTAACCCTTCGTCAGTATGGAGACAAATCTTGGACTTAGAACTTTATGAGTTGTCTTTGTCTTGTAATCTTGAAGATCCCAGGGATGAAGTATTTTCCCCCAACAGTAGCCCCTCGAATACGCTTCTTCGAGTAACCTATATGGCAAGGAGAGCAGTATACGCAACAAATATTTTCATGATCAGGGACTTAGAAAAAATCAAGGTATTATAACCGTTCGAAGTATCTTCGACATCGAAGGTATATCTAATGAAAGCTTCGAAGGAAATGGACCGTTGCGAAGGTGAAGCATCACAAAGAGCCGTTAAATTTGAGCCGTTACCTCTCAAGTAGTCGTTAGGCTCCCTTGAAAAAGTAACGGACATAATTTTAACTGCGAGTTCACACCTTTTTTACTTTCTGGTCCCTCCTATCAGTGGTAGAAGTCAAACCTACAATGTGAATGCATATGCGAACCATAGCAAGTGAAGGTGAAAGGGTTATAAAAAGGGGACTCGAACCTCAGTGAATATTTTTCCAGAGCTTTGGTTCTAAGCCTCCTTTCTCTAACCTTCAAACATTCCCCAAATCTCTTGAGAAACCAACCAATGGTGAGGACCAGCGTGACGGTGCCGGCCACGGTAGGAACTTTGGCGCAGAGGCAGGTCTGGGCTGCATCGGTAGCAGCGGCAATGGCGGGAGCCCCGGGGGGTTCTTGGCCTAAAAACCCACGGGAACTCCGCCCGCCGTCCAAGAAGCCGTTGAAGAAAAGCTTCTTCCTCGGGCAGTCGACGAGCACGGTAGAATCCATCGAGTAGGTGGTAGATGGAAAGCTGGGTCTGGGGATGAGGACTCGAGTCCCTGGAACAGAAGCGACCCCGACGCCACTAAGCGGAGAGGTGGTGGTCTTCGAGGCCTTCTTTGAAGCGGGGCTGGGCCTTCCAGCGATTGACTTCTTGGCGGAGGTACTAGACATGTTCCATGTTACTTTGTCGTAGCTATCTCCAAACACCATCGCCAGATTGGCTGTCTTCGAATGGGCTCTTCGGGCTGAAGGGTGCAAAGGGCGGTCTGAGATCTTCGCTGCAACCCACGAAGCCTCCAGCCAGCCAAAGCCACAAGACGGGCCTAGGGACTCCAAAGTGTTATTTGCCTTCGGAAGCGTCAACTTCCAGCTCCGGAAGGAACACTTGAATCACTTTCCAGCAAAAGCAATCAATGACCGGTGGTACACCAACTAGATACTCCAGTGGTTCTATGCTGAATTCGAAGAAGACTCCGGCCTTGTGGGGCCCCTGCAGGAGATATGGTACCGGAAGGAAGCCGAAGTAACTCCGGATCCAAGCCTGCTATCAGCGCGACTTGGGTTGCTTTCTTCGGTGGCCAAGTGCATGAGCATGTGGGACTTGGCCGAGGAATTAGTTGAGTGGTCGTTCGCATTCCAAAATGCTTCGGAAGGTGAACTTCGAAGCCTAGGTAAGCCTTCGAATCTTCTGCATTAACATTAATTAGAGCAAATAACATGCTTAACAGATTGTTACATGTTTTCAGTAGCTCCGCTAGCATTAGCTCCGGAGAAAATAGCCAAGGCCACAGAACGGGTGCTTTGAGCCCCTATGGTGGTAGAGAAGCAGCGAAGGGTGGAGCTAGTTAGAAGCTGGGAGCGCTCCAACCGAGTGTGGAGTGCTCTTGGAATGGAGCCTCCTCCCCTGCCAAGCTTTGACTTGACCGGAGCAGTCTCCTGAAAATGGAAGACCACCGCCGAGACCTCTAAGAAGGCTACCAAGACTCCCATCAAGAGGGGGAAAAGACCGCCAAGCCCCCAGGCCTTCGTCTTCTCCATCTTCTCTTAGCATTCGGAGCTCCTCTTCGAAGGAATCAGAAGAGAAAGATTCGAACATATAGATGGGAAGGAAGCTTGAAGAATACCTGCTGCAGGGCAATCAAGGTGAATCTCATGCCGCAGCTGAAGACCCCCTCGGGAGACTATGGAGGCCATAGTGGAGGCCCCCTCCGAACTAGTTGGAGTTGAGCCTAGGGTGGAGTTAGGAAATCCTAACTCGTCCGTAATCGTAGTAGTGGCGATAGAAGTCAGGGCTTCGACGTCAGCTACTCCGGCACAAACTCCAGGGGATGACCTCGATGAATACCTCCGGATGTATGAGTATCTAGGGGACCCTGAAATTCTTCCTCAAGGACTGGATGAAGGTATGCCTTCGACTTTTCCTTTGAATTCCTGAAACAACTTCAATGCATCATTAGTGCTTTAATGGACATTTAATGAATACCTTGTACTTTGTAGGTGCGTCGAGGAGCAGCATGGCTTTGTCTCATGATGGAGCTTTGGTTCCTCTCAGAGATGAGGCTCCGGTTGAAGTGGCGGCTCCAACAACTGAAGTTGTTTCAAGCGATGTGGCTCCAACTGAAGGAACAACGCTCGAAGGAGGATCCACTCTGGCCGAAGCAGCAACTCTAGTTTTTGTACTGGGGAGAGGTAAGGGCAAGACAGGTCTTGGCCTTCTCCCCTCACTAACGACGATGTCCTCATCCAATGATCCTTCGGTAGATGCTTTAGAAGAAGATCCTACTGAAGACAATCAATGGGCCATATCCTGGCTCCCGCTACTAGCTCTATTTCTGGAGCAGCGGACAGGGCTCTGAGCCCTTTTGGAGCCCTTGGCAGATAAGTGCCAAGAGGTCGGGAACTCTGAGCTGGTCTCCATCTTAAGCGAGACCAGCGGATCAGAGCTCGACTTGGCCCTCGAAAGGGCTACCCTTCAGGTATGCAACATACATCAAGTATACTTAGTTAATAAAAATGGTATTGTACTCACTTTGCTTCTTTGCAACAATTCGTCCTTGCTAGAGCGGCAACGACTTCCAATGAGCTCAAAACCAATCGGCTCAAGAGGAAGGTTACAACCCTCCAAAATGTTCTCAAGGGCTCCGAGGACAAGACTTTGCAACTGGAGGAGGAGCTCCTCGAAGAGCGGAGGGCTAAGGCCATTACGGAGGAAGAACTCTGGGACGAACAATAGACTTGCGCTACACTCAAATCTTCGATAGAATAAATCCAAACCGAGCGTGTGGTGCTAAGGGCTGAGGTTGAGAGGCTTCGATGAGTAGAGTCAAACTCCAGCGCATAGTTTGTAGAGCTTCAAGATTCAGTTAAACAAGCGCTGGCTTAGAAGAATTCTTTGATATCAAGGGTAGCTTAGATCTCCGCTTTTGCTTCTAAGCTGACGGAGGTCGAGGTGAAGCACATCACGATTGCTGATCGAACTATGGATACCATCTGGGGTATCCTGGAATATTTTGGCATGATGTGCCCCTCGTCTTCATATGTGGTATGCAAGCCTCTCGACCAGAAGCTGAAGATGATCCAAGCGGCGATGAAGATGATGAAGGGCTCCGGGACTCGCTATGGAGAGATCTCCGGGCCGGTATCGGAGTCCTTCGACACCTTAAAACTGTCAGGATCTCTGTTGCTCCAGTGAGGGGTTCAAAGCCTGCAGGCTTCGCCGACGAGGACTTGCTGCGACCTTATTTGGACATGGCTTCTGCCTGGGAAGCCTTACGGGCGACCTAGAAAACAGATCACGAAGCTGTGACCAAGGCTTGGATCGATGAAGCTCATCAGCAGAAGCAATCTCAGAAAAAGCCTCTGGCTCCGACTCCACCAGCTCTGCCAACTGACCCGCAGGTCTAGCTCGTAGGGCGCTTAAACATGTACAAGAAGTCTTGTAATACCCTTTTATCTTAATGAATGAAAAGTTTATAAATGATAAGTCTTTGCTTGAATGTTTATTTTTAGGTTTTGTTATATACTTTGGAGCCTGACCTCGAAGTATTGGAGCTTAATGAAGGGCTTCACCAACAGTGGGCTATCCTCGAAAGCTTAAGGCCTTACCGGCGTTCGTGTTTTTCTGTTCCTCGAGGGGAGCAAGGGGAAATAGCACCCGACATTTATAGAGAAGTCCTAACTTATATTAAAGAAGAGGATAAGGAAGTAGCATGTTTGTCCTCAGAGTATGTAGATTGGTCTGACTCGGAGTACCAAGTTGAAGACCCAACGGAGGCTAGCTCCGAAAAATTTCTATCCTAGGCTGAACTTCAAGAAGAGCAGAAAAAGTTGCGAGCTTCGAAGAAGAAAGGCACTCGGAGTAAGAGGAAAGTTTTGAGAACTCCAGGCTCTGAAGAGCGAAGTGGTCCTAGGGGTAGCTCTAGAGGTCGGAGGGGTCTCCTCTTTTATTTAGGCTTAGACCAGAATTTTTCATGATGTAATGTAATATGATTACCCAATTAATATGATCTATTTTAGAAGCATCACTTGACAGTTCCTTACTCCCCTGCCCCTCCTTGTGGGTGGGGGACCATACGCAATGCGATAGGGTCCGTCGGACACAATGATTGATATAACAACCTGATGCTTCGAATAATACTTGGTAATCATAATCTACTCTTTCGTAGAGTTCTTCGAACTGTGCGTTCGTATTTTGATGTTTACTAGCTCAATGCCCGTGTGTTGCTACGGATTAAAAGATCATCACAATATTTTAAAAATATATATATGTTAAATCAAATTTAATTGCAAAATGATATGGAACAAGAAAATATTTTAAAATTAGTATGTCAAAGGGGGAGAAGATGGAGATGACAACTACAACTTCTTAATGAGATTGACATTTTGGCTCTAGATAGGCAGATATGCATCTTGAAGTCAAAGATGATATCATCGGTGTAGTCGAGCAACACCAGCATGTCACAGAGAGTGAATAGGTATTAGAGGACCAACCTGGTGCTAGACCTGCATGTAAGCACTTGGGCGAAAAGGTAGGGTAGGGTTGGAGAGGTGGAGAAGCACTGCTACAGTGTATGGGCACTCAATCTTGAGCGGTCGAAGAGGGGTGGCTCCAAGGCCAAGAGGAGGAAGGCTGGGTGGCTCTATGGGGCTAGGGCGCAAGGGGTATCGTGTGGAACCGTGGAAGGGAAGGGGAGGGGTAGTGATAGGGCTAGGTGGGGGCGGTGCACACTGAGTATGTGAGGATGTGCGTTGGAAACGTCAGATATACCATCACCATCAACTCCTCTTTTTAAGGAGTAGGGATTAATATAGTGTAAGTAGAAACTATTTACAAACAATGTCAGATTAGAAAAACATTGTGGATCATATCGGTCTCAGGTGTTACAAAAACCAGGATTTCAAGGTATTAAGAAAATTTTGCTCCTATAGTACTATAATTTCTGATATATGAGAATCCATTATATTGAATTTCTCATATTTAAAACACAACAAGGGATTTTAGCTAGCTATATATCTGGAAACATATTATATATATATATATAGTTAGCTTATTTGGCTAATGTTTATTTGTGTATACTTTTATAAACTAAATTACATGCACACATAGGAACTAATTAATGGTATAGGTAAATGCCTAACATGCACATACACATTATTTAAAGGGTTAATTTTTTCCGTGCCATTACAATTTTTGCGGTTTGCCAATATGCCATCGATGTGTCACTGACACATGAGGGCCACCACAGTCACTGACAGTGGCATATAGGTAATTTCTGAAAATTACAATGGCATGTGAGTAATTTTCCCTTATTTAAAACGGAAAATACCTCGCATGTCATTACAATTTTTAAGAATTTCCTATATACCACTGTCAGTGACTGTGGCGACCTCCATATGTTAGTGACACACCAATGACATATTAGTAAACCATGAAAATTGTAATGGCATAAAAAAAATAACCCTTAAAAATGCTAATCATAATGTTTAATATATGTATAAACACTTTTTTATGAAATTTCATGATGTAAACTATGTTATATGTATTTAGAATTGAGAAATCACTTCCATAAAAAGGAGTACTGACACATTATATTACAGAAGATTTCTAAACATTAATGTTCTAAAACAAGGAATCTGCAAGGAATCAAGGATGCTTACTAGACTATAATGACTATATACAAGGATCTAAGGACTAATGGGTCCCACAAAATCATAAGGATACAACTTTTTAGAACCTTGGTATATAGAGTACACATAAAAAACTCTGTAATTAATCAACCACAACTTGAAATTGTGAATTCGTTATATGTTCAACGGACCACATAAAATTAAAATTCAAATGAGAGGATCTTAATGTATTACTATATTTACACAGTTGAGATAGTTTAAAAAGAAACTAATTGAACATTTCCTACCTTATCAAAGCTATTTCATTAGAGAGAGCCTACATAAAAGGTGTTTTTGTGCCAAAAAATAAAAATAAGGCTGGTCTTCTTAAAAATAGCATCAGGTCTAAACGAAAGAAGCAACTAACATGTTCTAAACTTGGATATTCTAGGTTGGTTAGATAGACAGTTTCCACCAAAATTAGCAGTACCAAAATAACACAAAATAATCATCATGTTAACTGATCATAATCTCTTAAAACAAGCAGCTCACCTCGATCTGTGGCAATTGTCGTCTTAGAAAGGTAAATGAATTTATGTTTTCGTAGTGTCATCTTCTATGCATGATGAATTAAAAAGCATGGAAATCCAAGAACAGAGTGTTCTAAAATGATGAATCTTATTCATCTTAGTACATCATATAACAAGAAGTTTTTTTTAATGTGCCATGAACCAAGAATTAACAGCACAAGACATGTGAAAAAAGGAGCTCAATTTTGCATCGATCTCACAGAATCAACCAGCCACGGTTAGTAATACAAATTTACTTCAAATCTATCTATAAATATTTTTGGCTGTTTTAAACTAATCGCCTAGCCGAAGGCACGTGTGAAAACAAAGGCACAATGGGGAAGATGTGGCAGAGTTGTCTTGGAGCCACCGCACACAACTGTAAGGGGGCAGCGATGCGTTGCATGCAAGGGCCAGAGGCAGGAGACATGTGGGTAGCCACCTGTTGCCCTAGTCGGAGGAGTGCGTGGAGAAGGGGTGAAGGCGCGTGAGGCTGGCCGGTGGGGAGTGAAAGCAGCTGATGGCACAGGTGAGAGGAGGCAGTTTGCGGGTTGCGAAGGTAGTCGATGGGATTGGCAGAGGTGGCGCGACATGATGGGATAAGGCTAGGCCGAAGGGGGAATGGATGGGGCAGTGCCATGCCGCCATGGGGGGCGACGGGAGGGGAGAGGAAAGGGCAGCAGCAATGAGCTCAGTAGGGGTGAAGTGTCGGGTAGGTGGGGGATGCAGAGTGTGGAGAGAAGGGCAAGGGCAGCTAGACAGTGCTAGACTGGATTTAGACGGCACGCAGGTTAGGTGCGTCCGTGCGTAGGACGCACCATCACCATGAAGTGGTGCTTTTAGGAGTAGAAGATAAATTTTGGAACCAAGTTTATACTTGTAAGCTCCGATAATAGTCGCTTAGGACTTTAAGAAGTGTTTCTTTTGGCCGGAGCCTTGAAACCTTATTGCTTGGTCGCCTTCGACTCTTTTATAGATGCTTCGAACTAGGAGGTCGGAAATCTGTTCTTTTAAAGTCCTTAGACTCTTCTACGGATCCTAACAAGCCGGAGCCTGGAATCCATAGGATTTGGCCACCTTCGGCTCTTTTACAAATGCTTCGAACCCGGAGGCTGGAAATCTATTCTTTTAAAGTCCTTAGACTCTTCTATGGATCGTAACAAGCCGGACCCTGGAATCCGTAGGATTTGGCCACCTTCGGCTCTTTTACAGATGCTTCGAACCTGGAGGCCAGAAATCTGTTTTTTTTAAGTCCTTAGACTCTTCTACGGATCCTAACAAGCCGGAGCTTGGAATCCGTAGGCTTTGGCCACCTTCGCCTCTTTTATGGAATCCTTGAACCGATGGTTCAAAGGCCGTTTGCTGGGTTCCGATGAAAGATGCTTACCTTCGCAAGTATCTTCGTTCCCCTGATGCGTCCACCAGGGGTAAGGAATATTTGAAGAGTAAGCATAATTCGAACCTTCATCTTTATTTAACTTAGAAAGGTACTTTACAATTGATTACAAGGAGCTCCTAAGCGTAATAACATTTAAGGTGCTCTGCATTCCATGCATGCTTCAACTCTTCCCCTTCTAAATTAGCTAACTTAAACGACCCGGAGCACCCTGAGCGTAGGATAATATATGGTCCTTCCCATCTGTTTCCTAGCTTCCCCAGATCAATTACACTTCACAGTACCAAATGACCTGGTCTAAGCTCATTCACTTTTATCTTCAGGTCATACCATGTCTTCATTTGGTCTTGGTACTTCGTCAGATTAGCGACAGCTCGAAGCCTTGTTTCTTCTGACAACTCCAACGAAGTGTTCCTTTCATCATCATTCCCAGGCTCTCTTACACAAAGGGATCCACCTTTAAGCTCCGTAGGAGTCATGGCCTCATCTCCAAATAACAACCTAAATGGGGTGAAGCCCGTGGACCTAGCTTGAGTGGTACTAATGGACCATAGAATCTTAGGAAGTTCTTTGGTCCACAGCCCCTTGGCTAGCCCAACAATTGTTTGATTCAAATCGGAGAGAATATTTCCATTTGCCCGCTCGACGGCTCCATTGGATTGGGGGTGGCGAACAGCTGCGAAGCATAACTTGATGCCCAGGCCTTCGCAAAACTATTTAAAGAGCTCAACTTCAAATTGAGTGTCATTATCAATAGTTAACTCCCTAGGCACTCCGAACCTGCAAATTATATTCTGCCAAAAAGAATTTTTGTACATTTTTTGAAGTGATAGCAGTTAGGGGTTCAGCTTCGACCCATTTAGAAAAATATTCGATTGCTAGAAGAGGTGTTGGTGGACGATGGCTCCGCCTACCCATCCACTGGCACCCTTGGCAGGTTCGAACTAACTCTTCTGCATCTCTTACAATTGTTGGCCAATAAAGCCCCTGGCGAAATGTCTTTCCCCCTAGAGCACAAGGGGCTAGATGGCTGCCGCACAGGCCTTCGTGAACCTCCCGAAGTATATCTTGGACTTCGGGTTGTGAGATGCACCGGAGTAGGGGAGAACAAACTCTGGCTTTACAAAGTATTCTATTGACAAGCTCATAATTTCGAGCCCTTGCTTGGAGCCTTCGGAAATTTGGACCTTCTAATGAAGCTGCACTGCTTTGCAAAATATCCAAAATTGGAGTCCGTCAATCAGTGACTGGAATGCAAAGGACCTCTGCGGAGGGTAGTTGATGCACCGTAGGCTTAACAAGTTCCTCATAAAAAGCGCCCTCCGGGATGTCCAATGCTTCGGCTGCAGCCTTCGCTAGAATATCTGCAAGTTCATTATCAGCTCGAGGGATGCTTCAAATAGAAATTCCTTTAAACAATGCTTCGGTCTTGCGGATTTCTTCGAAATACTTTGCAAGATGCGTATTTCTGGCTTGGAAGCTCTTGTCAACAGCCCTGCGATGACTTGGGAATATGTTTTTATTATAATTCTTGTTGCTCCAAGTGCTCTTGCCTTTCGGAGCCCTAATAGGATCCCTTTGTATTTTACAATATTGTTAGTGGTCTTAAAGTTGAGCCTTGTAGAATACATGGCCTTTTGCCTTGACGGCGATATTATTACAGCTCCAACTCTGGCACCAGATGCTTGATAGGCTCCATCAAAAAATATTGTCCACAGACCTTTGGAAGTTTCTTCCAGAGCCCAAACTGCAGATGGAGTCCTCTCGGCCACAAAGTTAGCTATAACATGGAATTGATAGTTGTTCTTGCCGTGAAGAAAATACCGAAGGGGGCTAGCTCGACATCCCATTTTCCAATCCTACCCGTGGAGTCTTTGCTTCGAAGAATATCACCAAGGGGATACGAGGTAGGGACAATTATATTATGTGCTAAGAAGTAATGCCTTAGCTTCCGCGAGGCCATTACCAAAGCATAAACAAATTTTTTGAGCTCGGAGTCTCTTGTCTTTGCTCCGAACAAAGCTTCTAAGACGAAGTATACTGGGTTCTGCACCAGTTTTCCCTTAAGCTCTATTTCCCTGACCAGCACTGCAATTACTGCGGAGCCCATTGCTACAAGATAAACAAGGAGAGTTTCTTATGGGAGGGACACAATAAGTGTTGATAAATTTCTGAGATAATCTTTAATATCATCGAAGCTTCTCTGGCACTCTGGCGTCCATTTGAAACTCTCGGACCCCTTTAGGGCTTTAAATATTGGGAGGCTTCACTCTGCTGATCTAGCTAGGAATCTGTTGAGGGTTGTGAGCCATCCTGTCAGGTTCTAGACTTGCTTCAGATTTTCTGGTGGAGCCATTCTTTGCAGTGCACTTATCTGCGTCGGGCTAGCTTCGATTCCTCTGCTCGAAACTAAGTACCCTAGCAATTTTCCTGCCTGCGCCCCGAATATACATTTTTTAGTGTTGAGGCAAACTCCACATGCTCGGAGGCTCTCAAAAGTTTCTGCTAGGTCTAGATTAGGACGGTGCTTTACAACACTCTTTATTACAATGTCATTGATATAGGCTTTGACATTTCGGCCTATCTGGAGACCTAGAGCCTTAGCAATAAGACGTGAGAAAGTAGCCCCGACATTTCACAAGCCAAAAGGCATTCGGACATAACAAAATACCCCGGAAGGAGTTATGAAACTCGTCTTGGCTTCGTCTTCGCGCTTTAGCCAAACTTGATGATAACAGGAGTATGCGTCCCTGAAGCTTAGAAGCTCGGAGCCAGCCGTAGAATCCACAAGTTGATCGATATGGGGCATAGGGTAGGGGTCTCGCAGGCATGCTTTATTTAGTGAAGTGAAATCAATGCAAATGTGCCACTTGCCGGAGCCCTTTTTCTTGACAAAAACAGGGTTAGCCAACCACTCCGTGTGGGCTACCTCCCTGATGATTCCAGCCCTCAGCAATTTCTCCACCTCTGTCTTGGCAAGGTCTGCCCTTTCAGTTGACAACTTACGGAGCCCCTGGCGAATTGGTAGAGCCTTCTGATTGACGAGTAAACTGTGCTCGATGATGCTCCGGTCAACTCCGGGGATATATTCGTCGGACCACGCGAAGATATCTAAATTTTCTCTAACTACTTCCTCCAGTGAAGTAGATATTTCCGAAGGTAGACCCTTGCCAAATTGGATTGGATATTCTTTGCCATCTTTGAGGATCATCTTTGTGATCACATCACCTTCTGGGCTTGGCTTTAGGGAAGGGCCCTTCAAGGGGTATGAGGACCCCGAAGCTTCCTCCGAGTGCTCCAATACACTATTCACTTGCTAGGGGTCCAGAGGTGGACCATGGCCATACTCCACTCTCTGAGTTGTAGCTTGGTCTCTTGAAATAGTGAGAACTCCACCTTGCGTGGGCATCTTGCGAAATAGATAGTTATGATGTGCTACAGCTCTGAATTGGTTCATAATTCCCCTTTCGAAGATTGCGTTATAGGCATACGGGACATCGACGACATTGAAGATAACCTCCTCAACTCTAGCCAGGGTCCTCTCTCCGAAGGCAACCTCAAGGCCTATCTGGCCGAGGGCATCGAGAGGAGGACTTGCGAAGCCTTGGAGTGGGCGGGCTGCCGAAAGTAAGTGTCTTCAGGGAATGCACATCTGGTCGAAGGCCTAGACGAAGAGTATATCAGCGGAGCTTCCACTGTCCACCAATATCCTTCGAACTTCAACTTCTGCTATATCAGCTGAAATGACAAGAGGGTCAACATGGGGGAATTTCAACCCTGCAGCATCATGGGTAGTAAAAGAAATAGGTACATGGGACCACTCGGGCATTTCTGTAGTCGAGCTCGAAGTCCCTATATGCCCTACTTTGTGAACATAGTCCCTCCGCTGCCGCTTTGTCATACTACCGAGGGTCCCCCCTCCAGAGATGGGTAGGAATACCCGCTTGCCGCGATCTTGTGGGTCCTCTTGCTTCGGTGGTGGCATAATGTTGGCCACCGGGAGCTGCATCGGTGCTTTAGGATTGTCGGCTCAGCCCACAGCTTGCACAGGCTCCGAACTTATTGCTAGAGGGGTCTGATCCGAAGTACCTCGCCCTGAGATTCTTCCTAAATACTCGCCCCTAAGGGCCAGTATGGGCTTGCAATCTTTGGTCTCATGGCTCCTGTTTTCACCATGGATGCAACAAAAGAGGGTTTGGCGCCTACCAGACGGCTTTTCTTGTGGCTTCGAGGTACTAGCCTTATTAACTTGCGCCTGTTGATAGTTGACAGGCATCTTCGGGTTGGAGAGGGCAATATTTAATACCTCAGAATGGAAATGCTCCTTTCCCCTTCTATGATCATTAAGGTGATTATCGAAGGGGGCTTGCGGCTCTGGCTTCACTTCTAGCTCTGGCTTCACTTCTCGAAGGAGGGTTGGTGCATGCACCACAATTCTTCAGAGGCAGCCTTCTTCTGCCTTGGCATACTATTCGAAGTATGCCATTAGTTGTGCTATGGATGACACCGGCTTCCGGTTAAGTTTACTGAGGAGGTTTTGGTTCAACAGCCCTTCGCGGGCCGCGTCCACTACCGAAGAGGTAGACAAGCCTTTTATCGGGGACTTGGTGTGGGCAAAGCATGTAAAATACTCCCGAAGGGTCTCTCCTGCTTGCTGCGTCACCTGGAAAAAGCTTCCCGTGGACATCGGGGCTACGAACGTCCCTTGGAAGTTACTCACAAACTTCCTTTTCAGCTGCTCCCATGACCTGATTGATCCTGGCTTTAGAGACCATAACCAACAGAGAGACACACCTTCCAACGCAAGGGGGAAACATTTTGCCATTGTATTCCGCACCCCTCCGTTGGCTTCTATTGCGAGGGCATAAGAACGAGAGAACTCTCCGGGGTCAGACCCACCGGAGTATTTGTGCAACTTTGAGGCTTTGAACCTAGGGTCGAAGGGCACTTTCTGCAAGTCTGGATGTAGCTGGGATTCATCGTCGAAGGATGCATTCTCGGCATCTTCTAGGACTCGAGGAGCTTCGGGATAATCATCAGGACCGCCGTCTTGATGCACCTCTGAAGCAATAGGGAAGGCTTGAGGGCAAAGCCTATCTGCAACCTCTTGCCTCCATCTTGCTACTTCTTCCTGAAGCTGTGCTACTTGGGCAGCCACATCCTCAGGAAGGTCTTCGCTTCCTCCGGAGGGAACCTCTATGTCTTGGGAACTATGATAATCAGTTTGAAGCATCGAGGGAGCTACTCGAGGGACTCTGGGTGCTCGAGGTCTGATGACCACTTCAGGAGTTTGTGGAATGGTTGAGGGTCCTGCACCGTTGATCCGAGGGGACCTTCGAGGAGGATCAGTGGCTAGGCTCTGCTTGGGAGGCATGGCTTATGAGGCTAGGGTTCGAAGACCGAAGACTTCGAATGATTTAGGAAGGCGAGGAAAGGCCTTCGAACTGCACTTTGAAGCCCCTTACCGAAGGGTGCGCGGAATCTTTAGACTCCAAAACTCCCACCGCAAGTGCTCTTTGAAGTGCGGGCAGTGGTAAAGAACTAGATTTTAGAACTAGGTTCCCCACGGACAGCGCCAACTATTGGTGTAAAAGATTACGCTAACAGGTTCTCTAAGATTAAGAACTAACAAACAAAGAGTTTGTGAAGCGAACTATCTCAACAGGTTCTCTAAGATTAAGAACTAACAAACAAAGAGTTTGTGAAGCGGACTATCTCAAACCTCCGTATAGGATAATAGCTCGAAGTAGTTCAAAGTTGTGTATTGAATATCTGAATATTCGATGCCTATTACAGGGTGAGAAGGTGGGTATTTATAGGTAAAAAATCTAAGGAAAAGACCTTTTTACCCCTCAATTACAACCGACATAGTGGAAACTATTTCGGTACCCCTAATAGGGCTAAAATAGTAAACTATATCTGAAGAAGGTAGATAAGGCAGACGTCCCATCCGTCTGTCTGTTCTCCACTGTGGAGGTGGAGCCTTCGGTGGGTACCTTCGGACCGTAGACAAATCTTGGACTTAGAACTTTATGAGTCATCTTTGTCTTGTAATCTTGAAGATCCTACGGATGAAGTATTTTCCCCCAACAATATCAAAAGTTTTGACACATCTTAAGATGGGACATTTTTCTATTTTCTAAACGAGTCGGAAGTTCCGATGGTGGATCAGAAGTTCCTATGTTCTTGGATCATCGGAATTACCGATGGATCAGAAGTTCTGATAGTGTATCAGAAGTTCCGATAGTTTCTAGAACTAAAACAGAGAGTCCAGATCAAAAGTTCCGATCCAGGATCGAAAGTTCTAAGGCGGATGAAATAAATTAGTTATGTTGGGCCTTAATGTAGATTTGGGCCCAAGAACTTAGCTATATATAAAGAGAGGAGGAGGTCATGGAGATCAGATCAATTGCAATGTGGAATTGTTCCACAAATGACTCCACCCGGCACGCCTAAGTGGAATGGGGTGTCTGAGTGGAGAAACCATACTTTGTTGGACATGGTTCAGTCAATGATGAGTCTTGGTGATTAGTTAAATAGAATTCCATCTAAGTCAGTAGAGAAGATGCCATATGAGATGTGGTCCGGGAGGCGTCCTAGTTTGTCTTTTATAAAGGTTTCAGATAGATTCAAGGTGTTGATTATGGTGAAACGTTTTCACCTGTTGCCATGCTTAAGTCTATCCGGATCATCCTAACAATTGTCGTATTTTATGATTATGAGATATGTCAAATTGATGTCAAGATGGCTTTCCTGAATGTAAACCTAAGTGATGATGTGTACATGACACATCATAAAGGTCTTGACGATCTAGGAAATGCTGGGAAAATATGTAAGTTGTAGAAGTTCATTTATGGGTTGAAGCAAGCTTCTCGGAGTTGGAATCTCATTTTGATGAGGTAGTCAAAGGGTTTGGCTTCATCAAGAACGAATAAGAGCCTTGTGTTTACAAAAAGGCTAGTGGGAGCTCACTTGTATTTCTGGTCTTATATGTGGATGACATATTATTGATCGGAAATGGCATTTTTTGTTGAATGTTGTCAAGACTTCGTTGAAAAATAGTTTCTCAATGAAATATCTTGGAGAGGCAACATACATTTTGGGCATAAAGATCCATAGAGACATAGCAAAGCGGCTAATTGGATTAAGCCAGAGTATGTGTTGATAGCAAAAAATGGCATTAATGGTCGAAATTGTCAAAATATTAATTTTTGGTAATTTGGGCCAAAAATATGCCTTTCTTGGCACAAGCCAGTCCAACTAGCCATGTAGGCCCGGTTAGACTAGCCCAATGGGTCCGGTCAGACCGGTCCAAGTCTGAAAACTAGAAATAGAGTTGGTTTTGGGCTGTTTTGATCTCTAAATAAATCTTAACCACTTTTTGGTCGAATCCTATTCGGAGTAGGCACCAGGGAACTTGAGACCAGCCCCTATAAATATAGGGGTGAGGTTGATTCAAAGGGTATCATCAACATAGATCAATATTTCAAAACCCTAGTTTTGAATCACACTTTTATTTCAATCTACCTTCCTTGCCCTAGGATTAGACTAACGTCCATCTTCGTGGGTTTGCGCTTGTTGGGGGAAAATACTTCATCCTCGGCATCGTTCAAAATTCTCTGAAGATAAAAGGAGTTAGAAGCCCTGATCTCTGAAGGTCCTAACAACCATCAAGGCTCCGCTACCTCCAGAGCATTCCGAGACGGAGGTTTCCACTAAGGCTTTAGCATGACAAAGAATCCCGAAGCATCTTCACCTGAAGGGTCACTTCCAGCAAGGATGGAAGAAATACTTTCTCACTTTTGACTTGGTATTTTACCCTTTTAACCCTACGAAGAATACTAAACAGTATCTACTAGGTCAGTTGTAATTAGAGGGTAAAGAGGTCTTTTCCCAATATATCTTGTCTATAAATACCCCTCTTTGTTATGTAAGGGGTATCGAATATTCAGGTATTCAATATACACTTCGAATTGTCTCAAGCTATTATCCAATTTGGAGGCTTGGAACAGTCCACATTATCAAACACTTCGTTTGTCAATCCTTCGAGTTTACTAAGACCTGTTAGCATAATCTTTTGCGCCAACAGCGCTGAAAACCCTCTCTGCATCACGTCGTTACCGTGGTAAGCCTTGTTGATTCGCTTGTGAATCACCCATTTAATCCACGTAACAGATTTTTATCGGTTTTATCAGTTTTCTTACCTCCCTTGGAAATTCAGCCTCTAGGCCGGATTGCATTTGATTCCTTGCTGTTTTGAAAAAAGTTCATCTCCAATTTCATCTCCAAGAAGTTTGAGACTTATCTCCCGCCATCGAGAAGACTTGCGGATCCCGGAGGCCACCCCTCGGGTTTCTATCGGTCTGACCGGAGGATACTCCCCGGTCTGACCGCCGCGTGCCATCCCATCAGATTATCGCTAGCATGCTCCGGTCAAACCGACGCCTTGAGGCCAGTCTGACTGACCTCGGGACCCCTCCGCACCAGGAGCCTCTTCGCACTGAAGGCCTCCGTGGCGGGACCCTCTTCGCACCGAAGGCCTTTGCACCGGAGCCGCTCAGTCCAACCGGGATTGCCCCCTCATTTTGACTGACTTTTGTGCCGGAGGCAGCCTTTGCATCTGAGGTCCTTCGCGTTACAACCCTCGGTGTGACCAGAGCTTAACCGCCGGTCCGACCGCCTGAAGGAATGAAGATTCCCTTCGAACACCCTTCGGAAACCCCTTCACATGAGCCGCCGAAGCCCCCTTTGGCGCCCTTTTCTTCGCACGACCGGTCCGACCGACCCCTTCACTACAAATTGAAATCGGCTTTGGCTTGGCTAGTTTAATTATTATTTCAACACTTCGGCTAAATGAACATTATTCCTAGATATTTGTTTGATTGCCTGGTGACTCCGTTTTCCCTTACCACTGTTTACGGGTCGTCGGAATGTGACATCGGCGTCTCACGACGTTTTAGGGTTTATCCTTGAAACATCCACACGATTTTGGATCGTCGAACTAACGTCAGTGTGTGGCGCGTTTTCATGTCAACAATATGTACATTGACAAGGTTTAAGTGGTTCAAAATGGAGAATTCCTAGAAAGGTTTTCTACCATTGTCACATGGTATTTCTCATAGTAAGACTCAGTGTGCCTCGACATCTGATGAGCTATAGAAAATGAGTGTGATCTCGTATGCCTCCGCAATCAGGTCTATCATGTATGTCATATTGTGTACACGCCCATATGTCTCCTATGCTCTAAGTGTTACGAGTAGATTCCAGTCAAACCCGGGTGAAAGTCACTAGGATGTAGTAAAAAGTATCCTCAAGTACTTGAGAAGAAATGAGGATATTTTCCTAGTTTACAGTGGTGAAAAGGAGCTCATTGTAAGTGGTTACATTAATGTTGGCTTTAAAAACTCACAAGGATGATTCTCGATCGCAATCTATATTTGTGTTCTGATTCAATGGAGGCGTAGTGAGTTGGAAGAGTTCCAAGCAAGAGATGGTGATTGATTCTACTACAAAAGTTGAGTATATAGTAGCTTTGAAAGATTAAAAGGTGGTCGTTTGGATCAGAAAGTTTGTTTCTAAATTGAGTGGTGTCCCTAGTGCGTCTAGTTCTAGTGGACCTCTATTGTGATTGTTGGGGGAAAATACTTCATCCCCATGATCTTCCAAGATTCCAAGAAAATACATTACACAACGAAGATAAAGTCAAGGGTATTAATCTCGGAGCCCAAGACCTCCTCCGAACTGAAGGGCTCAAAGTCGAAGTGTCCATCTAGGCTCCGATCCAAAGAGACCCTCCGAAGGGCTTCCCCTCCGCAGTGAAAAACAACCAGAAGGATGGGACGTATGCTTTATCAACATCCTTCGAGCATGTTTTACCATATTAACCCTATAAGGGATACCGAAATAGTATCCACTATGTCGGTTGTAATTGAGGGGTAAAAAGGTCTTTTCCTTAGATATTTTACCTATAAATACCCCCTTCTCACCCTGTAAGGGGCATCGAATATTCAGATATTCAATACACGCTACGAACTATTCCAAGCTATTATCATATTCGGAGGCTTGAGATAGTTCGCATTCACAAAATCTTCGTTTGTCAGTTCTTGGTCTTATAGAACCTGTTAGCGTAATCCGTTGCGCCAACAGTTGGCGCCAACAGGAGGCAGGAGGCCACGGATAGGCTTCGTCCTTAGTCCAACCCAAGTCCGATTACTATCCCGAAGCCCCCCAAGTCCGAGAGCGCACTGAGAATGCCTCCTTCGACGATGAGTCTCCGCTGCATCCGGACTTGCAAAAGGTGCGCTTTGATCCCAGGTTCCAAGCCTCGAAGCTGCACAAATACTCTGGAGGGGCTGATCCCGGGGAATTCTCTCGCTCTTACGCTCTTGCAATAGAATCTAGCGGAGGGGTCCGAAATACGATGGCAAAATGTTTCCCCCTCATGTTACAAGGCATAGCCCTTCGTTGGTTCTGGTCTCTAAAGGAAGGATCAATTAAGTCGTGGGAGCAGCTGAAGAAGAAATTTGTGAGTAATTTCCAGGGAACCTTCGTAGCCCCAATGTCTACTGGAAGCCTTTTTCAGGTGAAACAGCAGGCGGGAGAAACTCTTCAACAATACTTCACGCGCTTCGCCCACACCAAGTCTCAGATCAAGGGGTTGTCCACATCATCTATCGTGGATGCGGCGCGCGAAGGTGTAATGAACCCTGGCCTCCTCGACAAACTCCACGGGAAGCAGGTGTCTTCAGTGGCACAGCTGATGGCATACTTCGAGAAGTATGCCAAATCAGAAGAAGGGTGTCTTCGGAGGACTGCTTCATCCACACCAACCCTCCCCCAAGAAGTCAAGATGGATCCAAGGGCTCCGAGTCCTACGCAAACCCCCTTCGATAATCATTCTCACGATCAGATAAGGGGAAGGAAGCACCCTCGCTCCGAAGTATTGAATATTACCCCTCCACTTCAAAGATACCTTCCAACTATCAACAGGCTCAAGGCACTAAAGCTAGTGGCTCGAGACCACCAAGGAAGCCAGCTGGCCAAAGCCAGACTTTCCTTTGTTGTGTGCATGGTGAAAACAAAAGCCACGCCACTAAAGATTGCAAGTCCATATTGGCTCTCTAGAGCGAGTATCTTGACAGAAGCTCGGATCAAAGCACTGCTGACCGAGCCTCTCTGGCAGCACGACCGGAGCCCATGCAAGCCGTCGAACGTGCATGCAACCTCGAAGCCCCTATGCAACCCGGTGGCCAACGTTATGCCACCACAGAAGCAAGAAGACCTTCAAGATCATGGCAAGTGAGTGGTCCTACCCATCTCCGAAGGAGGTACCCTCGGCAATATGTTGAAGCGTCAATGGAGGGATTACGTTCGTGAAGTAGGACATATAGGGACTTCAAACTCGGCTGTAGAAATGCCCGAGTGGTCCCATGTGCCCATATCATTCTCTGCCAATGATGCTGTAGGGGTGAAGTTCTCCCATGCTAACCCCCTTGTCATTTCAGCTAATGTGGTAGGGGTGGAAGTCCGAAGGGTGCTGGTCGATGGTGGAAGCTCCGCTGACATACTCTTCATCCAAGCCTTTGATCAAATGTGCATTCCCCGAAGGCATCTACTTCCAGCAGCTCGCCCACTCCAAGGCTTCGTAGGCCCTCCTCTCAATGCCCTCGGTCAAATAGGCCTCGAGGTTGCTTTCGGTGAGGGGCCTCTTCCCAGAGTCAAAGAGGTCATCTTTGATGTTGTCGATGCCCCGTACGCCTACAACGCAATCTTCGGAAGAGGGATGCTAAATCAATTCGGAGCTGTGGTGCACCACAATTATTTGTGCCTCAAAATGCCCACGCAAGGAGGAGTCCTTACTATCCTAGGAGATCAAGCAGTAGCTCGGAGAGCAGAATATAGCCATGGCCCACCTCTCGATCCTCGGCAGGTAAACAGTGTGCAAGAGCACTTAGAGGAGACTTCGGGGTCCCTGAACCCTCTAAAAACCCTTCCCTCAAGCCAAGCCCAGAAGGTGATGTAGTCACGAGGATCATTGTCAAAGAAGGCAGGGAATACCCCATTCCATTTGGAAAGGGATTGCCTTCGGAGATCGCCACTTCGCTAGAAGAAGTGGTTCGAGAAAATCTAGATGTCTTCGCCTGGTCAGACGAAGATATCCCCAGAGTTGACCAGAGCATTATCAAGCATAGCTTGCTCGTTAACCCTAAGGTTCGACCTGTTTGCCAAGGGTTCCACAAGCTGTCAACTGAAAGATCAGACCTCGCTAAAGCGGAGGTAGAAAAGTTGCTAAGAGCTGGAATCATTAGGGAGGTGGCCCACACGGAGTGGTTGGCTAACCCTGTCTTCATCAAGAAAAAGGGCTCCGATAAGTGGCGCATGTGCATTGACTTCACATCTCTGAATAAAGCGTGCCCATGAGACCCATACCCCATGCCCCGCATTGATCAGCTTATTGATTCTATGGGTGGCTCCAAGCTCATGAGTTTCCTTGATGCATACTCTGGTTACCATCAAATCTGGCTGAAATGCGAAGACGAAGCCAAGACAAGCTTTATAACCCCTTCCGGAGTATTCTGTTATGTGTGAATGCCCTTCAGCTTGAGAAATGCCAGGGCAACTTTTTCACATCTTATTGCTAAAGCTCTAGGTCACCAGATAGGCCGAAATATCGAATCCTATATGGATGACATTGTAATAAAGAGTGCTTTAAAGGACCAACATAGTCTAGACTTAGCAGAAACTTTTAAGAGCCTCCAAACATGTGGAGTCCGCCTCAACCCTGAAAACTATATTTTCGGAGATCAAGAAGGAAAGTTGCTAGGGTACTTAGTTTTGAGCAGAGGAATCGAAGCTAGCTCGACACAGATAAGTGCACTCCAAAGGATGGCTCCGCCTAAAAATTTGAAGCAAGTCCAGAAGCTGGCCGGATGCCTCACAACTCTCAACAGATTCCTGGCCAGATCAGCGGAGCGAAGCCTCCCAATTTTCAAAGCCTTGAAAGGGTCCGAAAGTTTCAATTGGATGTCGGCGTGCCAGAAAAGCTTCGATGAAATCAAGGACTACCTTGGGAATTTATCAACGCTTACTGTGCCCCTTGTAGAGGAAACTCTCCTCCTATATCTTGTAGCAACAGTCTCTGCAGTCAGTGCAGTGCTTGTTAGAGAGATAGAGCTCAATGGAAAACTGGTGCAGAACCCAGTATACTTCGTTTCAGAAGCCTTGTCCGAAGCAAAAACACGGTACTCCGAGCTTAAGAAATTCGCATATGATTTGGTAATGGCCTCGCGAAAGCTAAGTCATTACTTTTTAGCACACAATGTAATTGTCCCTACATCGTATCCCCTTGGTTATATGCTCCGGAGCTAATACTCCACGGGGAGAATTGGAAAATGGGCTGTCGAGCTAGCCCCCTTTGGCATTTCCTTCATCGCAAGAACAACCATTAAGTCTCAAGTTGTGGCTAACTTTGTTGAAGAATGGACTCCATCCACAGTTTGGGCTCCGGAAGAATCATGCGAAGGAGTGTGGACGGTATACTCTCATGGAGCATTTCAAGCATCCGGAGCTGGTGTCGGAGCCGTGATAATTTCGCCTTCAGGTCAGAAAGCAATGTACTCTGCAAGGCTCAACTTTAAGTCCACTAACAATATTGCAGAGTACGAAGGAATCCTGCTTGGCCCCTACAAAGCGTGCTCACTTGGTGCCACTCGGTTATAATCAAAACAGATTCTCAGGTCATTGCAGGGCATGTTGACAAAAGCTTCCAAGCTCGACATTCACATCTTGCGAAATACTTAGAAGAAATCCGCAAGGCAGAGGCATTATTCAAAGTAATTTCCGTCTGGAGCATCCCACGAGTAGATAATCAGCTTGCGGACATCCTGGCGAAGGCTGCTGCTAGATCATTGGATGTCCTAGAAGTGGATTTTTATGAAGAGCTTGTCAACCCTTCGGTGCCTCAGCCACCCTCCACAGAAGTATTCTGCATACCAATCACTGATTGGTGGAGCCCAATATTAGACTTTTTGCAAAAACAAATCAAGTTCCCTCGAAGGCCCTGAATTGCAAAGGATGTAGTCAAGGGTCCAGAATTATAAGCTTGTCAACGGAGTGCTATATAAAGCCAGAGTCTGTTCTCATCTACTCTGATGCATCTCGCAACCTAAAGGCCAAGATATACTTCGGGAGATCCATGAAGGCTTGTGTGGTACCCACTTAGCCCCTCGGGCTTTAGCAGGCAAAACACTTCGCTAGGGACTTTAGCCAACAATTGTAGCAGATGCAGAATTATTGGTTCGAACTTGTCAAGGGTGCCAATGGATGGGAAGACAAAGCCATTGTCCTCCAATGCCCCTTCAAGTCATTTCTCCGGTATGGCCGATGGCACGATGGGGAATGGATCTCATCGGCCTCTTCCCAATGATGAAGGGCAGCTTAAAGTTCATGGTGGTAGCAATCAAATACTTTTATAAATGGGTCAAAGCCGAAACCTTAACTGCTATCACTTCGAAAAATGTGCAGAAATTCTTCTGTCAAAACATTATTTGCAGGTTCAGAGTGCCTAGAGAGTTGATAATTGACAATGGCACCCAATTCGATGCCAAACCTTTTAGAGAATTCTGCGAAGGACTGGGCATTAAAATGTGCTTTGCAGCTATCCATCATCCCCAATCCAACGGAGCCATGGAATGGGCCAATGGAAATATTATGTCCGGCTTCAATCAGAGGATTGTAGGGTTGGCAAAGGGGTTGTGGATCGAAGAGCTTCCTAAGATTCTATGGTCCATTCGGACCACTCAATCTAGGTCTACAGGTTTTACCCCATTGAGGTTGTTGTTCGGAGACGAGGCCATGACTCTAATGGAGCTAAAAGGTGGATCCCTCCGCACAACGGGCCAGAAGTTAAAGATGAAAGGAACACTTCGTTTGACTTGTCCAAAGAAATGAGGCTTCGAGCTGTCGCCAATTTGACAAAGTACTAAGACCAGACAAAGGCATGGTATAACCCGAAGGTAAAAATTAATGAACTTAGGCCGGGTCATTTGGTACTACGAAGTGTAATTGCTCCGAGGAAATTTAGAAACAAATGGGAAGGACCATATATTATCCTACGCTCAGGGTGCTCTGGATATTTTAAATTAGCAAATTTTGAAGGGGCAGAATTAAAGCATGCATGGCATGCGAAGCACCTTAAACGTTATTATGCTTAGGGACTCCTTGTAAAGAATTGTAAAGTACCTTTCTAAATGAATAAAAGCTTATGGTTTGAATTATGCTTACCCCTCAATATTCCCTACCCCTGGTAGACACATCAGGGGAACGGAGATGCTTGTGGAGGTAAACATCTTTCATCAGAACCCAATAAACGGCCTTCGAACCACTAGTTCGGAGCTTCCGTAAAAGAGCCGAAGGTGGCCAAAACCTATGGATTCCGAGCCATCGGCTTGAAAGCATCCATAGAAGAGTCTAAGGACTATAAAATCACGAAGTTCGAACCACTGGTTCAGAGCTTTCGTAAAAGAACTGAAGGTGGCCAAAACCTACGGATTCCAAGCCATCAGCTTGAAAGCATTCGTAGAAGAGTCTAAGGATTATAAAATCATGGAATTCGAACCACTGATTCGGAGCATCCTTACAAGAGCCGAAGGTGGCCAAAACCTATGGATTCTGAGCCACCAAATTGAAAGCATCCATAGAAGAGTCTAAGGACTATAAAATCATGAAGTTCAAACCACTGGTTCGGAGCATTCGTGCAAGAGCTAAAGGTGGCCAAAACCTATGGATTCCGAGCCACCGGCTTGATAGCATTCGTAGAGGAGTCTAAAGACTATAAACAAATAGATTCCGATCCTCCGGGTTCGAAGCATCTGAAAAAGAGTCGAAGGTGACCACATTATGAGGTTTCAAGGCCCCGGCCAAATGAACCCCATCAAGAGTCCTAAGTGACCAATTTCGGAGCTCTAACTTATAAGTTCGAAGCCCCTTACGAAGAATATAGCGAACATCTTTTCAGACATCAAACCATTGGTTTAATGTGTCACCTACTCTACCTCTATTAGGTAAAATATTATGATACGAACATACAATTCGAAGAACTCTACGAAAAAGTTGAGTTTGTGGTTATCAAGTACTATTTGCGAAGCCTCGGCTTTAATATGCCGGATGTTGTGCGTGACCGGCCCTATTGCATTGCATAAGGACCCCCACCCACAAAGAGGGGCAGAGGAATAAGGCACAATTAAACGATGCTTCTCAAACAAATTATATTGCTTGGTTAAATAACATTACAAAACATCATAATCATAAAAAATTAGTATCTAAGGCTAAGTAGAAACGAAGGCCTCTCTGACCACTAGAGCTACCTTTAGGACTAGCTCGGTCTTCAGAGCCTAGAGTTCTTAAAACCTTCCTTTTGGTTCGAGTTCGATTGCCCTTTTGTGAAGCTCTCCAGACTCTCTGCTCTTCCTGAAGTTCAGCCCAAGTTAGAAGTCATTCAGAGCTAACCTCCGCTGGATCCTCGACTTGATTCTCTGAATCATACCAATCTACATACTCCGAAGACTAAGACATTATTACTTTATCTTCTTCTTTGATGTAAGAGAGGACTTTGCTACAAACATCGGGTGTTATCTCTCCATGCTCCCCCAAAGGAATAGAAAATTGTGGGCGCCTATAAGGACTTAAGCTCTCAAGAATAGCTCACTGTTGGCGAAGCCCTTCGTCAAGTTCTAATACTTCGAGATCAAAATCCAAATCATGCGGCAAAACCTAAAAACAAACATCCAAACAAAGACTTTTCATTCATTGAAGTAGAAAGAACATTACAAAGTCTTTTTACATGGCAAAAGCGCCCTAAGAAGCTAGACCTTCGGGTCTGGAGGTGGAGAAATTGGCGGAGGTGGAGCCGGAGGCCTCATCTGTGCTTGCCTCTGCCGACGGGCTTCGTCGATCCATGCCTTGGCCGCAGCTTCACTATATGCTTTCCAGGTTGCCCGGAAAGCTTCCTAAGCTAAGGCTACGTCCAGCGATGGTTGCAACAAGCCTTCGTCAACAAAGCATGCAGGCATCGAACCCTTCACCGGAGCAATGGAGACCCCGACGGCTTTGAGGTGACAAAGGACTTTGATCCCGGTTACTTGTTTATAGATTTATCCATAGAGAGTATCGGGGCCCTTCATCATCTTGGCCACCACCTAGATCATCTTGAGCTTACGGCCAAGAGGTTCATCCATCGCAGCTGAGGATGATGGACAAACTATTCCAAAATATTCCAGAACACCCCGGAGGGTGTCCATGGTATGATCAGCCACCTCGTTATGCTTTGCCTCGGCCATTGTCATGTCGGAGGTGATGGTGGAGAGCTCAGTTGTCTTCGTCATCAAATAATTCTTTTGAGACAATGCTTGTTGGAGTGATTCTCGGAGCCGCACAAGTTCGGCCCCGAAAGTCACCTCCGCTGCTCGAAGCTTGTCGACTTCAACTCTGAGCACCACCCGCTCCACTTGAAGCTCCTTAATTGAAGACGCCATGCCAACTTGAGCATGCTGCTCCGTTTGAAGTGCCTCCTCTCTAATGGCCTTCGCCCACTGCTCTTCGAGGAGTTTTTCCTCCAATTGCCGAGACTTGCCTTCGGAGCCCTTAAGAGCTGCCTGGAGTGTTGTAACCTTCCTTTTGACCTGATTAAATTCGAGCTCGTTGGAAGTCGTCGCCGCTCTAGCAAGAACAAATTGTTGTAAAATGCAAAGTGTTGACACGGAAACGTGCCCCCGCACTTGGGTCAGTTCGATGATCCAAAAGTGCATGGATACTTAGGGACAAGCCTAAGCGTGATGTAGCATCGACGTCGCGTTCCGACTACCCTTAGTCGTGATAAGGGGGGTGGAGTCGCCAGGCAACCAGATTACACAAAATAATCCAATTAGCCGAAAAGGATAGATTAAACAGAATAAAATCAGCAAACCAGTCGGAGCTCGTCTGGTTCGAAATCTGTCACGAAGGGTGCGCTGAAGGGTACCTTCGGCGTCTGGTGCGAAGTGCTCCGCCGAAGGGTGCTTCGGTGTTCGGACTGATCCAGCTGAAGGTGAATTCCGAACGGATCTAAACGCGATGATCACCTCCGAACAGCGGGGTTCGGCGTGATATCTCCAATACAGCAATCTACGGGATAATGACGCGAGGGCCGCGCACGAGCACAACTTTGTCCAGTGCGGAATATGGTCGTGGCGAATCCTGTCGCGATGAAGTGTGCTGGCGAAGCTTGTTGCCAAAGCCTGCAGTCCCACCGAAGGGTGTCCTGGTGACCTCCGAAACCGATCTCTCGGCTCCGTACACCTCCGACGAAGTGGCTCCAAACGTGCGAACCTGCAACAGAAGAGTGCAAAGTACTAATTCGGCCTGAGGACCGAATTTTGCCAAGTGTTGCACTAGTAGCAAAGGTAGCAATCTATTACGCAGATTAGCGGATACTTCACAGGCGAAGTAACAAGGCGATAGACTTCTATTACGTAGATTAACGGATACTTCACAGGCGAAGTAACAAGGGTTACCACTGTTCCGTAGTGGCCGACGGAGGGCTTCCAAGCAAACCCACGAAGCGGTATAGGAAAATAAAGGTAAAGTAAATACGATAAAAGCATGGGCTTTGGTTTGATTTGAGTTGGGGGGCTTCTCACGCCAGCCATGCCTCTCTATTTATAGGGGGTTAACTTCTAATCTAATCTGCTATTAATCCAGGCAGATAGAGATAGAGATTGAGCTGGAAACACGTCCAGCTCTACCTCTGCCGAGGTGGGCTTCAGCCAGGCCCATCGAGGCCTGCTCCTCGGGCCGAAGCTTCGGTAGCGTGGGCTTCGGCCAGGCCCGTCGAGGCTTGTTCCTCGGGCCGAAGCTTCGGTAGCGTTGGCTTCGGCCAGGCCCGTCGAGGCTTGCTCCTCGGGCTGAAGCTTCGGCAGCGTGGGCCTCCGAATGCTTCCTAGCTGAAGCCCATGGGCTGGCTAGAGGCTTTCGGAGCCCATAGCTTGATGGACTTCGGCCCTGTAGGGCTTTGGACAGACCCTGAACATGTGTACTTTCGGCCCAAATCACCAAAAATTGATATTTGATAATCTAGCCATTAATATCATTTTTGGCTATCAACACAAAGTAAGTATGGTGTAATTACAATAAATTAAATATACATTATGTCCCTCGCATAACTAGAGGGTAGCCCTTTCGAGGGCAATGTCTAGCTCCGATCCACTGGCTTCGCTCAGCGCGGAGACCAGCTCGGAGTTGCCAACCTCTTGGCTCTTTTGAGCCAAGGGATGCAGGAGAGGCTGAAGCCTTGTCCGCTGCTCCAAGAACGGAGCTAACAGCGGAAGCCAGGACAAGGCCCTCCGATCGTCTTCGGCGGGATCCTCCTCCGAAGCCTCCACCGAAGGATCGTTCATCGACCCCGGCGATGTCATCACCAAAGAAGGGAGAGGCCTAGGCCAAAACTTGCCTTTACCTCTCCCCATTGCGGGAGCTACCTCCTCCATCGGAGTGTCACTCTCCGTCGGAGTGGACCCCTCCACAGGAGTGACCCCCTCTGCTAAAGCAACTCCAATGGAAGTAGCCTCCGCTAATGGAGCCACCTCTTCTGCTAGAGCCTCGTCCCCAGCTGGAGTCAAGTCATCCGCCAAGGCTCCATCTCGAGTCGGAGCCATGTTGCTCCTCGAAGCATCTACAAACATAAGGTATTTGTCAATCATCTAAAAGATATTTCCAATACAATGGAATTATTTCAGGTATGATGAATCTAGAAGTAAAGACTGAAGGCTTACCTCCATCTAAATTTTGGGGAAGAATCACGGGATCCCCCAGATATTCGTACAATCTAAGGTACTCCTCGATGTCTTCCCCTGAAGTTTGGTTTGGAGTGGCAGACATAGAGGCCCTTACCTCCGTCACCACCACTCCGATCACGGGCGAATTGGAGCCCTTCGGCTCCGCTCCCTGAGCCCCTACGGGCTCAGTTCAGACTGCCTCCTCCCCTTCAGCCATCGCCACGGCCTCAACATCAACCTGAGGTGGATCCTCGGTTTCGGTCCGAGAATCCCCCTCACCACCTTCCATGAGTAAAGATTCAAGCTCCCTCCCCATTCGGGCCTCCGAAGTCTCCTCCCCTTCAGACTCCTCCGAAGAAGAGCTCTGAATATCAAACAAAGGTGGAGACACCGAAGGAGATGGGAGCTTAGCCTTCCGCGCCACCTTTTTTGTCGGAGTCTTCATGGCCTTGGAGGTCCTAGTAGCAGCTTTCCTCTTTCGAGGAACTAGGCCCACTACTTCGAAGCTTAGAAGAGGAGGGGCTTCAATCCCGAGCTATTTGCTCCAGAGCCAGCGCCAACGGAGCTGCTGAAACAAGGTAACGATTTGTTAAGAAAATTACAGATATTCTATAAAACCAATTTAAGTGTAGGAGATATCAAAGTGTTACCTAGAGAGTTTGAAGAGATCTCTCAAAGCTCCCCCTCCGAAGTGTTGTGGAAAATAACGGGCCAATCGGCCCCGAGCGGGGGTATCCGGAGGGCGATGAATTCCTCCACCAAGTCTCGCATGCTCATGTGCTTGGCCACCAAAGATAGTAACCCAAGTCGCATTGAAAGCAGACTTGAGTCTGAGGTCACCTCCGCTTCCCTCATGTACCAGATCTCTTGTAGGGGCCCCGTAAGGCCGTGGTCTTCACCAACTTTGGTATAAAACCACCAGAGTATCCAATCGGAGTACGACCGGTCGTTGATCGCCTTGGCTGGTAAGTTCTTCAAGTGCCCCTTCCGGAGCTAGAAGTTGACACTCCCAAAGGCCACTAGTAGCTTGGAGTCTCCGGGCCCGTCGTGCGGCTTGGTTTGGCATGAAGCTTCGTGAGTCGCCGTGAACACTTCAGACCTTCCTTCACACCCTTCGGCTCGGAGGGCCCACTGGAAGACCGCCAGCCTAGCTATGACGTTCGGAGAAAGCTGTGGCAAGGTGACATGGAACATCTCCAATACCTCTGTTAAGAAGTTTATTGAAGGGATCTTGAGTCCGTCTTCGAAGACAATGTTGACACTAATTTTGGCTCCTTATATATTTATATAGTGGCAAAAAATCTCATATTAAATATACATTAAATATGTGTGATTGTTTACTGATATAAAATATTATCCAGTACCTAGCACGTATCACAGAGACGTATAAAAAATATGTAATAACAACATCCTCAACATACATGAAACATTCTATTTATATAAATGAATGACAACTACTCTGCCTAATGCCAAGAAAATCTAAATAAGAAATGTATAATCATAACACTTACAGTAAGAAATATTACATGGGTGTGATATCGAACAATGTCAATAAAAAATATACAATATATATCTCATGGTGTGAGATATTATATTTGGTATCGTGACTGCATGTATGTATGATATAAATAATTATATGAATACACACGCACATGTATATGAAATAAATAATATATGTAATTCTTGGACCGGAAACGGCGACCAGAGGGGGGGTGAATGGGAGCTTTTAAAATTTCGGGCTAAAAACTAGCCTTCGGTTTCAGTTCTGTCTTCTGCGGAACAGGCTTCGAACACTACCTTCGAAGGTCTGGTTCGGAGGTACTACGACACCTTCGAACACAGGCTTCGGAGGAGCAAAAGTTCGAAGCCAAGAAGACTTCGCTCCACTTACAACCCCCGGAAATCTACTCTGCTAAGTCAGTGCAGGCTCCGCACACGGGGTGCTTCGAGCCGGCTTCGCACTTCACCCTTCGCAAGAGTGGACAGCCCTCTGAGGACTTCGACCAAGTACTTGGCGGTAGCAACTGGTGCTGGGCTTCGTACACGAAGGTCTACACGCACACAAACGGACTACGCTAAGGGCTTCGACACAAGAAGCAAAACGGGCTTCGATCAGGGCTTCGCTAGTAAGCTGTGAGGTCTGGCCTCAAGTTACACAGAGCGACAGCACACTGAAAAACACACCTCGCACAAAACACCCTTCGCCTAGACAGACTTCGGTGCACTAAACTAGCGAGGTATGTAACGCGAGCTCAAGCAAAAAGCACACAGAAGCAGGGCTTCGCCGCTTGAACAAGGAACACAAAATGATAGAACTCTGGATGAATATTGCGAGGTATGTGGGTACAGGAGCTCAACAGTAAATGCTCAAAGTGTTAAATGTTACCTACCGAGCCCCCATATTTATAGCCCACAGTTCACCCAAAGGAAGTGACTACTTTACCCCTAGGGTTTACATTGAATTTGTCTCTACAGAACTAAGGGGTACAAAAGGTAGTCCATATTTATTCTGGAGGCTTCTCTGTCAGCTTTGCAGAGGGGACAGTGTCAGCCTTTTACAGAACAGACAGTGTCAGCCTTTGCAGTCTTTGACCTTCTGGAATCCTCCCTTCGCACGCGAGGGTGCGGTAGCTTCGGTGAGAAGCCTGAAGCCAGATGGCCTTCGCTCCACCGAAGTCAGTCTCCGATACACTGACGGTTTTGAGCCAACGCCGTCAAAGCCCTTGGGCCTTCGCACCAACACCTCCGGAGTGGACCACCACGGCTTAGCAGCTACTCCCAGCTCGAACTCCATCAGTCCGTGTATCGAAGCCATGCAGGCCGAAGCACCTCAAGTCAACCTTGCTCTGGAGCTAGCCTTGCTCCAAAGCCTTCCACCCTCCGAAGCCCCACCTTCGGAGTACCACCCTTCGAAGTCCCTCCTTCGTCCAAGGTCTCCGCATGAAGCATTCCATGAGCCCTTCGTCGCAGTGCCTCTCCCCGAGCACACTCCTCGACGAGCCTCACCCGGACCATGCCTTCGATGCACCTCGACTTCTGAGACCTTCGTCGGGTTCCTTCGAATGTCTCCCTCCGGAGCACACTTCGAATTCCTTGCCTCCGCAGAGGACTTGTTCCATCCAACTCCGAAGTCACTCCATCCGGAGTACCTTCGAAGTGCCTCACCTCCGAGGACTTTGTCTCGGAGTACCTTCAGCCGGAGCCACCCTCCGCACTCTCTGCCTTCACCTGGCACGCCTCGACCCGAGGACCGACCCGGACCACCTTCGCAGCCACCGTGACGGAGCTCCCCGCTCCCCTGGCGTCAAGCCTCCCGCTTGACCTAGGTTCACCTGCTGCGAACCTTGTCCGTCGCCTCCGAAATCCCTGCGCACCACAGACAAACAGACAAGTGTATCCAGTACTCCGGAGACCTCTCCGGGTTAGCAACCTCCGGCACACACTCCGGTGTACCGCCCAAAGTACCGAAGCCTTCGGTACGAACCCAGTCATCGCGTACTGTCGGACCCCTCCGACGAGCACACTCCGCTGTGACAGCTGCAGCAAGCAAACACCGAACACCCTTCGGTGAAACCACCTCCGAACACACTTCGGAGGTACAACCTCCGAACCCCCTTCGGAGGTACCCTTCGAACAGAGGGTAAAATCCTGTCAATCACTCATCACAAAACACCGAAACCAACCCTTGGTTTCTCAATCTCCCCCTTGATGAGTGCATTGACAACCAAATCCAAGTTCAAGAAAATAAAGAACTTTCAGCACACAAGTGACCATAAAAAACTCAGACAAGAGCCAAAACATGTCACTTGATAAAAGAATTTTCCTCCCCTGTTTTCAAAAGAGTAAAAAGCCCCCCCTGAGTTAAGTTTTCCCTTTGGCAGCAAAGAATCTTCTCCCCCTTTATGTCAAATGTTCTCCCCCTTTTGAGGAATTTCTCCCCCTTTGACAATGCAAGCATCAAGGAGCATGTAAAAGATGCAAAGCTTCGAAATGAGCAGAATTGCAAAGACATATGAAGCAAAAATATGCCAACTATAACACCAATGATCACGGGCTCAGCTCAAATTAATATTCTCTAAAAGCATGATGAAGCATGTGATTTGATCATTTTTGAAATAAAAGCATCACCACTTACTCAAGGAAACTAGACAAGTAAGAGCAAGGACTGCGCAAAGCTAGTCAATTTCTACTCTAGACAGACAAGTCCAGTTCAAAATGGAGCTTGAAAAGCAAACTTGATAAACAATGAATTGTGTTGTTCTTTTCTTAGTGCCAGGGGTTATTTGTTTGTCCACCTTATACTTTCCAATCCGGCCAAGCCTAGGTATGAAAACCATAAGAAGCTTAAGGCAATGATTTTGGCATACACTACACTATTCCAGTTCAGACCAATGTGCAATGGTAAGCAGTCTAGAATAGGGTAGTGCGACAAACAAACCCACCTGGATCTTTTTACTTGAAACATGAAAATCATGGAATTTTTTTTTATTTTAACCAAGTGAACCAGTTGTTTGGTACTTATGAATATCCATGAAAATTGAGAACAATTTTTCAAGTTGCAATTTTTAGCATCCAAAGAAATGTGTCTTGCTATCAAACAGATAAAAGATAGCTAAAGCAGTCTTGCCTAAACATGCTAGATTCAAGACTAAGCAGTGAGCACGATTTGATTTTGAAAATAAAACACTATGCACATGAATGTTCCAGATGAATTAACAAGAGCTGAGCTTGACATGATTTCATGAATTATAAGCAGGCATATAAGTGCAAAATATGTAAACGCAATTTCAACACACAATTAGACAAAAGCACATCCATCTAAAACAGCTCCCCCTCACAAAATGTCGTAAGGGTGACAAATGCCAAGTTCCCCACGCAAGTAAGCAAATCGAGAAGCATCGAGGGGTTTTGTAAAAATGTCGGCAAGCTGGTGTTGGGTATCAACATATTGAAGTTCAATATCACCCTTCTCATTGTGATCTCTGAGAAAGTGATATCGTACATCAATGTGTTTGGTTCTGGAGTGCTGAACCGGGTTGTTTGCAATACAAATAGCACTAGTGTTATCACAGAAAAGTGGAACACTCTTATAGTCTAACCCGAAATCCCGCAAAGTGGAAACCATCCACAAAATCTGAGAGCAACAGCTAGCTGCAGCAACATATTCGGCCTCAGCCGTCGATTGTGCAACACTAGACTGTTTGCGGGAAGACCAGCAAACCAGAGAAGTACCCAGAAAATGACAAGTACCAGAGGTACTCTTCCTATCAATTCTACACCCAGCAAAGTCCGCATCGGAATAACCTCGAAGACATAAAGATGAAGACACTGAATACCATATGCCAAATTCAAGGGTGTGTTTGAGATACCTTAGGATGCGATTAACCGCTTGGCGGTGCGAAGCTCGTGGTGAAGCCTGAAAACGAGCGCACAGACACACAGCGAAGTGTATGTCCGGCCTCGTGGCGGTCAAGTAGAGGAGGGAGCCGATCATGCTTCGGAACTCCTTTTGATCTACGGCTTCTCCATCTTCGTCAGGGTCCAATGCTACAGAAGTAGCCATTGGAGTGGCGAGTGGCTTCGCATCGGACATGTCGAACTTCTTGAGCAGGTCCTTGGTGTACTTCGTCTGGTGGACGAAAGTACCTTGTTTGCTTTGCTTGATTTGCAAACCAAGGAAAAAGGTGAGTTCTCCCATTATTGACATTTCAAATTCCCTGCTCATGGTATCTGCAAACTCGGCAACCAAAGCATGAGAAGAGACACCATTTTCAAGTTCCTCATGCATGGCATTGATCCAACTAGAATCAGAAAGTGCATGACTAACATCTAAAGGCTCGAAAGAAGCAACAAAAGCAGAATTAGTGAAATGAGCGTGAGAACGTGTTACCCTATGATCAAGCTCACCAATGATCTGCTCGGGAGGGTGCATCCTTTGAACATGATGTGGAGCCTCGCGGCGGGATGCAGTCTCCCCCTCAACTTGTGCGTTGGAGTGGTCCAAGATGACCGATGTTGAGGTAGTCGCTTCGGGACCTCGTGCCGAAGTAGTTGAAGCGGTGTCAGCTTCGGGGTTTGACGTCGAGGGTAGTAGGGGTTCATCCTCGAATTCTCCGGAATCTTCTTCTTCGAATAAGGTCTGTTCCATGTCGTGTTCATTTGCCTGTTCAAAAGCAGAACTAACAGAGGGGGTTGATTCATCAAAAGTCACATCACATGACTCGATGACAGTGTTAGTTTCCAAGTTATAAACACTATAAGAATGACCATGAGTAGTATAACCCAAAAAGATCCCGTCAGAAGATCGCGACTCAAATTTATCCAAGTTACCACGTTTTAGGATAAAGCAGCGACAGCCAAAAACTCGAAGATGAGTAACCTTGGGCTGTCTCCCAAAACGCAGCTCATAAGATGTCAAATTTAAAATTGAGCGCAAGAATATTCGGTTTGAGATGTAACAAGCAGTGTTCATGGCCTCAGCCCAGAATTTTCTAGGAGTCCTATGCTCATCAAGCATCGTCCTAGCCATCTCAACCAAAGTGCGGTTCTTCCTCTCAACAACACTGTTCTGTTGAGGAACCCGCGGAGCAGAGAATTGATGTTCTATGCCATGCTCCAAGCAAAAGTCAACAAATAGACTATTTTTGAACTCGGTGCCATTATCACTTCGAATGAATTTCAATGCACCTGGGAGTTCAGTAAAAAGTCTCAAAGCCAAGCTCCGAAAGTGTGAAAACACTTCGTCCTTGCTAGCAAGAAAGAAGACCCAAGAGTAGCGAGAGAAATCGTCGACAATAACTAAAACATACCACTTGCCGCCTAAAGAACTAACCCGAGAGGGACCTACAGTGTCCATATGGAGAAGTTCTCCGGGTTGTTCAGTCATCACAGTGGTGACTGGCGAATGCGAAGCGGCAATCATTTTTCCATGTCGACAAGGAGCGCAAACTAAATTCTTCTCAAACTTGAGCTTGGGCAATCCTCGGATCAGACCTAGGGCGCTCAGACGAGCGAGCAACTCAAAGCTCATATGCCCTAGTCTCCTATGCCACTTCCAAAGCTCAGAAGTCGAATGTGCAACAAGACAATGAGAAGAACCAGACGACTCTGAAAAATCAGCTCCAAAAACTCTCCCAACTCTAAAGATCTTACACACCATAACGCCATCAGAATTGAGCACTTGCGAAGTATCGCGATGGAATCGCACTTCGAAGCCCTCATCAAGCAACTGAGATACAGACAGCAAATTGTATCCCAGGTTCTCAACCAAAGCAACATCTCTGAGAGTGAAGTTCGAATTAATTCTTACCACACCTTTACCTTTCACTCTACTCCTTCGATTGTTTTCGAAGGTGATATGTTCCCTTTGCTTGGTTGTGGTGAGGCTGGAGAACCAAGCTGCATTTCCGGTCATGTGGCGCGAACAACCGGAGTCCATGATCCACGTGCCCTCCAAGCCTCGGTCTGTCGCCTACACACGATAAGAAAGTCTCGATCGCTCAGTGCTGGGGTGAGTGAAATAATGACGAGGCATCCAGCACTGAGTGACACGAGTAGTAGGCACAGTAAAAGCAGACGGTCTACGCACATAATAATCAGAATGATGCAAAGTGCGAGGTCTACCTACATGCTGTGAACGAACAGCATGTCGAGGTCTCCTACTCTGACGAGGTACAAATCTGCTAGCCCGAGGTCTACTACCGTATGGAACATGGTGAAGACCTCGAGGAGCAAAACCTCTCCGAGAAGCACGAGGAGCCTCAAAAGCAGGACGATAGTACATCTCAGACTCATGCATACCTAAAGATGGGTAATGCATGTCCTGGTAGCTCATCGCCTGTGCGCGTCGCTCATCCTTGATGCGACGAAAACAGAACCCAACCAAATGACCCGCCCGCTGACAATAAGAACAATGAAACACTCTCCTGGGGGCACTCTCATGGGTCACAGGAGCAACTCTCAAAGGCTCCTTGGGTTTTCTCTGAGTGGTTTTCTTGGGAGGATTTTTCTTGGCAGGAGGGGTGGTTTTCTTTGGTGGATGGGTAGGCTTTTTGGCTGATGGGGTGTCCAACAGAGTTCTCTCTTTCTCTAGGGTGGTGGGAGAGGTAAAAACAGTTTTGGTCTTACTGTCTGAAGGAATCCTCTCAAAACCCAAACCTAGAGCTACCCCGGCTCTGTCAGCACACAACTTGGTCTTGGCCAAGAGCAAATCCATCCTACCCTTTCCCTCAGTGCATTTATTAACCACGGAAAGGAGGTATTCATTTTCAGACATGAGGTTTTCAGCTCGCTCTCTAACAGTGCCTAGCTGGTCCTTAAGGGTAATGCAAGTGTCACAAACAGGTTGCACATCCTTAGAACTACCGGCCCTCTCCAATCTAGCCTCTAACTCATGAACATGCTTATCACGTAAATTAATGCTATCGCGTAATAAAGAGCAGTTCATGCAATCAATAATATCATGAGGTCTAGAATCCACCTCCAAAAGCTGCTTCTGTGCGGTCTCAAGCTCAGAAAGAGTTTGAGCATGAACAGAACGCAACTGAGCAAGCTCACTCATGACAACAGAACAGGACTCACATTCAGCATCATTAAACTTAGACTTAAGCATGACATATTCAGTAGAAACAGATTCTAGCCTAAGTCTAAGGTCTTTTCTTTCTCTAGCGGCTTGCACAAGTAATCTATCCTGACCAAGCACTACTTCATTCAGCTCATCTAATTTAATTAGTAGCTGGTCAGATGATAGGTTTACCACAGATGAGTCAAGCTCATCGCCGCTGTGATCGCTGTCGGCCATGAAGCAAAGGCCGGTGAAGTCACGTCCCTTCTTGTCCTTCTTGTCCTCCTTCCTTGGGGACTCCTCCTCCTTAGAGCTCGACTCCTCAGTTGAGGATGTGTCGATGTCACTGAGAGCAGCAACAAAGGCTCTGGAAGCGGCCTTGGCTACTTTCTTAGCCATCTTGCCGCGCTTGCCCTTCACAAAAGGCTTCCTCTCCTTTTTGTGGTATTTGGGGCGCTCACTCTCATCTCTCTTTTTGAGCTTAGGGCAATTAGCCTTGATGTGAGAAGTGTCACCGCATTCAAAACAACCACCAAAACCACTTCTCCTCTGATCCCGTCTCTCATGATGAAAACGAGTGAACCTCCGGGCAATGAGAGCAAGCTCATCATCAGCTAGAGTGTCCACCTGCTCCTTTGTGACGGAGACCAGGGAGGACAAAGCAAAACCATCTGCAAAAACACAAGTACCAGATGTGCTTGGTTCTGCAGTGGTGCCACGGCTAGTGCTAGAAACCAATGCCAATGGCTGTGGCAAAGAGCTTCTGTGCACAGCAAGAGATGCCTTGGCAATCTCTGTGGACTTCAGCTTGCTAAAGAGTTCATCGCAGGTCAAGGTGTCATATCCTGCGGACTCCTCAATGCTGGATATCTTCACTTCCCATATGCTACGGTCAAGAGCATAGAGAAGTTTGATAGCCCTATCGTGATCACTGTAAGCAAGCGTCCCGTTGGATCGCAAGTTACTCACTATCGCGTCAAAACGAGAAAACATGGCATCTATAGATTCACCAGGTGCCTGCACAAACAGCTGATACTGTTGATTGTAGGTGCTTTGGCGCCTGGCCTTAATCTGAGTAGAGCCCTCATGAAAGACAGTGAGCGTTGTCCAAATCTCCCTAGCAGTCCTAAGGTGCTGCACCCTATCGAACTCACTTCTCTCAAACCGATGAACAGTATATTTCTTGCCTTGGAATTGGCATTATACTGATCCTTCTCAGTCTGAGAGGTGCGAGTCTCAGGGATGGAGTATTGTGAGTCCACAATCTCCCAAATTGCATTTCCTTGGCTTAACAAGTAAGCCTCCATGCGCACCTTCCAGTATGCGAAATCTGTCCCATCGAACAGAGGAATTTTACTGCCTCTATCCATGTCGCCAACAGATCACAAAACCGGTTAAGGTCAACTTGTGATCTTAACCGGCTCTGATACCAATTGTTGGACCGGAAACGGCGACCAGAGGGGGGGGTGAATGGGAGCTTTTAAAATTTCGGGCTAAAAACTAGCCTTCGGTTTCAGTTCTGTCTTCTGCGGAACAGGCTTCGAACACTACCTTCGAAGGTCTGGTTCGGAGGTACTACGACACCTTCGAACACAGGCTTCGGAGGAGCAAAAGTTCGAAGCCAAGAAAACTTCGCTCCACTTACAACCCCCGGAAATCTACTCTGCTAAGTCAGTGCAGGCTCCGCACACGGGGTGCTTCGAGCAGGCTTTGCACTTCACCCTTCGCAAGAGTGGACAACCCTCTGAGGACTTCGACCAAGTACTTGGCGGCAGCAACTGGTGCTGGGCTTCGTACACGAAGGTCTACACGCACACAAACGGACTACGCTAAGGGCTTCGACACAAGAAGCAAAACGGGCTTCGATCAGGGCTTCGCTAGTAAGCTGTGAGGTCTGGCCTCAAGTTACACAGAGCGACAGCACACTGAAAAACACACCTCGCACAAAACACCCTTCGCCTAGACAGACTTCGGTGCACTAAACTAGCGAGGTATGTAACGCGAGCTCAAGCAAAAAGCACACAGAAGCAGGGCTTCGCCGCTTGAACAAGGAACACAAAATGATAGAACTCTGGATGAATATTGCGAGGTATGTGGGTACAGGAGCTCAACAGTAAATGCTCAAAGTGTTAAATGTTACCTACTGAGCCCCCATATTTATAGCCCACAGTTCACCCAAAGGAAGTGACTACTTTACCCCTAGGGTTTACATTGAATTTGTCTCTACAGAACTAAGGGGTACAAAAAGGTAGTCCATCTTTATTCTGGAGGCTTCTCTGTCAGCTTTGCAGAGGGGACAGTGTCAGCCTTTTACAGAACAGACAGTGTCAGCCTTTGCAGTCTTTGACCTTCTGGAATCCTCCCTTCGCACGCGAGGGTGCGGTAGCTTCGGTGAGAAGCCTGAAGCCAGATGGCCTTCGCTCCACCGAAGTCAGTCTCCGATACACTGACGGTTTTGAGCCAATGCCGTCAAAGCCCTTGGGCCTTCGCACCAACACCTCCGGAGTGGACCACCACGGCTTCGCAGCTACTCCCAGCTCGAACTCCATCAGTCCGTGTACCGAAGCCATGCAGGCCGAAGCACCTCAAGTCAACCTTGCTCCGGAGCTAGCCTTGCTCCGAAGCCTTCCACCCTCCGAAGCCCCACCTTCGGAGTACCACCCTTCGAAGTCCCTCCTTCGTCCAAGGCCTCCGCATGAAGCATTCCATGAGCCCTTCATCGCAGTGCCTCTCCCCGAGCACACTCCTCGACGAGCCTCACCCGGACCATGCCTTCGATGCACCTCGACTTCTGAGACCTTCGTCGGGTTCCTTCGAATGTCTCCCTCCGGAGCACACTTCGAATTCCTTGCCTCCGCAGAGGACTTGTTCCATCCAACTCCGAAGTCACTCCATCCGGAGTACCTTCGAAGTGCCTCACCTCCGAGGACTTTGTCTCGGAGTACCTTCAGCCGGAGCCACCCTCCGCACTCTCTGCCTTCACCTGGCACGCCTCGACCCGAGGATCGACCCGGACCACCTTCGCAGCCACCGTGACGGAGCTCCCCGCTCCCCTGGCGTCAAGCCTCCCGCTTGACCCAGGTTCACCTGCTGCGAACCTTGTCTGTCGCCTCCGAAATCCCTGCGCACCACAGACAAACAGACAAGTGTATCCAGTACTCCGGAGACCTCTCCGGGTTAGCAACCTCCGGCACACACTCCGGTGTACCGCCCAAAGTACCGAAGCCTTCGGTACGAACCCAGTCATCGCGTACTGTCGGACCCCTCCGACGAGCACACTCCGCTGCGACAGCTGCAGCAAGCAAACACCGAACACCCTTCGGTGAAACCACCTCCGAACACACTTCGGAGGTACAACCTCCGAACCCCCTTCGGAGGTACCCTTCGAACAGAGGGTAAAATCCTGTCAATCACTCATCACAAAACACCGAAACCAACCCTTGGTTTCTCAGTAATGATAATGTCTCTCTAAATATGATATTTATTGATATGGCATTGCACATGTGTCATTTAAAATAAATATGATGGGCATGACACCATAAACACATGTCAAAAAAGAAGAAGTGTTCATACGCAATGATAATAAAGGAATAGATATTCATTAAGCGATGTAAAATATTAAATACCAAATATTCATCAATAGAGAGACATATATAATTTTGGTAAAGAAAATATATTGTGGTGTGGCAATCATACAGTCGGCTATAATAAAATTTTTAAAATAAAAATAAGGATGTATATAATGATAAATAATTTATACAACTTACAAATAAAATTGATCACGAATTTTAAATATGGACCAAAATGTCAACCATATATAAATTGATAAATTTATATATTTTTTGAGTGCAAAAGAAATGAGTGATTTCTTGCATGAATGGCGAGGCAACTTTTCCCTTCAAGATAAACAAAAAAAATTAGAGTTTGCATGCAGATTTTTGCTCACAATAAATAAAAGAAAAGGAAACAAATGAGACATGCATGCGCAGGAAGCCATGAGCGCACTCTCCCACGTTTGATTAGTGTTTACTAATTATATTCATTAGTTTCATTCTAATTAATCAAAGGGAAAAATAAACATGCATATGGATTAACCGCACATGCTATCATCGCAAGGGGCCACTTCATGCACTAGGCTTCCACTACGCGAGAAAACGCAGTCAACAGCCACTCTTCACGTCGCAGTACACATTCTGCCCACATTCTGCACCCACGTCCAGCACACGTTCTCTCCTCACGAGCGCACGCACAGGAGGCTGCCTCCACTATAAATAGCACACGCACAGGGTCGGGGGAAAAGATCCTTCAGAGAGCACACGCATATAGAGTTTTCGGAGTGCATACGTTGCTGTCGGCTGAAGACTCATCAGCTACTTCACACGCAAGAAGGAAAGGAGGTGCTGCTAAGGTAAAAAGAAATCATGTTCTTTATCTACATCTCCTTCTTTCTTTTGAATTAAATGCATCATCTCATAATCTCTGGCTCGGCCTTTTGGTACAAGCCTAGGAATGCATCTCATCAAAAACATATATATCATAGTCCTAAACTCGGCATTTTTGTACAAGTTTAAGAATGCATATACATATCATAGTCCTAGGCTCGGCCTTTTGGTACAAGTCTAGGAATGCACATCATAATCTTAGGCTCGGCCTTTTGGTACAAGCCTAGGAATGCATCTCATAAAAACATACATATCATAGTCCTAAACTCGGCCTTTTGGTACAAGTTTGGGAATACATATTCATGTCATAGTCCTAGGCTCGGCCTTTTGGTGCAAGCCTAGGAATGCACATCATAATCTTAGGCTCGGCCTTTTGGTACAAGCCTACGAATGCATCTCATAAAAACATACATATCATAGTCATAAACTCGGCCTTTTGGTACAAGTTTAGGAATACATATGTTCTAGCAATTGCGTTAGCTACAGCACAGGTTTTGAATGTGTGTATACGATGTGTAGAATGAACCTCAAAGGGTTCTCTCAGAGGGAAAAAAGATTTATACTGGTTCGGGCCTCCCTTGGGGGATAATAGCCCTACATCTAGTTTGTGGTGGATTTGGCATGGTATGCCTCGGTGTGGAGAAGTAAACTCCAGGGTCTCGTGGCCCTCTAGATAGTGTGTGTTACAAGGGCTTGGCCCTGCTTTTATAGGCACGCAGGCCAAAGGAAAAGACCGAGATGCCCTCTATGAGCCCTAGGCTCATAGGGGCAAAGAGGGGAAAAGGAGCTAGCTACGGTACAAAAGTGCTTTACAGCTTTACAGGCGTGTCAGGTAACGTCACATCTTGACCAGCTAAACGACAGACTATGGGCAGAGGGGCCCCTGGTACAACTTCTACACTGTAGCGGGGCGTAAATATCTTCTAGGTTCGGAGTAGGGCCGGAGCTCCGAACTGGGGTCTCGGAACCAGGGCTCCGAACCAGGGCTCCGAACTGGACCTCCGAGCTGGGGCTCCGAACTGGACCTCCGAGCTGGGTCTCCAAACTGGGGCTCCGAACTGGGGCCTCCGAACTGGGGCTCCAAACTGGGGCTTCCGAACTGGGGCTCCGAACTGGGTCTCCGAACTGGGGCTCCGAACTGGGGCTCCGAACCGGGCCTCCGAACTAGGGATCCGAACTAGGGCCTCCGAACTGGGGATCCGAACTGGGGCCTCCGAGGTGAACCTTGAGGCTTGGAAATAGCTTCTTTGGGAAGACACAGGCTTCGATAGTGTTGGGCTCCGGGCCGAAGGCTGTCGGAGGCTGACGTCATTTGTCCCCTGTTCAAGGGAAAACTATTCCCCCAACAGTAGCCCCTCGCGTGCAGGCCTTCGGGATGAAGGGGTGTGCGCGCCCTTGGGACAAATGACCAAGATTACAACTTCAGGGACAACAGGCCTTTGGAGCTTGGACCGAAGGTGACTTCGAAATTCGCAGGTAATAATTTCCTGCGTCAGCTGTCAGAATGACCTCGGGGAGATCAACTGGCTCCACAACGGCTAGAAAATTGACTGTTACCCCGCGCTGGGCCGCTTCGCCTTCGCTGGAGGCCCAGCTGCTAGTGGGTTCGACCCACGAATCATCAGAATTCTTACCGCCTATAAATAGGGGTTTACCGCGTGCGGCTTCGGCACGCTCTCATTTGCTTTCTTCTCAGTGCCTTGCATCCTTCGCTCTCTTCTCCTCCTTGGCTTCGCGCGAAGCACCCCTCGCTAGCTTTAGCCCCTCGCGCCGAAGTCCCACAAAAATGCCGAAGAAGGCAACTTCGAAGGCCTTGGCCTTGGGCCCGAGCTCTAGCTCTGCCCAACTGCAGGTAGCGGCGGCTGCGGCAGGGAAGCCTGCACCGAGGCGGCTGGGGCCGAAGGACCTTCGGATGCCATCCGACAAATTTGAGCAAACGCTGGAGATGAGGGCTTCGATCTCTACAGAGGAGTCCGTCCGGAGGGCCTGCGAGGGAAGGATTGTTGTGAAGATCCAACTCATAGTGCCAGAGAAGACGGAAGCCATACCAAGACCTCGGGCTGACGAGGTGGTGCTGTTCGAAGCCTTCTTCGAAGCCGGCCTCGGGCTTCCAGCAGTGGGGATGCTGAGCGAAGTCCTCAAGGCTTACAACCTCGAGCTTCCTCAGCTTTCGCCCAACGCCGTGGCGAGGCTTGCTGTCTTCGAATGGGCCATGAGGGCCGAAGGTTGCGAGGGCCGTGCAGATGTCTTCGTCGCCCTTCATGACGCCAACTGCCAGCCGAAGTCGAGAAAGGGCACAGACCGCGTCAAGAGGGCTTTGGCCTTCGGCAGCGCAAACTTCCAGCTTCGGAGGGAGTTCCAAGACGCCTTCCCGGCGAGGGCGGTCAACAGCAAATGGTACTCGAAGTGGGATCAAGAGTGGTTCTATGCCTCCGTCGGTGCGAACTCTCCCCTTCGGAGTACCAATGCCCTCATCTCATACCGGCGCGAAGGGGTGGTGAAGACCAGCCCGGACACCCTTCGCTCGAGGATCTCGCTCCTTCGGAGGGTTGCCGCGAAGATGAGCATGAGGGACCTCGCGGAGGAGTTCATCACCCTCCGGCTCAGCCCCCTTGCACGCTCTTGGCCGGAGGGGCTCTTCCAAGCTTCAAGCCGAGGGGGCCTAAACGAGCTTGCCTTTTAACGCCTCTGTAAGGCTTCGAAACCTTTCCACTTTCATACTTCGCCAAAAACTTCATTCTGACTTGAATCTTTATGAAGATCATCTTGAAGTGAGGACTCCGAAGGAGGCCGTCGCGGCGGCGGAGCGTGTTGTTGGGACTCCGACACCGGAGGAGCAAGCTCAACGGCTAGCTTTGGTGGGGTCCTGGGAGCACTAGAACAGGGTGTGGACCTTGCTTGGCTACGAAGAGGTCCCTGCCCTGCCAGACTTCTCCCACCTCGCAGCTTCAACGGCCGGTGCCAAGAGGAAGAGAGGGGATGACGATGAGCCCGAAACTTCGAGGGCTCGGTCGGAGGTCCCCTCAACCGAGGCCTCTACTCCGGAGGAGGCAGTGGCCTCGGACCCTCAAACAACTGTGGAGCCCACGAGTGCTCCGGCTGCCAAGGAGGTAGTGATGGCTTCGGGCGTGAAGGCCGATGCGTCAGCTTCGCAACAAAAGGACTAGGGGCGCTTGTTGACCCCTCTACCTTCGAAGAAATCTCTGACGAAGGTAACTACTTCAAACATTCTTCTCTTCAATATGCAGATTCTGACTTAGACTTTTGCAGAGGAGGATGCCGGTGTAAGGCCCACCGTGGCGAAGCCTGCAGAGGACGACGCCGACATGAGGTCCACCCCAGCAAAGCCAGCAGGGGCCTCCGGCAACAGCAGCAGCAGCTCGGAGTCTGACAGCTCCTCGTCTGAAGAAGACGGAGGCAGTGGTCGCGGCGAAGGGGACCCTCAAAGCGACGAGGACATCGAGGTGGTGGAGCTAAGCCCGCCCATGCCGAAGCCTGTGCAGGTGGTTGTGGCGGAGGAGATTGTCTGGCCTTTTCAGCCGAAGGGGGCCGTGACGGAGGTGACCATCAACAGCTTCCGCGAGGGCTGCGCAGCTGCGGAGGCGGGGGCCTTGGTGGCTCAACTCAGCCGCTCGAACCCCATGGAACTCTTCATCAATGCGAACGAAGCTCTTATCCAGGTGGGCGAAGCCTGACGCAGCCTTCAAGTTATTCTTTAGTCTTCGATCAACACTTATGATTTCTTGAATTCTTTCAGGCCTTCGCGCTGAATGCAGCAGCTTCGACTTCTGCGGATAGGCGGATGACGCACCTGGCAGAGGATAAGGAGGCCCTCCGACGCGAAGTCTCGGTGGAAGCCGAGAAGAGAAGGCGGGCCGAAGCTTCAGCCGATGCGGTGAGGGGCGAGGCCGAGACGGCGAGGGCTGAGGCGGAGGCGGTGAAGGCCGAGGCCGGCAAGGCTAAGGAAGCCTTGGCCTCGGAGATCGATAGGCTCCGCGCGGAGCTCAAAGCTGCGAAGGACGCCGAAGCCCGGTAGGCGAAGGAGAACTCCGAACTCCGCCATCGGGCTTAGTCACTTGAGAACTTCGTTGTTGACAACCTCGACGAAGCCACTCTGAGCCTGACCGAGGTCCTACAACAAATAGGGACCGAATGTCGGGCTCCGGACTTCGGTGATCTGGATCCAATTGGGGACCGCGCCGCATTCTTGAAGGTGGTGGCTTCGTCGGCGGAGCAGTCTCTGAAGGGCTTCGCCTTGATGGCCGGCTGAGTGGCGGGCCAAGGGGTGTTGCAAATGCTTCACGACGCGGGGTGCAACCACCTCGAAGCAGCAACCTCCGTGACCCCGGTGGCCTTCGGGGGCCAACACTTGGTGACGCCTCCGACAGACGTCCGCAGAGCCTGGCGATGGCTTCAGGAGCCTTGGAAGGCCCAAGGCTGCGAAGCAGTCCTCGAGCTTCCGAAGGCCCTTCGCCTTCGCTGAGTCAAGGCACTTGCTTCACCAAATCGGCCTTCGACATCGACACCTCCACCTCGGAAGGTGTAGATCTCCTTAGGCTCCTTGTAATTCTTAGTTGTAGGCTTTGTAAAAACTTTATCAGTTTATTAATATGAATGCGGGGGTGGTTTATACCTGCCCAGGCTCTGTCTCCGAATGTTGACTTCGAAGTACTTGAGGACTCTGAAGAACTCCGCCAGTTATGGGCGGTCCTTGAAGTATCTAGGTCCGAAGGCCCCCCTCGGTTTAAACTTCCAAGGGGGCCTAACGGCGAAGCCATCCCCGAAGTAGCTCAGGATCTGCTAGCCATTGTGAAGACGGAGTCCTTTCGGAGTTCTTCATTTTTGCCTTCGCAACCGGTCTTAGTAGGCAACGAAGATTTAGACTTTCTCTGCCTTCGACACAGCACCGCCTGCCTCACAATCTTGGAGCGACCTACAAAGTGGAAGACGAGGTCTGCGGGCTTCAGAGCCTGGACGAGCCGGACGTGGGAGAGCAGGCTCCGACAAGGCTTCGTCCAGCCGAGGGGGCCCTGGCTGAAAGAAAGGGAAGCGAGGGTTGGGGCCTCGCAATCGATTCTTCTTAGGCTTAGATACAGACTACTCGTAGTTTTGTTTTCGAAGCGTATTTGTAACATACTTCTCAATTATCATTCAATGAATGGAGTTTATTGTATTTGCATACTTCATTTGCATGCTTCGCATTATCAGATGACTTCGAACGTTTTAGCTTGTCACGCTCGTACTGCGTATGACATTCGCACACCTCGCATACATGCTTCCCCCCTTGCTCGTGGCAGCTAGGGACTTAGACGTTGCTGGTGCGGGCAATAAAAATGCAGAGGGGTGCGCCTTTTGGCGGCTTCGAATGCTTAGAACACATCAAACGAAGGCCTCTTTTGGGCTTCGAATGCATTAATTTGGAGCGAAGCAAGGCTTCAGCGTAGCCAAATTAAGAGAAGCATGCTTCAGCATGCTAGGATTTAGATGTTGTGCGTGAGCAAGGCTCCGAAATGCACTTAGATTTTAAGCGAAGAATGACTTCGACATGGTTAGGCATATATTAGATTTTGACACGCGAAGCAAGGCTTCGGAGCGTGTTTGGATAACGAAGCAAGGCTTCTGAGCTTGATTCTGTAATGAAAATGGATATTTGGTGTGGATTCACCAAACCTGTGATAATGCGAGCCACCTTCGGCTCTAAGCCACCTTCGGCTCTAGGTCACCTTCGACCCTGGGTCACCTTCGACCGTGGGATGCTTCGGGTACGGAACCCGGAATCCCTGGGATGCTTCGGGTACGGAACACGGAATCCCTGGACGCATCGGGCCATGGCCCGGAGTCCCTGTTACTACTATGGGCCCGGAGGCGCTGTGTAGCCTTCGAAGGGATGCTCCGGATTTTGTAAGGCGAAGCGAGGCTTCGGATTTTATAAAAGGCGAAGCAAGACTTCGTGTTTTTGACAAGATGAAGCAGGGCTTCTAATTTTAAGGTGAAGCGGGGCTTCGATTTAAGGCGAAGCAGGGCTTCGATTTTAGGCGAAGCAGAGCTTCGATTTTAGGCGAAGCAGAGCTTCGGTTTTATATCAAGGTAACTGTAATACTATACATCGAAGTGGTACCTCGGATAGAGTACATACCTCGTCAAGTGGCTGAAAGCTTGCCTCGTAGCCCCTGGGGCTTCGACGGCCTTCGATGCACCAAGTGGAGCCCCTTGCTGAAGGGCGAGCTCTGAGATGCAAAGGATGGGAGAAGGCGAAGACGGCCTTCGAACTGCACCCAAAGCAAGAAGGCTTCGAAGCTCCCCCCTCAAACGTACTTCGAGTTGCAGGCAGTGGCAGAGAACTTAGCTTTTAGTACTAAGGTCCCCACGGACGGCGCCAACTGTTGTAGCAATTGCGTTAGCTACAACACATGTTTTGTATGTGTGTATACGATGTGTAGAATGAACCTCGAAGGGTTCTCTCAGAGGGAGAAAGGATTTATACTAGTTCGGGCCTCCCTTGGGGGATAATAGCCCTACGTCCAGTTTGTGGTGGATTTGGCATGGTATGCCTCGGTGTGGAGAAGTGAACTCTAGGATCTCGTGGCCCTCTGGAGAGTGTGTTGTTACAAGGGCTTGGCCCTACTTTTATAGGCACACAGGCCAAAGTAAAAGACCGAGATGCCCTCTATGAGCCCTAGGCTCATAGGGGCAAAGAGGGGAAAAGGAGCTAGCTACGGTACAAAAGTGCTTTACAACTTTACAGACGTGTCAAGTAACGTCACATCTTGACCAGCTAAACGACAGACTATGGGCAGAGGGGCCCCTGGTACGACTTCTACACTGTAGCGGGGCGTAAATATCTTCTGGGTTCGGAGTAGGGCTGGAGCTCCGAACCGGGGCTCCGAACTGGGGACTCCGAACCAGGGCTCCGAACTGGACCTCCGAGCTGGGGCTTCGAACTGGACCTCCGAGCTGGGTCTCCGAACTGGGGCTCCGAACTGGGGCTTCCGAACTGGGGCTCCGAACTGGGTCTCTGAACTGGGGCTCCGAACTGGGGCCTCCGAACCGGGCCTCTGAACTGGGGCTCCGAACTAGGGCCTCCGAACTGGGGCTCCGAACTGGGGCCTCCGAGGTGAACCTTGAGGCTTGGAAATAGCTTCTTTGGGAAGACACAGGCTTCGACAGTGTTGGGCTCCGGGCCGAAGGCTGTCGGAGGCTGACGTCATTTGTCCCCTGTTCAAGGGAAAACTATTCCCCCAACAACATATTCATGTCATAGTCTTAGGCTCAGCCTTTTGGTACAAGCCTAGGAATGCACATCATAATCTTAGGCTCGACCTTTTGGTACAAGCCTAGGAATGCATCTTATAAAAACATACATATCATAGTCCTAAACTCGGCCTTTTGGTACAAGTTTAGGAATACATATTCATGTCATAGTCCTAGGCTTGGCCTTTTGGTACAAACCTAGGAATGCACATCATAATCTTAGGCTCGGCCTTTTGGTACAAGCCTAGGAATGCACATCATAATCCTAAACTCGGCCTTTTGGTACAAGTTTAGGAATGCATATATAAGTCATAGTCCTAGGCTTTACCTTTCGGTACAAGCCTAGGAGTGCATATCATAATTTTTAGGCTCTATTTTCTATTACGAGTCTAAGAATATTTTCCCAACATATGTCAAATGTTTAAGGGCCAACTAAAATTTTCATATAGGCCCTTTGGTATAAATATAAGGTCAAAAATACCTACAAATGACTCATAAGCACGTTATGATAAATACTTGCATTTCTCACATACATATATAAATAGTGTAAATTGCATACATATGCATAAGTAACTCATGCGACGGTATCATAAATAATTAAGCCTCAATATTCAAGGCATGATCAAAATAAAAAAAATACATAGTTGAACTAAGTTATAATTGGGGTATCAAAATAAGCAAATGGTCTAATGGCACCATACTAAATAAGATAAATCATGGCATATGCGCATATATGGCGTGATAATGATATTCATGCTAACAAAGATAATGAAGCATTTATGTTCTATACATGCTTAACAAAAAAAACCAATGTGGAGAAAAATCAAGACACCTCTTCAACGACGCTGGAGCTAGGATAGAATATTATTTTCATTTCTTTGTTAGCTTCATATCAACTGCATTGTAATTTTCTTTTAGTCGGAACTCTTAATCAGGGGTTTTCTCTACGAAGATGTAATTAACAGAATTATTATGTAAATGTACTAATTCTGGAAGTAGTGGATTCACAATGTCTGATATTTTGTTTTTTGCATTTAAACCAAATTAACTTGTATCTAACGATGTGTGGATAAGGCTCTCCACATACTTATATTTCTAAAGAGGGCCCGTTTTCCCATCGTCAGACAACAACTTCTCCGCTCCTCGGCGCCGGTATGACTTCTTCTCCGGGGATCTAAGTCCTCATCCCCGGTCCCAGTCTTCCACTCAATGCCTCTTCTACGGACTCCGTCGTGCAAGAAGATCGCCCGAGGATGAAGGTTTGCTTCAGTGGCTTCTTCGACGGTGGGCGGAGTTCCCGTGGATCCTTGGGCCAAGAACCCCCTGGGGCTCCCGCCACAGATGCGGCCCAAGCTTGCCACTGCACCAAGGTCACCACCGTCGCAGGAACTCTTGCACTTGTGCTCGCCATCGGTGGAGCACTCGAGAGTTTCGAAGAGTAAGGGCGAAAGAGGAAATTGTGGAATTGTTGAAGCGAAAAAGCTCTATAAAGCTTTTCACCGCTGATCACTTTCCTCTTTTATAAACTGCTCTATCCTTGTCCGGCACGATTCGCGCATATTTTCACCTTTGCAGATTCAACCCGCGTAAATGACAGGTGGGGCAAAAGGGTGAAAGAATGTAAATCCACAGTAAACTTGTGTGGTTGTTACTTTCTCGAAAGGCCTAACAACTATTTGAGGAATAACAGTACAAAAGTAACAGCTCTTTGCGATTTACTGCCGTTATAACGGTTCAATTTATTTTGGAGCAATCATACGGAGGTCAAAGTTCGAATCCCGAATTCGAGACATCTCAGGCATCAAGGATGCTTCGAATGGTTATAATACCTTGCATTCTTTCTAAGGTCCTAAGCATGAAAATATTTCTTGCGTATACTACTCTCCTTGTTGTACAAGCTATCCGGAGAAGCGTATTCGAGGGGCTACTATTGGGGGAAAATACTTCGTCCCCATGATTTTCCAAGATTCCAAGCAAATATATTACACAACAAAGATAAAGTCAAGGGTCTTAATCTTGGAGCCCAAGACCTCCTCCGAACTAAAGGGATCGAAGCCGAAGGGTCCGTCCAGGCTCCGATCTGAAGAGACCCTCCGAAGGTCTTCCCCTCCACAGTGAAAAACAACCAGAAGGATGGGACATCTGCTTTATCAACATCCTTCGAGCATGTTTTACCATATTAACCCTATAAGGGATACCGAAATAGTATCCACTATGTCGGTTGTAATTGAGGGGTAAAAAGGTATTTTCCTTAGAGATTTTACCTATAAATACCCCTTCTCACCCTATAAGGGGCATCAAATATTTAGATATTCAATACACGCTTCAAACTAGTCCGAGCTATTATCATATTCGGAGGCTTGAGATAGTTCGCATTCACAAACACTTTGTTTGTCAGTTCTTGGTCTTATAGAACATGTTAGCGTAATCCGTTGCGCCAACAGTGATAATAGTGGTGTCATTATGCAAGCCAAGGAGCCTAGGTCACACAAGAAGTCCAAACACATACTTCGGCGATATCACATGATCCGCGAGATCATAGAGAGAGGTGATGTGAAGATTTGCAAGGTGCACATGGATTTGAACATAGCATATCCGTTGACAAAACCTCTTTCATAGCCCAAGCATGAGGCGCACTTAGCACCATGGGTATTAGATACTTGCGTGAGTGAGTCATGTGTATGTTAAAGATATTATTAGTGTGTATGCTTATGTGTGAGGATAATTGTTATCTTGTTCATTGAATAAATGTAGTTTACATTGATTGATGAGTTGATGATTTGTTTGTGAGACTCTTTGTTTATTATAATGATATTTGTTCAAAAGGATCCCAAATCTTATCATCATTAGGGACAGTGATGAGACATAGATTAACACATATGGCTGATTGATGATCATGTTTCACAGATCATAGACATGGGGATGTCAAATCAGAGATGTGGACATATGTTGGTGAACATGGTGTTGGATAGACCCACTTTAGAAACCATTAGGATTGTTATTATAATGTGCCATAGGTTGTTATCTCAAATGGTGTATCTGTAGAGTCCTGAGACCTAAGATCATCATTTGATTCCAAAATGCGTAGCAACACACTTGCATACTTCCTAATGCTATTCTGTAACTAGGTAGCCATATAAGGGTTGTATTGACGCCAAAATTTGGTAAAGCTCAGAGCCCACCAAGGATGATGTACAATCAACAAGTGTCAAGAAGAATCCAGTCAAATATGGTCAAGGAAGCATGTCCATGTTGTTACAACATGACCAGATGCAGATGAGCCGATGGAGATAAAGAAGAAAAGAAGATAAATCTAGAATTGGTTAGGATAGAGTGTAGAGATGTCAATGGGGACCAGTTCCCCAATTCCTCATGGGGAATTATCCTATTAGAAGTCAGGGATGGTAGGTATTTTTTACCCGTGGGGAGTTATATGGAGGAAAAATAGTCCCTGTCGGGTTTCGCGGGGATGGGTATGATCCTCTATTCACCATGCCCGTTCCCCGCGAGGACCCGGTTCAACCTATAAAAATAGATCCATTCCAATAGCTCATGTTGGTTATTTTATAAATTTATTTATTAATGTTTTTTGTTAGTGAGTGATTGGTTTGTTAATTTTACAAATTTTATTAAAATTTGGAATCACTTGTAGTTAGAAATTTTAGTAAAATTTGGTCTCTACATTATCTTGAAAATTATGATTTATATGATTAGATTGAATCGAGGACAGGGGCACCACGGGGAAAAATCCCCGCACGGGTAACGGGGATGGTGGGAAATATCCTCGTCATCATTGGCGGGGACGGGGAAAATATATGCCCACGAGGACGAGTATGGGGGGGTAAAACCTGACGGGGAATTCCCCATTGACATCTCTAATAGACTGCTTGGACGACAAGTCTCTGGACTATAAATATGTACCCATAGTTAGATTATGAGAAACCAAGTTGAAATATGCCTTGGTTTCAAGTCTGTGATGAGTGATTGACAAGTTGTCTTCTGGGCGAAGGGGTCCCTCCAAAGGGGTTCAGAGGTGTTTTTCAAAGGGTGCGGATTTAGCTGGATGCAGCTGTGCAGCAGAGTGTGTCTGTTAGAGGGGTCCGGTAGAGCACGATGACTTGGTGGTATCGAAGGGTGAGAAACCAAGGGTTGGTTTCAGTGTTTTGTGATGAGTGATTGACAGGCTTTTTACCCTCTGTTCGAAGGGTACCTCCGAAGGGGGTTCGGAGGTTGGACCTCCGAAGGATGTTCGGAGGTGGTTTCACCGAAGGGTGTTCGGTGTTTGCTTGCTGCAGCTGGTGCAGCGGAGTGTGCTCGTCGGAGGGGTCCGACAGTACGCGATGACTGTGTTCGTACCGAAGGATTCGGTACTTTGGGCGGTACACCGGAGTGTGTGCTGGAGGTTGCTAACCCGGAGAGGTCTCCGGAGTACTGGATACACTTGTCTGTTTGTCTGTGGTGCGCAGGGACTTCGGAGGCGACAGACAAGGTTCGCAGCAGGTGAACCTGGGTCAAGCGGGAGGCTTGACGCCAGGGGAGCGGGGAGCTCCATCATGGTGGCTGCGAAGGTGGTCCGGGTCGGTCCTCGGGTCGAGGCATGCCAGGTGAAGGCAGAGAGTGCGGAGGGTGGCTCCGGCTGAAGGTACTCCGAGACAAAGTCCTCGGAGGTGAGGCACTTCGAAGATACTCCGGATGGAGTGACTTCGGAGTTGGATGGAACAAGTCATCTGCGGAGGCAAGGAATTCGAAGTGTGCTCCGGAGGGAGACATTCGAAGGTACCCGACGAAGGTCTCAGAAGTCGAGGTGCATCGAAGGCATGGTCCGGGTGAGGCTCGTCGAGGAGTGTGCTCGGGGAGAGGCACTGCGACGAAGGGCTCATGGAATGCTTCATGCGGAGACCTTGGACGAAGGAGGGACTTCGAAGGGTGGTACTCCGAAGGTGGGGCTTCGGAGTGAGGAAGGCTTCGGAGCGAGGCTAGCTTCGGAGCGAGGTTGACTTGAGGTGCTTCGGCCTGCATGGCTTCGGTACACGGACGGACGGAGTTCGAGCTGGGAGTAGCTGCGAAGCCGTGGTGGTCCACTCCGGAGGTGTTGGTGCGAAGGCCCAAGGGCTTTGATGGCTTCGGCTCAAAACCGTCACTGTATCGGAGACTGACTTCGGTGAAGCGAAGGCCAACAGGCTCAAGGCTTCTCGCCGAAGCTACCGCACCCTCGCGTGCGAAGGGAGGATTCCAAAAGGTCAAAGACTGCAAAGGCTGACACTGTCTGTTCTGTAAAAGGCTGACACTGTCCCCTCTGCAAAGCTGACAGAGAAGCCTCCAGAATAAAGGTGGACTACCTTTTGTACCCCTTAGTTCTGTAGAGTCAAAATCAATGTAAACCCTAGGGGTAGTGTAGTCATTTCCTTTGGGTGAACTGTGGGCTATAAATATGGGGGCTCGGTAGGTAACATTTAACACTTTGAGCATTTACTGTTGAGCTCCTGTAGTCTCATACCTCGCTGTATTTCATCCAGAGTTCAATTCATTTTGTGTTCCTTGTTCAAGCGGCGAAGCCCTGCTTCTGTGTGCTTTTTGCTTGAGCTCGCGTTACATACCTCGCTAGTATAGTGCACCGAAGCCTGTTTAGGCGAAGGGTGTTTTGTGCGAAGTGTGTTTTCAGTGTGCTGTCGCTCTGTGTAACTTGAGGCCAGACCTCACAGCTTACTAGCGAAGCCCTGATCGAGGCCCGTTTTGCTTCTTGTGTCGAAGCCCTTAGCGTAGTCCGTTTGTGTGCGTGTAGACCTTCGTGTACGAAGCCCAGCACCAGTTGCTGCCGCCAAGTACTTGGTCGAAGTCCTCAGAGGGCTGTCCACTCTTGCAAAGGGGTGAAGTGCGAAGCCTGCTCGAAGCACCTCGTGTGCGGAGCCTGCACTGACTTAGCAGAGTAGATTTCCGAGGGTTGTAAGTGGAGCGAAGTCTTCTTGGCTTCGAACTTTTGCTCCTGCGAAGCCTGTGTTCGGAGCTGTCGAAGTACCTCCGAACCAGACCTTCGAAGGTAGTGTTCGAAGCCTGTTCCGCAGAAGACAGAACTGATCCGAAGGCTAAATTTTTAGCCCGAAATTTTAAAAGCTCCCATTCACCCCCCCTCTGGTCGCCGTTTCCGGTCCAACAATTGGTATCAGAGCAGGTTAAGATCACCAGTTGACCTTAACCGGTTTTGTGATCTGTTGGCGACATGGATAGAGGCAGTAAAATTCCTCTGTTCGATGGGACAGATTTCGCATACTGGAAGGTGCGCATGGAGGCTTACTTGTTAAGCCAAGGAAATGCAATTTGGGAGATTGTGGACTCACAATACTCCATCCCTGAGACTCGCACCTCTCAGACTGAGAAGGATCAGTATAATGCCAATTCCAAGGCAAGAAATATACTGTTCATCGGTTTGAGTAGAAGTGAGTTCGATAGGGTGCAGCACCTTAGGACTGCTAGGGAAATTTGGACTACGCTCACTATTTTTCATGAGGGCTCTACTCAGATCAAGGCCAGGCGCCAAAGCACATATAACCAACAGTATCAGCTGTTTGTGCAGGCACCTGGTGAATCTATAGATGCCATGTTTTCTCGCTTTGACGCGATAGTGAGTAACTTGCGGTCCAACGGGACGCTTGCTTACAGTGATCACGATAGGGATATCAAGCTTCTCTATGCTCTTGACCGTAGCATATGGGAAGTAAAGATATCCAGCATTGAGGAGTCCGCAGGATATGACACTTTGACATGCGATGAACTCTTTAGCAAGCTGAAGTCCACAGAGATTGCCAAGGCATCTCTTGCTGTGCACAGAAGCTCTTTGCCACAGCCATTGGCATTGGTTTCTAGCACTAGCCGTGGCACCACTGCAGAACCAAGCACATCTGGTACTTGTGTTTTTGCAGATGGTTTTGCTTTGTCCTCCCTGGTCTCCGTCACAAAGGAGCAGGTGGACACTCTAGCTGATGATGAGCTTGCTCTCATTGCCCGGAGGTTCACCCGTTTTCATCATGAGAGACGGGATCAGAGGAGAAGTGGTTTTGGTGGTTGTTTTGAATGCGGTGACACTTCTCACATCAAGGCTAATTGCCCTAAGCTCAAAAAGAGAGATGAGAGTGAGCGCCCCAAATACCACAAAAAGGAGAGGAAGCCTTTTGTGAAGGGCAAGCGCGGCAAGATGGCTAAGAAAGTAGCCAAGGCCGCTTCCAGAGCCTTTGTTGCTGCTCTCAGTGACATCGACACATCCTCAACTGAGGAGTCGAGCTCTGAGGAGGAGGAGTCCCCAAGGAAGGAGGACAAGAAGGACAAGAAGGGACATGACTTCACCGGCCTTTGCTTCATGGCCGACAGCGATCACAGCGGCGATGAGCTTGACTCATCTGAGGTACCACTATCCACTGACCAGCTTTTAATTAAATTAGATGAGCTGAATGAAGTAGTGCTTGGTCAGGATAGATTACTTGTGCAAGCCGCTAGAGAAAGAAAAGACCTTAGACTTAGGCTAGAAACTATTTCTACTGAATATGCCATGCTTAAGTCTAAATTTGATGATGCTGAATGTGAGTCCTGTTCTATTGTCATGAGTGAGCTTGCTCAGTTGCGTTCTGTTCATGCTCAAACTCTTTCTGAGCTTGAGACTGCACAGAAGCAGCTTTTGGAGGTGGATTCTAGACCTCATGATATTATTGATTGCATGAACTGCTCTTTATTACGCGATAGCATTAATTTACGTGATAAGCATGTTCATGATTTGGAGGCTAGATTGGAGAGGGCCGGTAGTTCTAAGGATGTGCAACCTGTTTGTGACACTTGCATTACCCTTAAGGACCAGCTAGGCACTGTTAGAGAGCGAGCTGAAAACCTCATGACTGAAAATGAATACCTTCTTTCTGTGGTTAATAAATGCACTGAGGGAAAGGGTAGGATGGATTTGCTCTTGGCCAAGACCAAGTTGTGTGCTGACAGAGCAGGGGTAGCTCTAGGTTTGGGTTTTGAGAGGGTACCTTCAGACAGTAAGTCCAAAACTGTTTTTACCTCTCCCACCACCCTAGAGAAAGAGAGAGCTCTGTTGGACACCCCATCAGCCAAAAAGCCTACCCATCCACCAAAGAAAACCACTCTTCCTGCCAAGAAAAATCCTCCCAAGAAAACCACTCAGAAGAAACCCAAGGAGCCTATGAGAGTTGCTCCTGTGACCCATGAGAGTGCCCCCAGGAGAGTGTTTCATTGTTCCTATTGTCAGCGGGCGGGTCATTTGGTTGGGTTCTGTTTTCGTCGCATCAAGGATGAGCGACGCGCACAGGCGATGAGTTACCAGGACATGCATTACCCATCTTTAGGTATGCATGAGTCTGAGATGTACTATCGTCCTGCTTTTGAGGCTCCTCGTGCTTCTCGGAGAGGTTTTGCTCCTCGAGGTCTTCACTATGTTTCATATGGTGGTAGACCTCGGGCTAGCAGATTTGTACCTCGTCAGAGTAGGAGACCTCGACATGTTGTTCGTTCACAGCATGTAGGTAGACCTCGCACTTTGCATCATTCTGATTACTATGTGCGTAGACCGTCTGCTTTTACTGTGCCTACTACTCGTGTCACTCAGTGCTGGATGCCTCGTCATTATTTCACTCACCCCAGCACTGAGCGATCGAGACATTCTTATCATGTGTAGGCGACAGATCGAGGCTTGGAGGGCACGTGGATCATGGACTCCGGTTGTTCACGCCACATGACCGGAGATGCAGCATGGTTCTCCAGCCTCACCACAACCAAGCAAAGGGAACATATCACCTTCGGAAACAATCGAAGGAGTAGAGTGAAAGGTAAAGGTGTGGTAAGAATTAACTCGAATTTCACTCTCAAAGATGTTGCTTTGGTTGAAAATCTGGGATACAATTTGCTGTCTGTATCTCAGTTGCTTGATGAGGGCTTCGAAGTGCGATTTCATCGCGATACTTCGCAAGTGCTCAATTCTGATGGCGTTGTGGTGTGTAAGATCTTTAGAGTTGGGAGAGTTTTTGGAGCTGATTTTTCAGAGTCATCTGGTTCTTCTCATTGTCTTGTTGCACATTCGACTTCTGAGCTTTGGAAGTGGCATAGGAGACTAGGGCATATGAGCTTTGAGTTGCTCGCTCGTCTGAGCACCCTAGGCCTGATCCGAGGATTGCCCAAGCTCAAGTTTGAGAAGAATTTAGTTTGCGCTCCTTGTCGACATGGAAAAATGATTGCTGCTTCGCATTCGCCAGTCACCACAGTGATGACTGAACAACCCGGAGAACTTCTCCATATGGACACTGTAGGTCCTTCTCGGGTTAGTTCTTTAGGCGGAAAGTGGTATGTTCTAGTAATTGTCGATGATTTCTCTCGCTACTCTTGGGTCTTCTTTCTTGCCAGCAAGGACGAAGTGTTTTCACACTTTCGGAGCTTGGCTTTGAGACTTTTTACTGAACTCCCTGGTGCATTAAAATTCATTCGAAGCGATAATGGCACCGAGTTCAAAAACAGTCTCTTTGTTGACTTTTGCATGGAGCATGGCATAGAACATCAATTCTCTGCTCCACGGGTTCCTCAACAAAATGGTGTTGTTGAGAGAAAGAACCGCACTTTGGTTGAGATGGCTAGGACGATGCTTGATGAGCATAGGACTCCTAGAAATTTCTGGGCTGAGGCCATGAACACTGCATGTTACATCTCAAACCGAATCTTCTTGCGCTCAATTTTAAATTTGACATCTTATGAGCTGCGTTTTGGGAGACAGCCCAAGGTTACTCATCTTCGAGTTTTTGGCTGTCGCTGCTTTATCCTAAAACGTGGAAATTTGGATAAATTTGAGTCGCGATCTTCTGACGGGATCTTTTTGGGTTATACTACTCATGGTCATTCTTATTGTGTTTATAACTTGGAAACTAACACTGTCATCGAGTCATGTGATGTGACTTTTGATGAATCAACCCCCTCTGTTAGTTCTGCTTTTGAACAGGCCAATGAACACGACATGGAACAGACCTTATTCGAAGAAGAAGATCCCGGAGAATTCGAGGATGAACCCATACTACCCTCGACGTCAACCCCCGAAGCTGACCCCGCTTCAACTACTTCGGCACGAGGTCCCGAAGCGACTACCTCAACATCGGTCATCTTGGACCACTCCAACGCACAAGTTGAGGGGGAGACTGCATCCCGCCGCGAGGCTCCACATCATGTTCAAAGGATGCACCCTCCCGAGCAGATCATTGGTGAGATTGATCAAAGGGTAACACGTTCTCATGCCCATTTCACTAATGCTGCTTTTGTTGCTTCTTTCGAGCCCTTAGATGTTAGTCATGCACTTTCTGATTCTAGTTGGATCAATGCCATGCATGAAGAGCTTGAAAATTTTGAGAGAAATCAAGTCTGGACTTTAGTTGATCCTCCACCAAATGTTCATTTCATTGGAACAAAATGGATTTTCAAAAACAAACAAGGGGAGGATGGGACAATTGTTAGAAACAAGGCTAGACTTGTAGCTCAGGGCTTTTCTCAACTAGAAGGGATTGATTTTACTGAAACTTTTGCACCTGTTGCTCGCCTTGAGGCCATTAGGATTTTGCTTGCCTTTGCGACATCCCGGGGATTCAAACTCTATCAAATGGATGTCAAAAGTGCTTTTCTTAATGGCTTCAAAGGTGAGGATGTTTATGTAAAACAACCCCCTGGTTTTGAAAACCCCAAGTACCCACATAAAGTCCTTAAACTTCATAAGGCTCTTTATGGACTCAAGCAGGCCCCTCGGGCGTGGTATGATAGACTTAAGTCTTTTCTGCTTGAGCGCGGGTATTTGATGGGCTCTGTTGATAAAACACTATTTACTCTCAAGCATGGCAAGGATTTCCTCCTAGTACAGATTTATGTGGATGACATCATCTTTGGTGGCTCTTCTCATGCTTTGGTTTCCGAGTTTGCAGATACCATGAGCAGGGAATTTGAAATGTCAATGATGGGTGAACTCACCTTTTTTCCTTGGTTTGCAAATCAAGCAAAGCAAACAAGGTACTTTTGTCCACCAGACAAAGTACACCAAGGACCTGCTCAAAAAGTTCGACATGTCCGATGCGAAGCCCCTCGCCACTCCAATGGCTACATCTGTAGCATTGGACCCTGACGAAGATGGAGAAACCGTAGATCAGAAGGAGTTCCGGAGCATGATCGGCTCCCTCCTCTACTTGACTGCCACGAGGCCGGACATACACTTCGCAGTGTGTCTGTGCGCTCGTTTTCAGGCTTCACCATGAGCTTCGCATCGCCAAGCGGTAAAGCGCATTTTAAGGTATCTCAAATACACCCTTGAATTTGGCATATGGTATTCAGCGTCTTCATCTTTATGTCTTCGTGGTTATTCTGATGCGGACTTTGCTGGGTGTAGAATTGATAGGAAGAGTACCTCTGGTACTTGTCATTTTCTGGGTACTTCTCTGGTTTGCTGGTCTTCCCGCAAACAGTCTAGTGTTGCACAATCAACGGTTGAGGCCGAATATGTTGCTGCAGCTAGCTGTTGCTCTCAGATTTTGTGGATGGTTTCCACTTTGCGGGATTTCGGGTTAGAATATAAGAGTGTTCCACTTTTCTGTGATAACACTAGTGCTATTTGTATTGCAAACAACCCGGTTCAGCACTCCAGAACCAAACACATTGATGTACGGTATCACTTTCTCAGAGATCACAATGAGAAGGGTGATATTGAACTTCAATATGTTGATACCCAACACCAGCTTGCCGACATTTTTACAAAACCCCTCGATGCTTCTCGATTTGCTTACTTGCGTGGGGAACTTGGCATTTGTCACCCTTACGGCATTTTGTGAGGGGGAGCTGTTTTAAGATGGATGTGTTTTTGCTAATTGTGCTGAAATTGCATTTACATCTTTTGCACTTATATGCCTGGTGTTAACTCATGAAATCGTGTCAGCTCAGCTCCTTTTAATTTATCTGGAACATTCATGTGCATGATGTTTTATTTTCAAAGTCAAATCGTGTTCACTGCTTAGTCTTGAATCTAGCATGTTTAGGCAGGACTGCTTTAGCTATCTTTTATCTGCTTGACAGCAAGACACTGTTCATTGGATGCTAAAAATTGCAACTTGAAAAATTGTTCTACATCTTCATGGATATTCATAAAATGCCAAACAATTGGTACACTTAATTATAATCAAAAATTCCATGATTTGCATGCTTTAAGTGACAAGATCCAGGTGGGTTTGTTTGTCGCACTACCCTATTCTAGACTGCTTACCATTGCACATTGGTCTGAACTGGAATAGTGTAGTGTATGCCAAAATCATTGCCTTAAGCTTCTTATGGTTTTCATACCTAGGCTTGGCCGGATTGGAAAGTATAAGGTGGACAAACAAATAACCCCTGGCACTAAGAAAAGAACAACAATATTCATTGTTTATCAAGTTTGCTTTTCAAGCTCCATTTTGAACTGGACTTGTCTGTCTAGAGTAGAAATTGACTAGCTTTGCGCAGTCCTTGCTCTTACTTGTCTAGGTTCCTTGAGTAAGTGGTGATGCTTTTATTTCAAAAATGATCAAATCACATGCTTCATCATGCTTTTAGAGAATATTAATTTGAGCTGAGCCCATGATCATTGGTGTTACTGTTGGCATATTTTTGCTTCATATGTCTTTGCCATTCTGCTCAATTCGAAGCTTTGCATCTTTTACATGCTCCTTGATGCTTGCATTGCCAAAGGGGGAGAAATTCCTCAAAAGGGGGAGACTTGCTTCGTTCTCTGTCACAAGGGGTATAATTTCCAAAGGGGGAGAACATTTGACATAAAGGGGGAGAAGATTCTTTATTGCCAAAGGGAAAATTTAACTCAGGGGGAGTTTTTATTGCTGAAGGGGCTTTTTACTCTTTTTAAAACAGGGGAGGAAAATTATGTTGTCAAGTGACATGATTTGGCTCTTTTCTGAGTTTTTATGGTCACTTGTGTGCTGAAAATTTTTAAATTTTCTTGAACTTGGATTTGGTTGTCAATGCACTCATCAAGGGGGAGATTGAGAAACCAAGGGTTGGTTTCAGTGTTTTGTGATGAGTGATTGACAGGCTTTTTACCCTCTGTTCGAAGGGTACCTCCGAAGGGGGTTCGGAGGTTGGACCTCCGAAGGATGTTCGGAGGTGGTTTCACCGAAGGGTGTTCGGTGTTTGCTTGCTGCAGCTGGTGCAGCGGAGTGTGCTCGTCGGAGGGGTCCGACAGTACGCGATGACTGGGTTCGTACCGAAGGCTTCGGTACTTTGGGCGGTACACCGGAGTGTGTGCCGGAGGTTGCTAACCCGGAGAGGTCTCCGGAGTACTGGATACACTTGTCTGTTTGTCTGTGGTGCGCAGGGACTTCGGAGGCGACGGACAAGGTTCGCAGCAGGTGAACCTGGGTCAAGCGGGAGGCTTGACGCTAGGGGAGCGGGGAGCTCCGTCATGGTGGCTGCGAAGGTGGTCCGGGTCGGTCCTCGGGTCGAGGCATGCCAGGTGAAGGCAGAGAGTGCGGAGGGTGGCTCCGGCTGAAGGTACTCCGAGACAAAGTCCTCGGAGGTGAGGCACTTCGAAGGTACTCCGGATGGAGTGACTTCGGAGTTGGATGGAACAAGTCCTCTGCGGAGGCAAGGAATTCGAAGTGTGCTTCGGAGGGAGACATTCGAAGGTACCCGACGAAGGTCTCAGAAGTCGAGGTGCATCGAAGGCATGGTCCAGGTGAGGCTCGTCGAGGAGTGTGCTCAGGGAGAGGCACTGCGACGAAGGGCTCATGGAATGCTTCATGCGGAGACCTTGGACGAAGGAGGGACTTCGAAGGGTGGTACTCCAAAGGTGGGGCTTCGGAGTGAGGAAGGCTTCGGAGCGAGGCTAGCTCCAGAGCGAGGTTGACTTGAGGTGCTTCGGCCTGCATGGCTTCGGTACACGGACGGACGGAGTTCGAGCTGGGAGTAGCTGCGAAGCCGTGGTGGTCCACTCCAGAGGTGTTGGTGCGAAGGCCCAAGGGCTTTGACGGCTTCGGCTCAAAACCGTCACTGTATCGGAGACTGACTTCGGTGAAGCGAAGGCCAACAGGCTCAAGGCTTCTCGCCGAAGCTACCGCACCCTCGCGTGCGAAGGGAGGATTCCAGAAGGTCAAAGACTGCAAAGGCTGACACTGTCTGTTCTGTAAAAGGCTGACACTGTCCCCTCTGCAAAGCTGACAGAGAAGCCTCCAGAATAAAGGTAGACTACCTTTTGTACCCCTTAGTTCTGTAGAGTCAAAATCAATGTAAACCCTAGGGGTAGTGTAGTCATTTCCTTTGGGTGAACTGTGGGCTATAAATATGGGGGCTCGGTAGGTAACATTTAACACTTTGAGCATTTACTGTTGAGCTCCTGTAGTCTCATACCTCGCTGTATTTCATCCAGAGTTCAATTCATTTTGTGTTCCTTGTTCAAGCGGCGAAGCCCTGCTTCTGTGTGCTTTTTGCTTGAGCTCGCGTTACATACCTCGCTAGTATAGTGCACCGAAGCCTGTTTAGGCGAAGGGTGTTTTGTGCGAAGTGTGTTTTTCAGTGTGCTGTCGCTCTGTGTAACTTGAGGCCAGACCTCACAGCTTACTAGCGAAGCCCTGATCGAGGCCCGTTTTGCTTCTTGTGTCGAAGCCCTTAGCGTAGTCCGTTTGTGTGCGTGTAGACCTTCGTGTACGAAGCCCAGCACCAGTTGCTGCCGCCAAGTACTTGGTCAAAGTCCTCAGAGGGTTGTCCACTCTTGCGAAGGGGTGAAGTGCGAAGCCTGCTCGAAGCACCTCGTGTGCGGAGCCTGCACTGACTTAGCAGAGTAGATTTCCGAGGGTTGTAAGTGGAGCGAAGTCTTCTTGGCTTCGAACTTTTGCTCCTGCGAAGCTTGTGTTCGGAGCTGTCGAAGTACCTCCGAACCAGACCTTCGAAGGTAGTGTTCGAAGCCTGTTCCGCAGAAGACAGAACTGATCCGAAGGCTAAATTTTTAGCCCGAAATTTTAAAAGCTCCCATTCACCCCCCTCTGGTCGCCGTTTCCGGTCCAACAAAGGGCTTGGTACTTTGGGCGGTACACCGGAGTGTGTATCGAAGGTTGTTTACCGGAAAGGTATACTAGAAACACTTGTCTGTTTGTCGGTGGTGCGCAGGTGGCTTCGGAGGCAATGGACGGTTCGTAGTGAGTGAACCTAGATCAAGCGGGAGGCTTGGTTCTAGGTGAGCGGGGAGTTTGGTCACGAAGGCTGCGTGGAGTCGAGGTCAGTCCTCTGGTCAAGGTACGCCAGGCGGAGGCAGAAAGTGCGGAGGGAGGCTCCGGCTGAAGGTACCCAGAGGTGAATTCCTCGGAGGTGAGACACTTCGAAGGGTGATCCGGAAGGAGTGACTTAGGAGTATGGTGGACAAAGTCCTAAATATTGAGGCAAGGCGTTCGAAGTGTGCTCTGGAAGGAGACACTCGAAGGGACAACTGATGACGGTCTCAGAAGTCAAGGTGCATCGAAGGCATGGTCCGGATAAGAGTTTTCGTAGAGTGTGCTTAGGGCTGAGACACTGCGAAGGGGTGCTTATGGATATGCTTCATGCGGAGGACTTGGACGGAGGGACTTCGGAAGGTGGTGAAGGTACTCCGAAGGTGGGGCTTCGGAGTGTGGCTGGCTTGAGGTACTTCGGTCATGCATGGCTTCGGTACACGGACTGATGAAGTTCGAGCCGAGAGTAGCTGTGAAGCCATGGTGATCCACTCCGAAGGTTATGGTGCGAAGGCTCAAGAGCTTTGACGGCTTCGGCTCAAAACCGTCACTGTATCGAAGGCTAACTTTTGTGAAGCGAAGGTCATCTGGCTCAAAGCTTCTCGATGAAGCTACTACACACCTCGCGTGCGAAGGGGGCTTCAGGAGACTCCAAATGTGTAAAGGCTGATCGTGTCTGCACTACAAAAGCTGATGTTGTCTCCTCTGTGAAGCTAACAAAAGAAGCCTCCAAATAAAGTAGACTACCATATGTACCCCCTCATCTGGCTGAGACAAAAACAGTGTAAACCCTAGGGGTAAAGTAGTCTATTCGTAGGGCTGAATAGTGCCTATAAATAGTGAAGGTTCGCTAGGTCTAGGCAACACTTTGAGCAGCCATTTCTAGAACTCTAGAGCTAGCCACCACACACATGTACTCAGTCTGATGAGTCTTTTTGTGTTCCTTGTTCATGCAATAAAACTTTCATTATGTTCTTCATTTACTGCTTGAACTTGTATCCCTGTTTTGCACTGCATGTTTTGATTCCTCTGTGCTCCACTTCGTTTTGTTCAACCCAGAGTTGTTGCTCTGTTTCTTTTTAGAGAAGTGTGTGCAATGTGTGTGTATCTCTCATTGTGAGTTCGCTCTGTGTAAACCGGAGACAAGCTCTCTGATTACTAGCGAAGCACTGAGCGAAGTTGTGATCGAAGCCTGTTTTCCTTCCTTTGTTGAAGTCCTCAGCGCAGTCTGTTCTGTTTACTGTGTGCCCTTAGAAATACAAAGGCTAGTACCAGTTGCTAGTGCTGAGTATCTATTCGAAGCACACAGAGGGAAATCTACTTCTGCGAAGTACGTAGTGCGAAGCCTGCTTCAAGGCACCTAGTGTGCGAAGCCTGTACTTTCCTAGCACAGTTGTGTTTTGGGTTTGAGGGTGTGAGCGAAGTCTTCTTGACTTCAAACTTTTACTCTTTGCGAAGCCTGGTTTTGGAGCTGTAGAATACCTCCGAAGGGTGTGTTCGAAGCCTGTTCCGCAGGAGACTGTTTTGAAAACAGAAGGCTATTTTTAGCCTGAAATTTTAAAAGCTCCCATTCACCCCCCCCTCTAGTCGCCCTTTTTGGTCCAACATATTAGCATACACATCTCTGTCAAACAGCTACTCGGTGCATCGCCACCCTTGTTGGTTCCCAAGGTTTATCCCCGTGGGGTTCAACGCTCGGAGCTTGGCTGCATCGTTTCGATCTCCGGCAAAGAGGTGAGTCCCGCCACCCCTGACGAACATATCGACTAGGTTAGTATCCTCACGGCTGCATCAGATTGATCTCTTGAGGTGAACGTCGAAATAGTATGGCCGTAGGTTCTGGGTGTATTGGCTAGGTCTAAGGCTACATCAGATTGATCTCTTAGATGGGTGTGATCTAGGTGTGGTAGTTTGAGGCTTCACCGGTTAAGTCTGACATCTCTTGCTATTGTATCTTTTTCATGTTGTATACCTTTCATCTAAATAAAGCATGCCCGATACTTTGATATATATTATTAAGATCATCGTGATTAGCTACTGTCTTGGTTAGGTCCGATCTAGTTATAGTGATAGTTTTCATGATATAGACATGTTATCTGGCACATTTTATTTATTTCTGTCGGAGTACAAGCCGACGGGTTATCTTCAATTCAACGCCACATCTTATTTGCCATCGGAAAAACGTTCATTGCCCTATGTGGTAAAAATGCCCATCTTATCGGCAGATGGCATGCTCGCCTGATTGCTTCACCCCTAGTCATCGGCATTATGGCCGATCGGATTGATATTACACGAATATCCCATCCTCATCGTGGTCATCGGCTCAATAGTCGACAAGCTATGCTATTGATCATATTTTCCTGTTTCCTTATTAGTTGCAGGGTCAAACTAATTGGCACGCCTTGAACCCCTTTTTTCTATGAACGTAGGATCTGCATTGGAGTTAAGCAGATCTCCCAGGCCATGCGCGTGTCAAAGTGTGACCAAATAACGCACCAACATGCATTTTGACATGCCTAGTGGGATCATACTTCCGCAATCTAGCCATGATGGGTGAACTCAACGACGACAACATCATTTCAATCACCATGGAGACTTTGGCAGAGGAACAGAGTGTGGAGGTACAAAGACACGTTGACGCTTTCCAAGAGTTGTGCCTGCAAGCCTACAGGATGACTCGGGCGGGTCCAATCATAAGGGATCCATTGCCAAGACCATCGACGGTCATGGAGACCAGTCAGCCGACAAAAAGCGCTCATGTCGGTTCTAGGAGATCGTCGATAACGCGCTTCACCAAGCGCTCATCAATCAATCTGGAACATTGGTAAACACCCTCCATGGGCTAATCAAGAAGACCATTGATGGCACTATAGCCCATGAACCATCATAAGGTCCGACATATCTCCCCGATACTCAGACCAGATTGCTATAGAATTTGCAACACTCTCGGCCGACTCCACAGCCGCAAGGGCCAACGAGGCTAGAGCACGCGACCTTCTCGATTGTACATGAAGGAAACAGGGCAAACCAACCATCGGCCCCCGCTTGGGGCTTGCCATTGAGTTCTCCATATAACCTCGAAAGAGGTGCGTCGGCGCCATTCTCAGTGGCCAGCCATAGGCCGATGGGATAGGAGGCCCCACAAGTCACATATGGTGTTGCAAGGAATGTGCTACCAGACATCATGCTGCCTAGGGGAGCACCCGACGGTATCCCTCAGAGGTATCATAGGAACGTGAACTTCGGAGCGCAACCTTATGTTGATGAGGGGAAACATAGATACAACGCTGCTCGGCCAGATCAATATCAGCAGGCCTCAATGCCTGAACAGTACCCAACACCAAGATAACAAGAAGATGACTGGGTGAATCGGATCACGGAGGTTATCAAAGACCAATTTGGGCTGAAGCCCAAAGAACAGACGTACATGTATCAGCGGTCGTACCCAAAATGGTTCGACCGAGTACCGCTACCCAGTCGATACAAGATACCTGACTTCACCAAGTTCTTGGGACAAGACTCGGTCTCCACGATCGAGCACATCAGTCGTTTCCTCGCCTAGTGCGGGGAAGCATCGGCTAATGAAGCGCCGAGGGTCTGAGTTTTCCCGCTCTCCCTATTAGGATCGGCCTTCGCATGGTTTGCTTCACTACCGGTGGATTCCATCAGAGGATGGGTGGATCTAGAGAAGAAGTTTCACCAATATTTCTTCACCAGCATTCAAGAAATGATACTCACAGACTTGACGACAATAAAGCAAAGAATGGATGAGTCAGTGCAATATTATATCTAGAGGTTCCTAGACATACGAAGAAGATGCTATAGTCTGAGCCTCAGTGATATCCACTTGGCAGAGTTGATGTTTCAGGGACTCCTGAACCCATTAAGGAGAGATTTTCATCACATGAGTTCGAGAGCATCTTCCAACTAGTGCAAAGGGTATCGGCACATGAGAGTCGATGCTAAGAATCCAAGAGAGACAAGTATTAGAAAAAGGTGGCATACACCTAGGTATACCTTTCAGACTCCTATGAAGACAACGACTCAGATGCAGAAGTCGGTATGGCCGAATGGTCTAGAAACAAAAGGTAAGTTGCATGCTCTTGAGTGAAACCGACTAAGAAAGAGGTAAAGTATGGCTTTGACATCAACAAGGCTGATAAAATATTAGATCTGTAGCTCAATGAGAAGGAGATCCACTTGTCAACTGGTCACGTGATACCGCCTACCGATGAACTAAAGAAAAGAAAATACTGCAAATGGCACAATTGCCCGTCACATCATACTAATGATTGCAAAGTGTTCAGGTAACAAATCCAATCGGCCGTGGAGCAAGGTAAAATCAAGTTCGATGATGGAAAGAAGCCGATGAATATCGACGGTCATCTGTTTCCAGTCAACATGGAGCACATGTACCACACTAACGATCGGCACACAGATAAAAGCAAGCTAGCCAGCAGCAACGTTGCTTCTTCGGATCTCATCAAGAAATACCAGAGGAGGACGAAGGAGAGAATGGATGGTGAAGACAATCACGACTACTCACGTTTCAACCCTCATTGGAATTGTGAGTTCTTCAGGCTTTGCTGGAACAAAAGGCTGCGTCTACTATCAATGGACAACTGCCCGGGATACGGCACAAACCGGTCATCGGCCATATAACGTCAATACAAGGCTACATGGACGAGAAGCTATTCACCAAAGATTGTCGTCACCAAGGGTTTCAGAGCTTGAAAGGCTTGGCCCCGTCAACTCTCAGGAGCTGCCCAAGCTCGTACTATGAAGACGACGCCAAAGAACGAGGGGTGGACTCAGTCTAAACTTTGCCACAACCGATGAGCTATGAAAATACAAACATCGGACACCGGCGACAGACCTTGACTAACCTTCGTAAGTACCCAGGTCCCCAATGAGATTAAGGGATTAAAGACAACTAAATCGTGGATGTGGAAAAAGGCTGAATGGGAAGTACTTAAGGAGATATTTGAGTGATCATTCAGACGGAGCAAAAAATATACACATAGAAACACCTGATACCGATGGTATCACCTTCCGATAGCTGATGCAGAAGCATTGCCCTTAGACACAAAATACAAAAAAGTTCAGTTCAATACAAAAGGGGTCAATAATAATATGTTACAAGCATGTTGTCCAAATTACAGATCGAGAATCTGATACAAAATAGGTGGCACAATCTTCTACATCCAAACCAGGAATGTCCCGGAGGGTTCGATGTCAGCGCTGCGTGAGACGGACCGCATCGGTGAGCTGACGTTTCTGAGCCTCGATCCGACCCAGGAGGGAGGCAAGAGAACCTTCCTTAGTGGTGATCTTCACCCGCACTCCGTCCAGCTTTGTGGCCAGGTCGGCCTCCTCTGCCCGAAGCAGGTCCAGCTCCTACGAAATGACCGATGACTCGCCCTGAAGACAATCCAGGAGGGTGCCCTCAGTTCGCACTGCTGCATCATGAGTTTTGATAGCCTTCTGCTGTGACATGTAGCTGGCACGATCGACCATCTGCCTCAATGCCCGCTGCACAACCGGCCGATGAAATTCCAAGTATGTGGCCGACGTCAGGACGTCAACCAACTGTGGAGGTAGGAAGTTCAATATGTCATCGAGGCAACCCCTTATCGGCTCTGAGTCATTGACATGGACTTCTACCGAGTTTTCCAAGCGATGTAGTAGGTCCGATAGAACCTCCTTTACCTCTGGGAAGAGATGAGCCAACACCGACGCAGGAGCGCTCGTAAACTCTTCATCGATCTCGAGATAAGGACTGACATCAAAAGAGAACTGCTAGGCAAAAGACTTAAGAAAGAAAGGAAGTCAGGCAAGAGACTATGATATCTTGATAAACAAACACAAGGAAGCTAACGTCAGCAAGCCTAGTAGGGGCAGCCAACTGTGGGGCGCGTCGGCAGAAGAGGCAGCGGTATCATCCACCACCACAACCACAAGAAGGGTGTGTGAACCTTCCCCTTCAAGACTTCTCGAGGGGGAGACGGGCCCATGGTATCTTGCATCGGCTGCATTCAAGGCCAATGTAAGTTACAAGGAGGGCGATAAGAAGAAGAAAACAAAAGTACCTCATGAGATCCATCAACTAGAGGTACCTCGGTGTTGGTCTCAACGGCCGCCGGCACACCTTCTAACGTGTCGGCCCCAGTCAGTGTAATTACAACAGCGGCGTCGGATGACACGTCAAGGTTAGCAATGACGACCTCTAGAGTATCGGCCCCGATGACGAAGTCCACATCGGCATCTCTAATAGTTGGAGTCGGCTAAGTGTGACCTGGGTCATCAACCAGCCAGTCCAACGCCACGCAAGGGGACGTCGCGATAGGGAAAGGCTACAAGAAATAGAACAATGAGTATCAGGAAGATTACTTAGGTAGATCGAGTCCTGGTGGAGCGACGCGTTAATGTTCGACGCCTTGCGCTTACGCGTCGGGGCCTTGACTCGCTTCTTGGCAAGCTATTCTGACGGAGTAGAACCTGCTACCTAAGTTGGTAGTGGTCGATGGCAGCCCATACCATATTGGCCTACTGCTTCAGCTCATCAATGGGGCATCGATGTTATCCTCCTACAAAAGAAAGTGAGTTAGGAGGCGAGGAAGAAAATCGAAACAAGAAGCTAAGTCATGAGAATCAGGACAAACCTCAAGGTCGATGTCGGTGAAGGCCGGATCCAGCGAAAGGCAGAAGTGCTTAGAATGGTGATTGAAGATGTGTTGGCTCACCTCAGACCACCATTTCTTGTAAGGAATCGACACCACCCTACATACGACCCAAGAAGGGAGCTCTCCAAAAGAGATTGAATCGGTCATAGAAAAGAGTCGATTGAACTCCAAAGAATTTGCTTATTCACCACGGACCCAGATCTGACCGGTGAAGAAAAGATTGACCGGCATCTGACCGAAACCAAGCAACCGAGTGTAGACCATCAGATGATAAAACTCATAGGATGGCTTATGCATGGGACCAACCGTGAAGTTGATCGGAATAAGACAAGGAGAGATACAAGCAAGGAAGATGACCTCGCTCTTTGGGCTCGCTAACACATCGGCCAAAGATAGCTGATGTGGGCATACCACACTACACAGTCACTAATGAAGTTGCAGTAAAAGGCCATGAACCATCAGGCCAAGATGTCAGCAGACATTCTTGCCCCTGGCCAGAAGGAAGCCACCTCGCCTAAGGATAGACATCGGCGGGTGGTCGGAGAGGCGAACTCACGATGATTAGATGGAAAACGAAGAAGATCAAAGGAGGGGCCAGGGGAAACTTTGGTCGTATATACGTTAAGCCACAACTGGAGGAACCACTAGGGACCATCAAGGTGACCTACCGCATCACCGGTCGATAATCAAACTGATACCCGGTGAAGAAGATAATAAAGGGAGCCAAGGAGATATCGACCAAAGGGGATCTCAACTCTAGCAGCCATTTGTTCTGCTAAGAATTGAAGATGACAAGTAGGCCCAAGGGTGGACCTGCAAAAGAAGAACCACTCGAGCCAAAGGTTAAGAAAAGCAATATGTTCTCGCACATCGATAGGACCAGACTGCTTATTGTGACTTGCGATATATTTGGCTCAATCACCACTAGATTTGATACCAAAACGGTGGGAAGGTTTGGAACGGAAAAGAAAGGGATCCGCCATAGAGACTATGTTAATAAAGGTCAAGATAGCAACATCAAGAAGGTTGGGACTCATCGGCCCATGGCCAAAAAGAAATGCATTTAACGCATCGGACTAAAAGTAGCAAGAAGATGCTAGTATCAACTCATTTTTGAAGGGGAGAGCAAGGGAGAGGCCGATGCAGTGCGCGATGCCAGTTTGTTCCTAGGAACCATGTTTCGACGCGACAACCTGGAGGTACCAGTTGCACCACCCAGTAAGCGGAGAAGGGAATGCCCTAAAGCTCTGAGTCCAATCGGAAAAAAGCAATTTTGAATTCTTGAAGGGAATACGCTGGGTCTCGGCGTTAACAAAATCAGTGGGGTCAGGGTTACCCATCGGACCCAAAAAGAAGCAGGATGGATGGTTGACCATAGGAATCAAGACTTGATTTCGTAGATTCTACAGGGAAAGAAAAGAACAGTAAAGAAAATTGGTAGAAGAACCAAGAGAAATGAACAATAGAAAATAAAAGGCTGAAGACTTACCTCAAGGATGGATTCGTTGGTCGCCATCGGGAAGATCTGCCGAAAATGTGGGTCAACAAAGAAGACGAAAGCGGTGAGCAGCGACAGTCAAAAGGAAACGACGACAAGCTCAGGGGGAAAATACAGAAGTAGTGAGCAGAAAGTGTAAAGAAGGGCAGAGTGATTGGGGTACTTATAAAGCAAGTAGTAACTCCTCGGCGGTCGGGTCAAGCCGATTTCGTTGGATTCGGTGGGGCCACCTGCAACTTTCGGCAAAAGGTAATCATGAGTACGGTTTTTAAAAGTGTTGAGATCTGTGTAGGCCCAAGATTATAGGAACTGAATCTTCAGCTTAAAGAACACCAATACCAAAATTGTGTGGGATGAAGCTTGGTCCGACATCGCCACAAAGAAATGTAGATACGTAGGACTAGGAAACACCCAACGTAGTCGTGAATGGTCGAAGATGAGGAAGTGGGAAAATGAGAGAAAATTATGAAGCCGGAACCCTAGGAGAAGTTATAAAGGTACTAGAAGATGAAGGGTTTCGGCTGACAATCAAAGTGAAAGAAGACATGGCAGCAGGGATAATGATTATTGTTAGTTTTGAAGCATCAACAACCACTTAATGCTCTGAAACTGGGGGGCATGTGTTGACGCCAAGATTTGGTAAAGCCTAGAGCCCACCAAGGATGTCGTACGGCTAACAAGAGTCCAAAAGAGTCAAGTCAAAGATAGTCAAGGAAGCTCGTCCATGTTGTTACAACATGATCGGATGTAGAGGAGCCGATGGAGATAAATAAGAAAAGAAGATAAATCCAGAATCAGTTAGGATAGAGTGCTTGAACGGCAAGTCTCCAGACTATAAATATGTACCCCTAGTTAGATTAGCACACAGATCTTTGTTAAACAACTACTCGGCGCACCGCCACCCTTGGTTCCCAAGGTTTATCTCGGCGAGGTTCGACACTTGGAGCTGGGTTGTATCGTTTCAATTTCCAGCGAAGAGGTGAATCCCGCCACCCTCGATGACCGTATCAACTAAGTCAGTATCCTCACGGCTGCATCAGATTGATCTCTTGAGGTGAACGTCGAAACAGTATGGTCGCCAGTTCTAGGTGTATTGGCTAAGTCTAAGGATGCATCAGATTGATCTCTTAGATTGATGTGATCTAGGTGTGGTAGTTTGAGGCTTAATCGGTTAAGTCTGTCATCTCTTTCTATTGTATCTTTTTCATGTTGTATACCGTTCATCTAAATAAAGCATGCTCGATACTTTGATATATTATTAAGATCATCATGATTAGCTATTGTCTTGGTTAGGTACGATCTAGTTATTGTGATGATTTTCATGATATAAACATGTTAGCTGGCACGTTTTATTTATTTCTGTCGGAGTACAAGCTAACGGGTTATCTTCAATTTAGCGCCACATCTTATTTGTCATCGGAAAAGTGTTCATCGCCCTATGTGGTAAAACTGCACATCTTATCGTCTGATGGCATGCTCGCCTGATTGCTTCACCCCTGGTCATCATCCCTATGGCCGATCTACATGATATTCCACGAATATCCCATCCTCATCATGGTCATCGGCTCGATAGCCGATAGGCTATGCTATTTATCATATTTTCTTGTTTCCTTATTAGTTGTAGGGTCAAACTGATTAGCACACCTTGAACCCCTTTTTTCTAAGAACATAGGACCTGCACTGTAGTTAAGCAGATCTCCCAGGCCACGTGTGTGTAAAAGTGTGACCAAAAAACGCACGAACATGTTGTTTTTAGGTGTGTTGTGAAACATGTCGTGGGATATGAGCAGTCAAGATGGAATTTACCCCTCCTTATAACGGGAGAAACGTCTCTAGCCCCTCGAGATAGTCGGATTGGAAAAGTCTATGCCACTTTGACTAAAGAGTTAGTTATGATTTGAATCTGATACTTGTTCAAGGGAAATGTCAAGCTAACTAATAAGGGTGGCACGTATCTCACCTTGAGCTTGTCTAACGCCATGTGGTCAAGGGATTGGTGCATGCGTATATCAAGGTTAAGAGAAAATTTGATTTTGTATGCTTTTGGGAGTCAATATGTGTTGCTAGGTACCACTATTGATTAGTGATCCAGAAAGGGTTTCTGGTGAACAGTCGTTTGTGTATGAACCTATCGAGTCACACACTTAAGGGGATGGATTAAGAAACTTGCTAAGAAATGGTTCTTGTGCAAGTGGGAGATTGAAGGAATTGTGCCCAAGAAAATTCTCGGAGGATCGGAAGTTCCGATTTGGAATCGAAAGTTCCAATTATTTTCTGAATTAGAAACCAAGAGCTCAAATCGGAAGTTCTGATATGGTATCGGAAGTTAGAGACAAATAGTTCAAACCGGAAGTTCCGATTTGGAATTGGAAGTTCCAATAATTTCTGGGTTGCAGACCGAGAGTCTAGATCAAAAGTCCCGATGTAGGATCAGAAGTTCCAAGGCGGATGAATCAAATTATATCTGTTGGGCCTTAATGGGAATTTGGTCCTAGAGTCCTAGCTCTATATAAAGGGAGGAGGATGTCATAAATATAAGATTAGTTGCAGTTTAGATTATATCTAAATCCTAGCCTCCAAGAACTTCTCCTCTCCCTTCTTGATCTCAATAGTTGAGATTTCTCCCCGGATTTCACCAATGGTGCTAGAACACCAGCGTGAGATCAATCTCATCCCTATACATGTGGACTCCGTAGAGACGCTATTTGAATAGCGGTGTTTGTGGGCTTATTCACATGGACATCACCGATCTTCGCCGATTGGATCGCTGGGGAACAAACGAAGTAAGAAGAGGATAAGCGAGAACGCGCTTCCCCAACATCTTCTTCCGCTACACTAGCTCAACTTGCGTTAGAAGGTAAAGATTCATGATCCCTTACGTGTACGGTTCTAGGGTTTAGGGGCAAAATTTTTAAAACTGCCAGCTAGCGTAACTTCCCCATGTCCCAACTCGTCCCTCTAATCCTATCAATTATTTGATGAATATATTCTAGGAGCTTAAAGAAACTCATGACATATATTGGGATATTGCTAAGACATGAGTCGATTAGAATCATTCTCCCTCCAAAAGAAAGATGCCCATATTTTCAAGATGACAATCTCTTTTCAATTTTATTCACAATCTCCACAAAGTCAAATTTGGATGGTTTAGAGCTGCTAATTGGAAGTCCTAAGTATGAAATGGGAAACCCCTAGTTTATAGTTTAAAATTTCTGCTATTCTTTTATATTTCCCTTTAGACAATCCCATGGTGACAATCTCACTTTTTTGGTGATTAATCCTCATTCCTCACATCTCTTCATAGCGGTATAGAAGAAATTTCATTATTATAAAGTTTTGTTCTGAACACTCTATTAGTAAAAGAGTATCATCAATATACTGAAGGTGAGTCAAACCACTCTCAATCAGATGAGGAACTAGACCTGTTAAGTGTCTCCTATCTGTTGACAGCAAAAAATGACATCAATGATTAAGATTGTCAAAATATCAATTTTGGTAATTTGGGCCGAAAATGCACATGTCCTAGGTTAGGCCGAAGCCCTACAGGGCCGAAGGACCACTGGGCTATGGGCTCCGAAAGCTTTCAGCCAGCCCACAGACTTCGACAAGGAGGCCTTCGAAGGCCTACTCCGCCAAAGCTTCGGCCCAAGGAGCAGACTTAGGCGGGCCTAGCCGAAGGCCCACTTCGAGCAGAGATAGAGTTGGATCCGATTCTGGCTAAGTGTTTATCTCTACGCATGATTCAATCGAGTCATAGCAGATTAGATTAGGAGTCTATCCCCTATAAATATAGGAGCGAGGTGGGTTCAGAAGCCCCCCAATACAAATCAACCACAAAGCCCTAGCTTTGAATCGCATTTACTTTATCTTTACTTTTCTGTACTTATCATGGGTTTGCCTGGAAGCCCTCCGACGGCCACTTCGGAACAATGGTAATCCTTGTTACTTCGCTTGTGAAGTATCCGTTAATCTACGTAATAGATTGCTATCGCCTTGTTACTTCGCTTGTGAAGTATCCACTAATCTGCGTAACAGATTGCTATCACCTTGTTACTTCGCATGTGAAGTATCCGCTAATCTGTGTAATAGATTTCTACCTTTGCTCCTAGTGCAACACTTAGCAGAATTCGGTCCTCAGGCCGAATTGGTACTTCGAATCTATTCTGTTGCAGGTTCCTATGTTTGGAGCTACTTTGTCGGAGGTGTCCGGAGCTGAGAGATCAGCTTCGGAGGTTGCCAGAACACTCTTCGGCGAGATTGCTGCTTCAACCGCATGCCAACAGACTTCGTCACGGCAGGCTCTGCCACGCTCGTACTCCGTTACGGACGAAGTCACGCTCGCGTGTTGTGTCTGAGTCATTATTCTATATCTTACTGTATCCGAGACTTCGCACTGAACCCCGATGTTCGGAGGTGATTGTCACGTCCAGATCCGTTCGGAGTTCATCTTCAGCCAGATCAGTCCGAACGCCGAAGGTACCCTTCAGTAGGACACTTCGCACCAGACGCTGAAGGTACCCTTTGGCGACACCCTTCGCACTATACTCCGAATCAGTCGGGCTCCACTCGGTTTGCTAATTCGTTCTATTTAATATATTTCTTTCAGCTAATTGGATTATTTTGTGTGATCTGATTACCTGGCGACTCCACCCCCTTACCATGGTTAAGGGTAGTCGGAATGCGACGTCGGTGTTGTGTTACGCTTAGGCTTGTCCCTAAGTATACGCACACTTTTGGATCGTCGAACTGACCCAAGTGCGGGGGCACATTTTCGTGTCAACACTATCCCTAGCTCTCTACAAAAGCTCTGATAAAAAAACTGAAGTTACTGTTTTGCATGCTAAAATAAGAAAGATAGCCTACTATGTGAAAAAGAAGAGAGGAGCTATTGTTTTTTTTTCATTATTGGGAGAACAGTTCTGTTGGTGCAATCTTGTGCCCTATTTTAAATCAATTTAATCAACTAGCGTCTTTCCATAACCATTGCAATTGAGCCATTTTTTGTCACTCATATCTACTATTGGCTCACCCCTTTGATTGCATTTGGTTCCATTATCTTTGTGTGTGAGTTGATTTTGTTTATCTTCTAAACCTTGTGTTCAGCAACTAGACTGTGCGTTCTCATGTGGATAACTACTTAGTAAGACTACATCGAGAATTCAGATTGTGTAGGACAAAATTTCCCCTACCAAGCTCCACAAATAAAATTGTTGTAGGCTTTGATCTCAGCCGTGAGTTCGCTAAACCTCATATTGTTCTGCCTCTCCATTCATGTGTGAACTCCTTTATCAATCAGCAGAGGGTAAGTAAGAACGTCAGTGGTAAGGATAAGTGAGGTTGAGAGTACTATCCACACATACAATTTTTTTCATTTGCTGTTTGCCCAACTAACCATGTCAGGTCAAGGTGAAAATTCAAGGAACAATGGACATGCTCTAGATGTCATAGTTAACTGGACTGAATATTGTGCATTGAGAGACATACTATGACGAGAGATCAGTATTGGAAATGAGCAGCTGAGAGAAGAATTGAATAACTCCATACAAGATCTTCAAATTGAAGTAAATCAACAACTGAACGTATTCCACACTAACATAGTTGCTGACATTGTACGACAACTACAACCACAAGCTGAACAAGAACCTTTAATAAATGAGACCAATGAGGAAGCCACTGCTCGAAGGACTCGTGCTGTTAATATAAACCCTCCACCTGTTAGAAATATAAGGGTTGGTGATGATAATAATAATAATAATAATGCAGGAAGGGAGCGTGGTCGTGGCGTGGGTCGTGGAAGAGCTGCATATGAATCAATACAAATTAACATACCCCCACACAATCAAGCAAATCAACACCATCATCGCAACGACAACAATCATCATGATGAACATAGGTTTGGTAAACTTAAATTTTCTATGCCTAAATTTGCAGGTACCAATAATCCTGAAGAATACTTAACTTGGGAACAAAATTTTGAGAATGAAACAACTATGCTTTATGCATGTTCTTGAGTGTTCTAGCTACTAGCTAAATCATCTCTGAGAATTGTGCATTCCTTCCCGTTGTTCTTGCAAGCCATTTGTGATTGCAATGAGGATTGTAATCCACTTGACTTGGTTGAGTGGACAACGTGAGGTTGGACAAACTCCGTGCTTCAGGTTGTTGCACATGCAATGGTTGGCTGCACAAGACTCGTCAGGTTTCACGAGTATATTTGATTCTATGCCGTGAAGGTTAGGCGTATCCTCGTATCACCAACCAAGATAATAAAAGAGGTGACAACGGATCACATTGCTTCACACCTTTGAGGGTTCTGATATTTCCCCCACATTTCCATTGATGTTAATGACCACTCTACCACCCTCTACAATCCTATGAATCCATTTAGTACATTTTTCATGGAAGCTCTTCCTATTTACGACCTCTAACAAAAAAAACCCAAGAGATCTTGTCGTACGCCTTCTCAAAGTCCAACTTTAAAATAACCCCATTTTGGTTCTTAGTCTTAACCTCATGTAAAATTTCATGTAGCATAACCACACCGTCCACCGTCCATGATATTCCTATCTGGTATAAAGGTAGTCTAACAAGTGCCAATGATTTTTTGAGCCACTGGTGTAAGTTTCGTGTAATGATTTTATATCACACGTTTAGAAGATAATTTGGTCTAAACTACTTAATGGAGCGAGGCTCTTTAGTTTTTTTATACCCTATATGTGTGGATGATATGTGGACTTTGAATCCAATTATGATATACTAGTAGTTAAAAATATAAATTTTACTCAACTTTAGGGTATAATCTTAACTATTATAAAGCAGCCATATGGTCCACCGATTCCGTCCGCAACCCCATGCGCGCCTCCCCGTGTCTCGTAAAAAACTGTGCCCGTTCAAAACCGCCCGCTCCTCGCTGCGCAGCGCCGCATCACGCGCGCAGCAACCGCCCCGGCTGCATGCACTGGACCGCCCCGGCCACATGCAGTGCAACTACCTGCATGAGAAAGAGGAAAAGAAAAAAAATATACTTTTGCATTCTAGTGTTTTAATTTCTATATTTTACTATTTTATACTGATGTACGAATTTTGTGTAAAAACTTTTAGATTTCTAAAAAATCATACAGAAATATGAATTTTGTACAAAAACTCTATTATAAAATAAGGTTTTGTTACAAAATATAAACATCTTACTAGTATGAATTACTTAAGATAACAATACAATGCGGTACGACCCTCTTAGACAAAATGTCCTTGAAGTAAAGTAGAAAAAAAATTAAAGTTCATTACCACGAGTTTCTAGCACATCTGACATGAATGATAGATATATTGCCTAAGATTATGAGCGAGCTCTCGCCATCTATAAATATAAAATATAAGGTTTATAATGTTTTGGGTACCTTTCAATATACAATTTTGACCATTAAATTATTTACAATATATCACAAAAAACTAAATATCACACGAAAGTATTTTTATATACAAATTCAACTACGTCACATATATATAAAAATACATGTTTTTAGTTTAATTAAAAATACATGTTTTAGTTTAGTTACTACTAATTCAAAGTTAAAAGAATTGATCTTTTCAAATATATTTTACATTTAGGATAGATATATTGCCTAAGCTTATGAGCGAGCTCTCGCCATCTATAAATATAAAATATAAGGTTTATAATGTTTTGGGTAGCTTTCAATATACAATTTTGACCATTAAATTATTTACAATATATCACAAAAAACTAAATATCACACGAAAGTATTTTTATATACAAATTCAACTATGTCACATATATATAAAAATACATGTTTTTAGTTTAATTAAAAATACATGTTTTAGTTTAGTTACTACTAATTCAAAGTTAAAAGAATTGATCTTTTCAAATATATTTTATATTGCTGTAGAAATTAATAATAAAATTTCATATTAAAATACTCGTAATAATTAATTTTTTTAATTCTTGGTCGCGACGCTCTCGCACAACTTAAAACCTGAAAAATCATATAGAAAGCAATATAAAACCAGAAAACAAAAGCGATAGCCGATAAGGCTCATTCTGCGCGCCGCCTCTCGCCACCCTCTCATCTCCCTCCCGCCTCGCCTCGCCTCGCCGCGCCTCCGCCTCCGCCGCTCCTTCCTGCTGCCCGCGCGAGATGCTCGCAGGACCAGGCACGCTTCACCTCCTCCTCCCGCCGCCGCACCTCGCCTTCGCTCCCCGCCATGCCGACCACGCGACGTCTCACCACGCGCTGCTCCCGCTCTCCCGCCTCCGCGGCCGCCTCGCGCAGTTAGCGTATGCCTCGCCGCGTCGCGTGCGACGGAGAGCTGTGGGGACTAGGGTTGGGGCTTCCGTGGGCGAGAGGGCGTCCCCGGCTTTGGTGGTGGTGTCCGAGGAGGCGAGCACCTCCGGCCCGACCAAGTTCTCCATGAAGATTCCCGTCGGCGACCGCTACGTGAGTCTCTAGCCTAACCCATTTCCCTTTTCCAATCCAAAATTGAGACGCAGTGTTCTGTACCTATTGTCTCGTACGCGAGGCTTTCGAGCAAATGTGTCATCGTGAACTGAACATTTCTGCACAGTGAACTGTAATGCGCGCTGCGTGCGTGTGTGGATATTTAACTGCTACTCACTCCTTTCATTTTAGATGTTTTTTTGACTTTTTTAAGTTAAATTTCTCTAAGATCAAGTTTAATTAAAAAAATATCCACATCTGTAATATCAAATAAATATACTATTAGGACATATGTTTAATGGTATATTTAATGAAACTAATTTGATATTGTAATTTCTGATATATTCTTCTATAAAATTGATCAAAATTTGACTTATAAAAAAATCAAATGGCTTATTATATATAATGGAGGGAGTATACACATGCACAATTGAAATGTAGTTTCTCGGGAAGTCGGTAAAAGTTCAAAAACAAAATCTGCTGTATGTTCTCACAGTCATGCTGATCTCACTGGAAACTTTCTCATGGTGTTTACAAATCGTCCGATTAATCGGCATGGTCGTTTTCCTGGCTCCGACTAGGTGCTCTGATGCGACCAGAGTGATTAGAAATCTGGTCGTCTGACTAGTCGTCGACTAGTTGTGACTAGTCGGCCGATTAGTGGCACTTTGGTGACCAGGAGAGAGGGGCAACCGACGGCGCACGACGGGGAAGGCAGGGGCCAACCGCCAGCGTCACCATGTGATGGGAGGAGGGGGCTGACGATGGTGCACATGCCACAACAGGAGGAGTGGGCCGGCGACGGCGTGCCTTGGAGTGGGAGGGGTCACCGGCGGCGTCGGCGGGAGCGTGAGGAGGAGAAGGCGGCGCCGACAAGAGCGTGAGGAGGAGAAGGAGGTGTCGGTGGGACTGTGAGGAGGAGAAGGCGGCGCCGGTGGGAGTGTGAAGAGGAGAAGGTGGCGCCGGCGAGAGTGTGAGGAGGAGAAGGCGATGCGTAGGAGGATATGTGCGGCACGCAGGGGCTTGTGAGGTCTGTGCGGCGGCTGTTGCTTGTGAGGGAGAGGGGAGATGTGAGGACTGAGGAGTGAAGCTAGGGTTTAGTTAATGGGCTTGTATTTTTCAATTTTATTTTTGGGCTAATAAGTAATGGATGGAAAGTTGGCTCATGCCTAAAAATTTATTGTCATATACTATATAGGGTATATATCCTAAAATATATGTGATAATTAGATAGACGACTTGAACAGACCAAGATCGACTAATCGCGATTAGTTTTCTGGCCGGTTCCATGGTGACTAGGTTCGACTAGGCGATTTGTAAACATTGCTTTCTTATAGTTTTTGGAGTTTAGTTGTTTGACACAGAATGATGATTTTTGATGACCAGAGAGTTCAATATTATTTTTTCGTTTCCCAGATACTGGTGGAGACAGGCCACATCGGGAGGCAAGCAAGTGCTTCTGTAATGGTCACGGATGGCGAAACAGTAAGCAACCAGCTAATTTTTCTATATGTATACCTGGTTAACGAAAATTGGCCATGCAAAGAAAAATCATTTTGGCTGGTCTGACTGTCTGAACACCAAAGGCCAATGTGCACGTGGCAGAGTTCTCACAAGTTTTAGACTCCTATTATGGGGAATTGAACATGCAATTATTTTTGTGTAATTGGTTATAGTTATATACTTATATTATGCCTAGTGCTCTTACCTATCCAAACTATTGAATAAGGGTGGCATAGTAGCAGTTTGATAGGTAGATAAGTAGATTAGCAGTTTCATATCTATAATATTTTACTGTCTAGGCTGTCATGAGTCAGTCGTAGTCCTAATTATATGGTTTCTGTGAGCAGTGCAACCATATTGATTTGACTTAGTTCATCTGGTCTTGATATTGTCATAATTTACGCACCTTTATACAGGACAATATTTTATTATTATGTGAACCACCATTTTTAAGACTGAATACTAGAATTTATTTCCTTCATCATTATTCTCCAAATCAACATAACGAAGATAGTAGCAATTTAGCATATTAGATGTTATGATTTTAACATTGAGACCTCATATTCCTAATGGAATTTCTAATTGCACATTTGCACTGCCAGGTTGTGTACTCCTCTGTCTGTCTGTCTGATGCTCCAAATGATCCTTCTGATTTTTTCCCAATGTCAGTTCACTATCAAGAACGCCTTTCAGCTGCTGGAAGAACTAGGTATAGATACCCCCAATCATGCAGTTTTAGTCATCAGATATCCTATGTTTATTTCATTCACTCTTACTCTAATTTTTAAACTGAATCCAGTGGTGGTTTCTTTAAACGTGAAGGAAGGGCAAAAGATCACGAGGTTCACTATAAGAATTTATGCTCTGTTCTATTATTCTATTTGTTGGGTAACTAGACTTTCTTTCTTATTTGAAGTGCAGGTGTTAGTATGCAGGTTGATAGATAGGCCCCTACGCCCTACTATGCCCAAGGGCTTCTACTACGAAACTCAGATTCTGTCCTGGGTAATCTAATAAACTTTTCTTGCATACAAAACTTGTATCATCAGTTTCAAATCTGTCCAAAATGTAAAGAACTGATAATTGTTACATGTCATCATGAACTCCATTAATCATATAATGAAATGACTTTACTGTTACAGGTTTTCAGTTATGATGGTATCCATTCCCCTGATTGTTTGGCTGTCACAGCTGCTGGTATAGCCATGTAGGTCTAATGGAAAAATACGAGTCTGTTCTGTTGTGAAATTTCTTTTTTCTTTTTTTTTTATCTTGTAGCTGCTCTTATTTACGACAAAGCTTTCTCTGCAGGGCACTATCTGAAGTTCCAAATAAACAAACAATTGCTGGAGTGAGAATTGGTATGGTTAATGATCAGTTTGTTGTTAACCCAACCACTGAACAAATGGAGGACTCAGAGTTGGACTTGGTGATGGCTGGAACTGATAGTGCCATATTAATGATAGAGGTTTGTCCTAAAACTTTATTTGCACATAGAGTCTGTAGCCCATTTATGAAATTGCATACCATTCTTGCTTTGCCAATATATTCAAGTCCAGTTTTAACTCTCCGGAGACAACTTGTTATTAATTTTGAAGTGTCTAGCCACACCTGATTTAGGATTTAAAGGTTCAATACTGCTATTCTAAAGAAAATAACTTCCATTAGTTTTATTGAGTTTGTTTGACCAGCACCAAAATTCTCTATGCAGCTTGTGCCATAATTTGGCTTTACCAAAACTTGGTCATGAAATTTTTGCCCATGATTTCACCAAGTTTGGCAAGAAGTGAACTAGGATTTCAATGGGCAGTGAATCTTTCCCTAGATGCATGCCAAACTTGGTTAACGCTATACCAAAATTTGGCAACCATTGCTTTGAACCAAGCAGCCCTCTGATCCTTGCCATTTGTGAAGCTAATATTTTAGTTTAAGTACTATCTCAGTACTAGTTACGATTGCATGTGTGCATTTGCGAATCTTCCATATATTTTACATCATATTGTACTATTTGTCAGATGAGAGAAAATTCCAGATATTTAAGGTCTCTCTAGAATACAATATTTCCACATGACTTTTGAAGCAATTCCATTGGAAAACATTCAATTCCCATAGGTTTCAAAAAGAAAAATCTGCGTTAGGATGGAGCATAAATGTTACTCCCTTTGTCCCTTAATACCGGCCAGGTTGAGAAGGTAAATCTCGCTTTAACTGGGGAGACCTTTATTCCTTCATCATGATTACAGCCTATGACCCTTGCCTTTTATAAGGCCAAGACCTTAAACTCTAAGGACTCTATTAATCTAATCTACTATCCTTTAGGAGGAAATCTAAACTGAATTGGAATAACTAACAAATCCTAATCTATAACTCTAATAGACACCTAATCAACTATAGTACCCGGCGTTACTGTTCATGTATGAAAGAGACAAAATATGTTGTAATTGTTATTGGATTAATTGAACATGGAGTACAATATATAAATATGGAAGGCTTGGCAGCCAAGGCAAGCCAACAAACTTGGCAATCAAGGCAAACCAGCCTATTAGCCTAGCCTGAGACTAATAGAGCCAAAACACATATTCTAACACCCCCCTACAGTCCCAACTCTAGCTACAACAAATGTTGAGACTGGAACAAAAATCGGAGAAGAGTGAAGTTGGTAGGTCTTTGGTGAAGATGTCGGCAAACTGTGAAGTTGTCGGGACATGCAGAACTCAAACTTCACCAATAGCAACTTTGTCTCGCACGAAGTGAAGATCAATCTCAACATGCTTCGTACGCTGATGCTGGACTGGATTGGATGACAAGTAGACAACACTAACATTGTCACAATAGACAAGGGTGCTACGTGTCAGAGGTGAGTGCAGCTCCTTAAGCAATTGACGAAGCCAACTAGCCTTTGCGATTCCATTTGCAACAACCCGGTATTTTGCTTCAGCATTGGAGCGAGAGACCGTGTTCTGATGCTTGGATGACCATGAAACCAGATTATCACCCAGAAAAACTGCATAACTAGAAGTAGACAGTCGGGTGTCTGGATAGCCAGCCTAATCAGCGTTGGTGTACACCATAAGGTCAGATGTGGAGGACGTCAAAGGAGACTGAAATCAAGAGTGCCCTGTATGTAGCGCATAATGCGTTTGAGAGCATTCATATGTGGCTCTCGAGGGTCGTGCATGTGAAGGCAGACTTGTTGAATGACATACTGAATGTCGGGTCGAGTGAAGGTCAAGTACTGCAAGGCTCCAGCCAAACTGCGATAATTGGTGGGATCAGTGACCGGATCATAGAAAGCTTTGCTGAGGTGTCAACTGGAGTGTTGCATGGTTTACAGTCACCCATACCATCATGCACAATGATCTCCATCGCAATGTTTACAAATCGCCTAGTCGAACCGAGTCGCCATGGTACCGACCAAAAAACTAATCGCGATTAGTCAATCTTGGTCGTTCTATTTAATTATTCCATATATTTTAGGAAATTTACATAATATATATACACTATATAGTATATGACAATAAATATCCAGGTATGGGCCAAATTTCAGCAATTACTTATTAGCCCAAAAATAAAATTGAAAAGCCCAGGCCCATTAACTAAACCCTAGCTTCACTCCTCACATCTCCCCTCCCCCTCACAGTCGCCACAACCCTAGCTCCTTACATCTCCCCTCTCCCAAACAACCGCCACAGATCTCCTCCCTCAGCCGCCACAGAGACAACTCAGAAGCCTACGCGCTGCACATCCCCTGCGCGCCGCAGCTCCCGTCGGCGGCACCTTCTCCTCTTGCTCCTGCTCCCGCCGGCGCCGCCTTCTCCTTTGGCTCCTGTTGGCGCCGCCTTCTCCTCATGCTCCCGTCGGCGCCACCGGTGGCCCCTCCCACTCCAAGGCACGCTGCCTTCCCGTGGTCCATGCGTCGTCGTCAGCGCCCTCCTCCGACTGGCCCCTGCCTTCCCCGTCGGATGCCCTTCTCTCCTGGTCGCCAAAATGCCACTAATCGGCCAACTAGTTGCGACTAGTCGGACGACCAGATTTCTGGTCGCTCTTGTCGGGTCGGAGCACCTAGTCGTAGCCAAGAAAACGACCAAGCCGATTAATCGCGATTAATCGGACGATTTGTAAACACTGCTCCATCGCATACTGTCGCTGATTCAAAAGGAGCCCAGTAGATTGTCGTTGGATAAAAATGCCCAGAAAGTGATGGAGTTGTCCCAGATCCTTCATAGCAAATTCCTGCTACAAGGCTGTGATGGTACGCTGCAATAGCGTAGTGCTAGATGCTGTAAGAACTATGTCATCGACATAGAGTAGCAGATAGACAGTCTCGGATCCTTGGCGGAAGATGAACAAGGAGGTGTTGGATTGAGCTTTAACAAATCCCAACAAGAGTAAGTGACTGGCAAAACAACTATACCAAGCTCGAGGCGCTTACTTCAGACCGTAGAGTGACTTGTTGAGGCGACATACCAAGTTTGGCCGAGCAGGGTCAAAGAAACCAGCATGCTGAGAGCAATATACTATTTCGGTTAATGTATCGTGGAGGAAGGCGTTTTTGACGTCTAGTTGATGTAGCGGCCAATCACGGGCGAGGGCTATAGATAAGACTGTGCGAACTGTAGCAAGCTTTACAACCGGACTGAATGTCTTAGCATAGTCAATGCCAGGACATTGTGTGAAGCCACGAAGAACCCAATGAGCTTTGTATCGGTTCAAGGTGCCATTAGCATTGAACTTGTGGGTGAAGATCCACTTGTTGGTGACGATGTTCGCACCCCGAGGATGTTCCACCAAGTCCCACGTGCCATTGGCATTCAAGGCAAAGTATTCTTCTTCCATTGCCGCACGCTAGTGCGGATTAGCAAGAGCAGCCCGAATAGACTTCAGAACTAGCGATAGGGATGCAACGAGAAGCTGCCGTAGGGGCTGGCGATAGCCGTCAGTCCCACGTGTATACATCGGATGCAGGTGAACCACCAGTGAGATGGGTTCAGCCCCATCTGGTAGTATCCGAGGTACCGGCCTGGCCTCAGGTTGCAACTCAGGTGGCAGAACAGCAGGCACATGTGTGGTTGAAGACACAGTTGGAGGAGGCCGTTGTTGGTACACCTGGATCGGGTGGGTGAAACGAGACACCTTGGGAACGATTAAGGAGGCCGCATGTGGTGCGGTAGGGAATGTCAGGGCTGCAGGTGGTGCGGTAGGAGTCGCTGGGGCCACGTGTGGCGCGGCAAGAGACACCAGAGCCGCGTGTGACGCAGCCGAGGCGGATGGTGAGGTAGCGGGCTCCGAGGGAGTACCTGCATAGAAATGGGTTCCAATGGGTGTAAGCATTGAATCTGTCTTAGATTAAAAATCAAATTCATTAGATAGAGGTGGTGAGGCTGCAAAGGGGAAGCAAGCCTCATCAAATACGATGTGTCTCGAGATCACGACGTGGTTTGTGGAGAGATCAAGACACCAATATCCTTTGTGATCTAGAGAATACCCTATAAAGACACCGAGTGGAACGAGGAGCAAGTTTATGGGGGGCATTGTAGAAAGGTGAGGATAGCAAGCATACCCGAAGACTTGAAGATGCTCGTATGTGGGAGGTGTGTTGTATAGGGCAGCAAAAGGGCAAGGAGTGGTGATGGTTTTGGTGGGCAGACGGTTCAATAAATATGTGGTGGTGTGCAAACTTTCAACCCAAAAACGTGGTGGCATAGAGGCTTGGAACAGTAAAATACGAACAACATTGTTGGTAGTGAGCAACATGCGTTCAGATTTCCCGTTCTACGGCGAAGTGTATGAACAGGACATACGAAGGTGCACACCATGGGTGAGAAAGAATGCGCATGAAGGGGAGTTATCGAACTCCCACCCATTATCACACCGACGCTCTTGATCACACGCCCGAACTGAGTGCTGACATAAGAAAAAAACTGAGTGATTGTGGAAAAAGTGTCAGACTTAAGGCGCAAAGGAAATGTCCTGGAATAATGTGAAAAATCATCAGGAATGAGAAGATAGTATTTATAGCCCGAAACACTATGTGTATGTTCAAACTTCCAGCGAAAGTCATCCACATAATTGATGCGGCTCGTCGTCGCTGTCTCTGGCGTCAATACAACAAAGCCCTGGCCGTTGCTCCACTGGTTCGCTGGACTACTGTCTGTCAGCCAAAATCCAATGGTGGGCTTGGCGTCATCAACTTAACAGCGCAAAACAATGCTCTAATGTTGAAGCAGCTGGACAAATTCTATAACAAACGTGCTGCTCCTTGGGTCGAGCTGGTCTGGCATCACTACCTATCTTCAGCCGCCCCACCTCATCTGGCACCCAAGAAAGGTTCGGCTTGGTGGAAGGGGATTCTTAGCCTTCTTCCCCTTTTCAGGGCAATCTCCAAGCCCGTGCACGCCACTGGTGACTCCATATCTCTCTGGTTTGATCTCTGGACTGACAGACCAATGCACATCACCCTCCCAAGATTGTTCTCCTTTGCCAAACAAAAGAAGATCTCCATTCACCGCTTTCGCGCCCACTCTAATCTGGCCCAACTCTTCTTCCTACCTCTCTCTGATGAAGCTGCCCTTGAACTTTCCCAGCTCCTCTCGGCCCTTGATCTTGCCACCGCCAATTCTAACTTGCGCGATTCTTGGACCTACATCTGGGGTCATGACACTTTTGCCCCTCGCCTTCTTTACACCTCCACCTTCCGGTACTCGAACCCGCCGCCGATTTTTGCATGGCTTTGGGGCTGCAGATGCACCAATAGGCTCAAATTCTTCTTTTGGCTCCTGCTCCACAACAGACTGAACACTTCAGCTCTTCTGGCTCGGAAGCACCTCCTCCCGGCTGGTAGCAACCTCAATTGCTCCCTCTGCTCTCACCGCCTTCCTGAAACTTGTCCTCATCTGTTTTTTTTCCTGCGCCTTTAGCGCCTCTTGCTGGGCCAAGATTGGCATTCTCTGGCGAGCCGGCGACCACCCGATTCAAATAATCTCGGCTTCCCACGCAGACTACGCTTGGCCTTTCTTCATGGAAGTTATCGTCACTGGCGCCTGGAGCCTCTGGATCAGCCGCAACAACAGTATCTTCCGCCTTAAACCTGCCAATATCGACGCGTGGTTCTCCTTTTTCAGGGCTACCTTACATTCGCAGGCTAGTCGCTGTGCCACCATTAAACGCAACTCTATTGTAACCTGGCTCTCCTCTCTGTAATCCACCCCTTTCTCTCCGTCTTTCTCCGCTTCGGCTTACTTGTAAAACTTTATTTTTTTAATGAATCTACCCAGGTAGGAGCCTCTCCTACGGGGGTTTCTTTCAAAAAAAAAACCGGGGAGGTCCACAAATCACAATGAACAATATCAAAACAGTGTGTAACATGAGAGTTTGACAAAGTAAACGACAATCGAATATTCCTGCCTAGCTGACAAGCATGGCAAAACAGAATACTATCAAACTTATGACAAAGTGATAGTAGTAGAACTAGACAACTTGGAGGGCGCATCAGGCCCAGGGTGACCAAGACGGTGATGCAAGATGGACGTGGGTGTAGTATTGGTAGCAAGAGTGAGGTGGGTGGTCGCCTAAGGAGTGTGGACGACCAGCAAACGAACCGTGTAGAGAGGTCCAAAACTATTGCACCGAATGATCACATTCTTGGTAGCAAGATCCTTCACGAAGAGGCCAAAGGGGTCAAATTCCATAGAGCAGTGATTATCAGTGGTGAATTGACGAACAAATAGCAAATTCTTAATAATGTCAAGAGTAACAAGGACATTATTAAGAAAAAATGGGCTTGGAAGGACCGTGTCACCTACATAGGTGATCGGTAGAACAGATTCATTGCCCACAATAATAGATGAAGGTGTAACAGGATTAGGTGGTCGAAAAAACGAGATGTTATCGGAATCGAGCGTTGTATGGTTCGACGCACCAGAATCAGCAACCCACTCGAAGAAGAGCAAAGGCAGATGCTGGAGTGACATTGTCTAGAAGGAGGTGGCCAACGACTGCTGGTCCCAAGCACCATGCTACAACATCCAAGATTGGGATGAAGTCTGCTGCTAGGCGATGAGCATTGTTGGTGGAGCTAGGATGGGCGCTAGGGGTGGTGTGAACCCCAAGCCGACCATAGGTCCTGGTCGGCTAAAGAGACTAGGGGTAGTGACGAACGCCTGCTGTAGAGGGCGTTGTTGCCCCTAGAGCTGGACCAGGGTACATGGTGATGGTGCCCTTCCACAGGTTGAAGGAGGGCCATCTCGGTAGAGCGCCATTGGCAGGGCCACGACCCTAGCCTTGATTGGTGCTGCTGTGGCCCAGGGTACTGCTGCCCATGTGGTCATTGCCCTGACCCCCATGCTGCGACCACGATTATGACCACAGCCCTGCCCCTGTCCCTTGCCTTGGCCGCCATTACCAAGGGAGCGTGACTAGACAAGAGAAGCAGAGGCGAGGGAGTTGTTGGAGTAGAATGCCTGCGGTGCACCCGCAGGTGTGTCGGGGCCGAGTTGAAGTTCCTTCAAGACCAGGTCATCCCTGACATTGAGGAAGGTCGGGAATGGGCGGCTCCGCGTGATGATGGCCTGTAGATGTTTGTACCGTTTGTTCAGACCACGAAGAATCTTGAGGATGAGATTGCGGTCGGAGACCTCACTGCCGAGATCACGGAGGGAGTCTACCATGGCCTTCATCTTGCGATAGTAGTCGTTCATCGGCAGGTCGCCTTGAACGAAGTTGTGGAACATGGCGTCAAGATGAAGCGCCCGTGTCTCGCAAAACTCTTCTTTGGTGTTAAGGTAGTAACTGTGAATAGTAGTGTTCTAAAAGGCGCTAGGCGCCCGTCGGGCGGGGACAAGGCGCCTAGCGCCTAGGGGCGCCTAAGCGGCGCCTAGAGTTGCCTCCTTTTCTTTTGTTTCAGATGCTCCCCTCCCCTCAGCTGGCTCCCCTTCCCTCTCCTCTTCCACCTCCAGACCGCTCCCCTCTCCTCCTCCCCTCGCTTCCTCCTCTAGCTCAGGAGCTCCCCTCCTCCTCGCCGGATTTTGTTGTGCGAGCACCGCTCGTCGCCGGATCTGGCCGTGCGCGCGCCGCTCATCGCCGGATCTGGCCGCGCGAGCACCGCTTGTCGCCGGATCTGGCCGCGTGCGCGCCGCCAGTCGCCGGATCTGGCCGCGTGCGTGCCGTTGGTCGCTAGATCTGGCTGTGCCCACGCCGCTCGTCGCCAGATCTGGCCGCGCGAGCGCCGCTCGTCGCCGGATATGGCCACGTGCACGCCGCCGGTCGCTCGATCTGGCCGTGTGCGTGCCGCCGGTCGCCGGATCTGGCCGCGACGCCATCGCGCCTCGCCGCCCAGGCGCCGCCTAGAGCCGCGGTCAATTGCCCAGCGCTGCGGTTGACCGCCTAGGCGCCTGGGCCGCCCAGCTCGCCGCCTGGAGGCTCCGCGCGGCGCTGGGGTGGCGCCCAGCGCCTAATCCCGATTTTTAGAACACTGGTGAATAGTCATCAACTACCCGTAAAGGGTAGAAGAATGGGCTCATTCTGGGACATACAATGCATTACAGACGTATGATCATTATCCTTCAACCGGGTCATTCTATTCCACTTCTAGATAGAGAAAAAACTAAAGGAAAATGAATGAAAAAAAGACAGAATTTGGAAGTTAGACCCCTTTATAAGAATCTCTTTCAAAAAAGAGGACATTTTGAAACGATTAACATGCGTAATTGTGAGTCAACAAGTGACTCGAACTGCCTGTAAGAAAAGAGAATTGATTTTCAAAATGGTAGAACTGGATGAGGAAGTTTTCTATAACCCTAATGAAGAGGTAGTTTTAGTTTAGGACTCCGAGATGAACTGGTTCTCAATTGTCAGCCAGGTTTGACGAGCAGCGACGCCACGTTCTCGAGCGATGTCCTGCAGCTCGGTGGTGATCGCGCCGAAGATCCAGGAGAGGACAACGATATCCATGCGTTCCAAGGCAAGGATGTTTGTGTGGACATCATCAGAGAGAACGTGGGCGCCGAGAGTGTAGTGCTTCAGGGTGAGTAGAACCTGATCGCGCCAGCGCGCATAGCCTGAAGAAGAGGGATCCAGAGTGACCTGAACAAGGGAGCGAATATTCTGTACCCTGTAGGCCTGCATGTGTAGGGTGGTGATGATGGACGCCTCGGCGTCGCCCCCGAGAGGGAGTGGTGGGGGTGTTAGAGAAGAGGACAGCGTTAGCAGGAGGGCAGCCGTGGCGGCTGCCTTGGCCTCCATTGCGGTGGCAGAAGCCTGTTCTTCCTCCAGGAGCTGCTGGATCGCACGCACATAGGCACGAGCTTCTGCCGCCTCCTTCGCGACAGCCTGGGAGGAGGCGATCAGGTCGGCAACACGCCGCTGGACAGTGTTGAAAAAATCGGCCGATCAGCCGATTAATCGGCCGATTAATCGGTGATCGGCCCCAGTCCATTTAATTTACAGGAAAATCGGCCAGAAATCGGTGGACCGATTAATCGGTCAGTCAACCCGATTAATCGGTGGTCAACCCGATTAATCGGTGATTAATCGGTGGCACCAATTAATCGGTCCGGTACAGAAAAATGGGATTTTGCACACCCCACCCAGCACTTTCCCTATCTCCTACACACTTTTCCCCTTTTCCCTCTTTCTTGCGCACACCAGATCTGGACGGAGACGTGCCCAGCTTGGCAGATCCAGCGCCGCGTCCCCGCCATCCGCCGTCCGCGCCTCACCCCTGCTTCTTCTGCGTCGTTCGTGCCTCGTCCCCGCTTTTCTGCGCCCTACAGCGGGCTGTCCGCGCGTCGTCTGCGCGCCGTCCGCGTGAGCGCAGTCGTCCGCCGCCAAATCCAGGCCGCCGTCGCCATCGGGCTCGTTGGATTAAATTGTTTCCGGCATTTGCTTTTCAGTAGAGAAAAGGGAGAAGGAGATAGGAGAGAGAACAAGAGAGGTAGTGTGTGCGGGATGGGCAGTGGAGAGAGAGCAGTCTTGGGCAGTGCTAACACTGAGGCAGTTGGGGGTAGGTGCAATGAGATAGATAAAGTAAAAGAGATAAAAAAATATGCAGAAAACAGGCAGGTAAAAAGTAAGGGGCTGTGAAGAGATACAATAAAAGAGAAAGAGATAGAAAAATAGGCAGGTAATGTATTATTTAATTATTTATTGACCGATTAATAGGTTGACCGATTAATTCAGTTAATCCCCGATTAACCGATTAATCACTACTCGGTGGTCGACCGATCAGCTACCGATCACCGATTTTTCTAACACTGCCGCTGGATGGTAGCAGTGACGTCCTTAGCCGCCTTGTGGTTGGTCTCGTCATCGTTGGCCATGAGACAAAGAACAGGGAGGAGAATAAGGACGGTGACTGGCCTTAGAGAGCGGAAGCAAGAAAATCGTCTAATACCATGAAAGAGACAGAATATGTTGTAATTGTTATTGGATTAATTGAATAGGGAGTACAATATATTGATGTGGAAGGCTTTGAAAGAGGATGGCTGGGAATTAGTAGATTGATTATGGGGGAGCCCAAGGCTCAATATATATAGGCAAGGATGTCCCAGGAAATAGGAAAGCTCTAATCTAGAAGGAAAGGGCTAAACAAGGAAATAGCTAAACAAGGAAGGAGCTAATTCAGCTAATCTAGGAGATCCTTGCCAAATAATCTAGGGAATCCTTGCCAAATATAAATACTACCAAAACCAGGGAGGGAGGCACCTCTAGGGTTCCAGCCGAACCCCCCTGGGCCCGTGGGCCTATACATCACGCTAACACGCCCCCGCAGTTTGAACGTCAGTGCTTAGCCACGGACATTCAGACTGGACCGAAACTCAGTGAACACCGAAGAAGGCAGCCCCTTCGTGAAGACGTCGGCGAACTGGGATGTCGTGGGAACATGAAGAACCCGCACGACACCCATGGCGACCTTCTCACGGACGAAGTGAAGATCGATCTCGATGTGCTTCGTCCGTTGATGTTGTACCGGGTTGGAGGACATGTAGACTGCGCTGACATTATCACAGTAGACAATTGTGGCGCGGCGAAGCGGAATGTGGAGCTCGTGGAGGAGCTGGCGTAGCCAAGAAGCCTCAGCAACACCATTGGCGACAGCGCGGTACTCAGCTTCTGCACTGGAGCGAGAGACAGTATTCTGTCGCTTGGAGGACCAGGAGACCAAGTTGTCGCCGAGGAACACAGCATAGCCCGAGGTGGACTTGCGCGTATCGGGACAACCAGCCCAGTCAGCATCAGAGTAGACCACCAAGTCATCCTGAGTCGATGGTCGGAGATGAAGACCCAGGTGAAGAGTACCCCGAATGTACCGAAGAATGCGCTTGAGAGCGGACAGGTGAGGCTCTCGCGGATCATGCATGTGAAGACAGACCTGCTGCACGGCGTAGGCAATGTCGGGCCGTGTGAAGGTCAGGTACTGCAGGGCGCCAGCAAGACTGCGGTAATCTGACGGGTCGGCGACTGGAGCTCCAGAGTCGGCTGAGGTCTTGGGACTGGTGTCAACAGGCGTAGTGCAAGGTTTGCACTCCGCCATGCCAGCACGATCCAAGATGTCCAACATATACTGCCGCTGAGAGAGAACCATACCATCAGCAGTGCGCTGAACCTGCATCCCCAAGAAGTGATGAAGTTCTCCCAAATCCTTCATGGCAAATTCTCGCTGGAGAGCCAGGATGACCTTCCGCAGAAGATGTGTCGAAGAAGCAGTGAGAATAATATCGTCGACATAGAGGAGCAGATAGGCCGTGTCAGATCCTTGGTGGTAGACGAACAGCGAGATGTCTGACTTGGCCTCCACAAAGCCGAGAGAGACCAGGTACGTGGCGAAGCGGCTGTACCAAGCACGAGGAGCCTGCTTCAACCCATAAAGCGACTTGTTCAGGCGACAAACAAAGTCGGGGTGAGCAGGATCCTCGAATCCGGAGGGCTGAGCGGCGAACACCGTTTCTGTCAGGGTGCCATGGAGGAAGGCATTCTTGACGTCGAGCTGGTGAATTGGCCATTGGCGGGAGAGAGCCAGAGAGAGCACCGTGCGGACTGTGGCAGGCTTGATGACGGGACTGAAAGTCTCGGCAAAGTCAACTCCAGGACGCTGGGTGAAACCACGAAGGACCCAACGAGCCTTGTAGCATTCTAGAGAACCATCGGCGTGGAACTTGTGCTTGAAGATCCACTTGCTCGTGACAGTGTTGGCATGTCGGGGGCGAGGAACCAAGTCCCATGTCTGATTCTGGAGAAGCGCTGTATGCTCTTCCTCCATAGCAGCCCGCCAATTGGGATCGGCATGGGCACTACGGAAGGTCTTCGGAACCGGAGACAGGGGCGCAACATGGTATAGTACCGGCACGCGGAAGCCATCCTTGGCCCGAGTCACCATGCGATGTTGGTTGACTGTAGGGGGGACGGCGACAGCACCCCGGGGAAGAGGGCCGGGTGCTGGGGAAGTAGCCGGTGTTGCAGGGGCTGGCGCAGGAGCCGGTCCAGCCAGGACTGGAGCGGCCGGCTTGGGGCGCCTGGAGTAGACGCGCAGAACTAGGGGCTGCACGCTTGGTGGAGACGGTGCCGCGCGTGGCAGCGCGGGGAAGTCGCCCGGTTGTCCCGCACGTGGGGGTGCGGAGGTGGCCGGCGTGTCCGCGCCTGGCGAGGACAACAGCGCCCCGGTCGGCGAGGAGGGAGTCGAGGCCGCACGTGACGCCGTACTCGCACGTGGGAGTGCGGGGAACCCCGGGGGGACTGGGGGTGCAGGAAGAACGACACCACGAGAGCCTGGAGATCCTGCAGAAGACATGGTCGGCAGTCCTAAAGGGACTGTCGGGTTAGGGAATTCATCTAAAAAGGTGAAGTCCGTAGCCGTGGGTGGCGAGGGTTGCTCGGCGAAAGGGAAGGTGGACTCGTCGAAGACAACGTGACGAGAGATGATGACTCTATTGGTGGTAGGATCAAGGCATCGGTACCCCTTATGGTGAGCGGAGTAGCCAAGGAAGATGCAAAGGGCAGAACGAGGTGCAAGTTTGTGGGGAGCAGTTGCCGAGAGATTGGGATAACACTTACAACCAAAAACGCGGAGATGATCGTAGGACGGCGCACTACCAAGCAGGGCAGAGTGCGGGGTCGAGAAATCGAGCGTCTTGGTTGGTAAGATGTTAAGGAGGAGGGTCGCAGTGTGCAACGCCTCAGCCCAATATGGAGGGGGCATGCTCGCCTGAAACAGAAGAGAACGGATGACATCATTAGTGGTACGAATAATCCGCTCCGCTTTGCCATTCTGTGGGGACGTGTAGGGACACGACATGCGAAACAAGACGCCATGAGTGAGGAAGAAGGTGCGGGCGCTGGAGTTGTCGAACTCCTTGCCGTTGTCACTCTGGATGGCCTTAACGCGGGTGCCGAACTGGGTAGACACATAGGCAAAGAAGTTAGACAGAGTGGTAAAAGTGTCAGATTTCAAGCGTAAAGGGAATGTCCACAGGTAATGTGAGCAATCGTCAAGAACAAGATAATATTTGTAACCAGAGACACTAGCAACAGGTGATGTCCATAGGTCACAATGAATAAGATCAAAGTTGTTTGACGCCCGAGACGCTGAAGTACCAAAAGGAAGACGAACATGTCGTCCCAACTGACACGCATGACATAGAGAATCCAAACTTTTATTACAAGCCGGAATAGCTGAAGCGAGTTTGGAGAGGGCCTCGTGACCGGGATGGCCGAGGCGACGGTGCCACAGGTAGGGTGGCGAAGAGCTGGCGACAAGGGAGTGAGCGACAGGCAGCTGCAAGGGGTAGAGCGGACCGGAGCTATTACACCTGATGATCACGTTCCGCGAGAGAAGATCCTTCACAGAACAACCATACGGGTCAAACTCCACAGAGCAGTTGTTATCGACAGTGAATTGGCGAACAGAAATAAGATTCTTGATAAGCTGAGGCGAAACAAGAACGTTATTTAAAGCAAGGGGGCCAAGTTGCGCCTTGCCGGTGGCAGTGACGGGCAAGAGCGAACCATTACCGACAACAATGGATGTGGGAGAGGGAAACCGAGGGATTGAGGAGTGAGAGAGAGTACCATCATCGGAAGTCATGTGGGAGGAAGCACCGGTGTCAAGGTACCAGTCGTTGTTCACCGGCGGAGTGACCGTCATGGTACTGAATGTAGAGGCCAGTGAGTTCTGGTCCCAAACCGGAGAGCCTACCATGGGCTGGTAGTGGGACGGCGCCAGCTGCGGCGGCTGGAAGGCCTGTTGGGCGGAGACGCCGGGGGCCGGCAGGTAGGCCGGCTGGGGAAGCTGCATCTGCTGAGCCAGCAGAGCCTGCTGCAGCGCCTGCTGCTGAGGGCCGGCACGGCCCTGAGGGAGCGGGGCCAGCGGGGGAGTCCGGGGACCGGGCCACATTTGAATGGACCCGGTCCACGGATTGTAGACGGAGGGCCAGGTCGCACCAGACCCAGCAGGCGCCCCAGGTGCGGAGGAGGGAGCATTGGGACCTGGAGCAGAGGTGCTGCCAGCCCGACGGTCCTTCTTCTTCTTGTTCTTCGGCTTGGGGGCGCCACCACCGGTCCGAGGAGGGCCACCGCCGGTCGCTGCAGGCTGGCGAGAGGAGCCAGTGGCGACAAGAGCAGTGGAGGGGGCAACAGGGTGCTGCACCATGTTGATCTCCTCGAGAAGGAGTTCGTTGCGGACGGCGGCGAAGGAGGGAAATGGGCGCCCGCGCCGGAGATGGACGCCGATGTCCTTGTAGCGCTCGTTGAGCCCACGAAGCACGTTGAGGACCAAGGTGCGGTCAGTGATGTGCTCGTTGAGGTCAGCGAGATCGTCGGCCATCTTTTTGAAGCGCTTGCAATACTCGGTGATGGAGAGATCACCTTGAGCAAACGCGCGAAATTTGGCGTCGAGGTGGAGGGCACGGGTCTCCTGGTTGCCGAGGAAGTGATCCTCGATGGCGAGCCAGGCCTCGCGGGCGGAGGCGCGGTGGTCAATCACGACGTCGGCGAGGTCAGCGGAGACCGTGCTGTAGAGCCATGACTTGACGACGGCGTCCATCCGAGTCCAGTCGGCAAGGGCCGAGACGGAGTCGCTGTGGACGTGATCCAGCAGCGAGTATTTGGTGACGGCGAGGAGGAACTGCTCGCGCCAACGGGGGTAGTTGCCGGTGGTGTCGAGGACGGTTGGCACCAGGCTGCGTGCATTCTGCACGGAGACTGCCTGGGCGTGGAGGTTGAGGATGGCAGCGGCCTCGTGGAGCATCATGGCGTGGGTGACGCTCATGTCGCCGCCCGCGTGAGGCTGATCGACGGGATCAATCGCGGCGGCGGCGTCGGCCCGAGCCTTGGCCGCCCGAGCGAGGGCAGCGCGGACGCGCTCCGCGGCGGCGTCGTGCTCGTTGGAGGCGGCGGCGGCTTCCTGCTCAGCGGCCTGAGCGGCGGCCAGAGCAGCCTCGCGGAGGGCGCGGCGAGCCTCGGCGTCGGTCTGCGAAGAAGCATCGCCATCTAGGCGAGGCTGATCAGCAGGATCGACGTGGGAGGAGGGAGGAGTCCCAACCATACCGGTGCACAGCTAGTGTGCGCAGGGGCAGCGGAAGGGCGAGAGGGAAGAGTCCCGGTCTCGTGATACCATGAAAGAGGATGGCTGGGAATTAGTAGATTGATTATGGGGGAGCCCAAGGCTCAATATATATAGGCAAGGATGTCCCAGGAAATAGGAAAGCTCTAATCTAGAAGGAAAGGGCTAAACAAGGAAATAGCTAAACAAGGAAGGAGCTAATCCAGCTAATCTAGGAGATCCTTGCCAAATAATCTAGGGAATCCTTGCCAAATATAAATACTACCAAAACCAGGGAGGGAGGCACCCCTGGGCCCGTGGGCCTATACATCACACTAACAGGCTTGGTAGCCAAGGCAAGCCAACACACTTGGCAGCCAAGGCAAACCAGCCTATTAGCCTAACTTGAGACTAATAGAGCCAAAACACATTCTAACAACGTGAGCAGTACTGCACGGGTATTGTTCACAGGCCCAAAACCTTAGTCCATGACTTTACAAAGGAACTCTATAACATTTCCTCATTTCCCAACAAATAGCTCATCCGTGAGCTGTACTGCTGCGAAGTGCTGCGTAATTCTTTGACCTTGCCTTCACTTGTGGATCACTTATGGCTCCTTTTTTTCTTGTGTGGCTGGCCGCCCCATGAAAGGCCCAGGTGGGGGTACAATTGATACCGGCCAGGTTGAGAAGGTAAATCTCGCCCTAACCGAGGAGACCTTTATTCTTCATAATGATTATAGCCTATGACCCTTGCCTTTTATAAGGCCAAGACCCTTAAGCTCTAAGACTCTAAGGATTCTATTAATCTAATCTACTATCCTTTAGGAGGAAATCTAAACTAAATTGGAATAACTTACAAATCTTAATCTATAACTCTAATAGAAACCTAATCAGCTACAATACCGGGCAGTACTGTTCATGGGCCCAAAACCCTAGTCCATGACTTTACAAAGGAAGTCTATAACATCCCTCCATTCCTTTTACTTGTTGCCTTTGACATCAACATAGTCTCCAATATATGTGTTTGGTCGTTAGGTTTTCTAATAATATATTAAAACGAAATAATGAAAATTATGATATTCAAGTATTGTTTTTATTATAGATCTATCAATACCACGTAATGATATGAAATTTTATGTAATGTGTGGTCAAAGTTTGAAAAATACTGACCTCAAGCATTATATGATGAAAAAAGAACAGAGGTCCTTGTTAAGACCTTACCTGATCCCCAGAAGGACTATTTTGTTTCTGTTAAGATTATCTCATGCTATTTAGCTTAATTCTTGACAGGGATACTGTGATTTTCTAACTGAGGAGAAGCTGCTTCAAGCTGTGGAAGCAGGGCAGGTTAGTTCAAAATTTAATCATTAGACTATGCTTTTAGATAGGAGATGTTGTTATCTCACTATCTGTAGTGTGGTTTGGCTAGTGATTATATGCATATTATGGCCTATTCTAGTGCAAAATTAATGCTTAGTAGTTAACGTTGTAATCAACAAGTAGCAAATTAACAAGCTTTAGCTTGAATGCTAGATTTATTTGTTTATCAACGCTTGCTGTTAGCTTTCAAAACCTGGAATTTCGTACCTGCAAATTTGTCATTCCTTTGGTCAAGGAGCTGTTGTACTGCCGCTAAATTCAAGTGCAAATGTGCAATGAACCCAAAATGCTAAACCACCAAAATTTTGTTTTTTGTTTTTGGAAAAATAATAACATCCAGTATTTAAGTCATTTCGAAACCTCCTTTTGAAGATTGGCACTCAGCTAAACTCCTTTTTGCTTAGTCCGCTACTCAGTTAATGCAATCACTACCATCTATTTTTCCCTAGTTCTTAAATAAATACTAATTCTGTCATAAAACATGCAGTCTTTTGTCTTGTTTATATTATCATGGCTTCTTTTGGTTATAGTACATTTGTTTCCCTTTTTTGTGATTCTAACTTAATGTAGAAATCAGGTGGCAATTCGAGAAATCTGCAAGGCAATCGATGTTCTTGTCCAGAAATGTGGAAAGAAGAAAATGGTTGATGCTATCAATTTACCACCCCCTGAACTCTACAAGCATGTTGAAGTATGAACAAATACAGCTCTTTATTGTACAAAATGTGCAGCTTTTAACTTATCAATAGGTATATATCATATGCAACTATTTCAAGTTATCAATTAATAGGCTTATATTAAGTGAAAAGTGAAAACATCAATTGCACTGTTTTTGGTATTTGTGGTGAGTGGCGACTGGTGAGCACTTGCTGTGATCAAATATCTAAAATACCAGTCCCATCTATCCACTCCTTTTTCTTTTCTTAACATATATATTTGCCCTATATGACTGATATACTGGCCATTGACCACTCCTTGTCCTTGATAATACATAGCATCACTGTTTTCTCAGATCCTTCGTTCTGGTGGTCAGCTGGACTGAGAGTATTATCATGATGTTCATATCTTACCTGTCTCATTTTCAATTAGGTGCCCTTGTATGCCATTATCTTAAAAATGTTGGTTATGCGTATCTGCCCAGTACTCTTATCTGAGTTAGTTTACCAGAAGAATATTTTTTTCTATTTATGTGCTGAAGTCTTCAAAGAATGTCAGTACAAGATATGCTACGGTGCTACCTCTAGAAATTGTTTATGTTCTAGAAATTATGGAGCAGTACAAGATATGATACCTCTAGAAGTTGTTTATGTTCTAGAAATTATGGAACACCAACAGTACAGGATCCCTTAGAACAATACTATTGATAGAAATACACTTTCTCCATTTTGGAAAACATTTGCATTTACAATTTTATCTCCTTTCTTCTCAGAAGCAGATTAAGCAACGAGTAATCACGCTTTGAGTCTTTTATTTTTTTCATTGCTGATTTCAACTGCTAATGTGTTCAGGATATTTCTAGAGATGAGTTGGTGAAGGCACTACAAATAAAAGAGAAGATTCTCAGAAGAAAAGCTCTTTCGGCATTGGAGGAGAAAGTAATAACGATACTTTCTGAAAAGGGATATGTTGCCAAAGATGAGTCATCTGGAGCCAGTGAAAATTTAGCTGATGTTATTGAAGAAGAGGACGAGGATGAAATTATAGTGGATGGTGAAGTGGATGAAGGCGAAGTTCACATCAAGCCTGTGTCAAGGAAACCCCCCTGTCAGGTGATGAATTATGTTCTGTTCTCTCTGAAGATGTGCATTCATATTTCAAATCCGTTGTGAATTTTTTTAGCAATAGCATCTTACAAATAAACCTTTCCTAATGCCTGGTAAAGGTGTTCTTTTGCTAGATCTCCTTCTAACTGTTTCCTATTGTGTTCTTTTTATCTAGAATCACATACACAAATGATCAACTGATGTTTTTTTTACTGATTCACACCTACACACTGTGTTCCCTTCCTTCATGTAGTTATTCTCAGAAGTTGATGTCAAGCTGGTCTTCAAGGAAGTTTCATCCAAATTCTTACGAAGGCGGATTGTAGAGGTATCTATTGCCCTTATTATCTAAAAGTAGTATGTTACATGATCTCTCTGCCAAACTTTTAGCACTACTATGCTTCATGATATGTATAATTTGTGATCTGAATTCATGAGTCGGATTTCTTTACTTGTTCAACGAGGTATCATACAAGGGATCTTTGTAATTCCCTATTTACATGCCCTCAGTAGACCGCAGGGTCCCCACGGGAAAAAGATAAAAGCTGAGGGGAGAGAGAGAGAGAGACGAATTGTAATCCCCTGCCTGTAACTTTGTGCACTTGTTTTTTTTTTCCGCAAGGGTTTTCCACATTGAATCAATGTCATGTTTTTTGATATATTTTATTCACTTTGTTTCTGATAACATAATACTGCATTTATTTTGTAGAAAGTTAGTTTTCTTGTGCATACTTGGCTTCCTATTTGCTATGCTATTGTTCATGATAATCTTGAGAGTTAGCCATGGTGAATTATCAGATAAAGTTAGGGCATAATAGTATTGCAATTCAGCCATGACGAATGATCAGATAAAACATGGTCACGAGTTCTATTGGACCCTACCATGTGAGAATTAGAAAAAAAACAGATGGAAACTTTTCTAGTTGTTCTACAAAAAATGTATGACATTCTTGCAGTGTGCCCTTTGGATTACTAGGAAGACTCACATTCACTCACCCATCTTTGAAAGTATTCCTATAAATTGTTGTCAAACTATTATAGGTTACTATATTGATGAGTTTTATTAATATTGAAACTTCAGGGTGGAAAGCGAAGTGATGGTCGGAGTCCTTGTGAGCTTCGTCCCATTAATTCTCAATGTGCATTACTTCCACGAGCACATGGTAGTGCACTGTTCACAAGGGGAGAAACACAGGTAAGGTAATACACCTCATTTGACAGTCTAATAGAACTGACATTGCTTGCAGGTCACAGCATATTCTTGTTGTTTTCTTCTGCATTATCCTGCTGATGTTAATTCACTAATCTTGTTGATCACCTCTGCTGTTACAGATCTTCAATTTGTTTTCTATTAAATCATGTGGCATGTATTTGTCATGGGTATTGGGTTAGGCCCTGCCTAGCCCACAAGAACAATACCCGCGGGGTAATGTAGCAAAACTTAGAGATTTGCTAGTTTAAAAAGTAAGATTAGACTAGATCAAATGGAGTCCTTAAAAAGTAAGATTATATTAGATCGAGTCCTTACTTGAGGGTCAAGTCAGTTCTATCAAGGATGGGTTGTATCTCTATTCAGGGACAAGTAAAAAACAATTAATCTAATTTCTCTCTAATGTTTTTCTCCCCAACCTTAGTCTAGGTCTCATCTCTAGCAGCCGTCACCTGGCTATTCTCTCGTCGGTGTTTATCCTATTATGGTTCCAACCATTGACATGTAGTGCTGTCCAAATGGATCGCATGGCATGGCCTAGCCTAGGCACGAGACGACATGGCCAGATTGTACATGGCCTGTTAGGCACATCTTGGCAAACAGGTTGTGCCATGCCAATCGACGTGCCAAGGTGTTATAGCCCAAGCATGACCTAAGAGGCCAATGGGCCCATACCATGCTGGCCTAGACACAAAGTAGCACACAGGCCATTTAGCCCCTGAAAATTTTAAAAAACAGCAGTGAAAGGAAATCAGGCCTTAGGAAAGAAAGGAGTGGGAGGGAAAATAAGAAAAATAATGGGGAAAATATGTTGGCCCGTGGCTTGCCATGCCGGGAAGGCATGACGTGTAGTGGTGGCAGGCATGGTCCGGCTAGTTGTGCAGGCCTAACATTGCCCATTATCTCCTAGGTCCATGCCATACCAGGCCTTCTATAATGTTGTCGTGTCTGAGCCGATACAGCTAGGTCTGGCCCATTTGGACACCTCTAGTGACATTTATATTTGTAAGAAACTAAGAATTGGTTTCATATTGTGATCAACACTGCTTACATTAGTAAAATATTATGAAAAATATTTTCAACAATGTGTTGGCGACTTGGAGTTGAGAATTATTTTGAAACATAAGAGTAACAATTACTCATTTGTGCTGATCTTCACAATTTAATAATGGTGAACAATATAGCTGGATGGATATTTCCTGGTTTATTTCAAACAGGCGCTGTTTTTCACCTGAGTTAAATGTTTAAAATGCACTATGTTGGAAATCCATATTTTGTTAACTTTCCTTGTTCAATCATGAAGGCCCTGGCTGTGGTCACTTTAGGTGACTATCAGATGGCACAGCGAATTGATAGCCTTGTTGATACTGAGGAATCAAAAAGTTTCTATCTTCAGGTATTTGAAACCAAGGACTGGTTTAATTATATAGTTCTGCATCTCAAAACAAATTTTTTAGCTCTACTGATTAATAATGTCATTTATATTGCTCTGTAATGCTATAGATGTTCTCTGTATTTGGGCAATTGCTTTTAACTAGCTTTAGGACACAATTTTTTTGGATCTAGGCATCTAGCATAATATTTGTGAACTACTCCCTTCATCCCAAAATGTAACTAGATTTAGAGTTCAAAAATTATCCCAAATGTAACAACAAGTACTTGTAAAATGTAACTTTTACCTCCAAAATACCCATACTACCCCGGACGTGATTACTCATTACTCCACCTAACCACTCCTAGACCCACACTCACCTATGACCTACCCTAAGAGGGTGGTATCTGGTATGGCCTTCTTACTTAGCTCTTTAATATACATGCCCAAGCCTAAAACTTGCTACATTTTGGGATAGCAGGAGTAGTTCTTTTTTTGTCCAAAAGATTAGTCAGAAACAACCATGTGGTCATACTTACTACTTAGCCCTTTCTAGCATGTATATTGGGCAATCAGTCCTAGTTGTTGTGTTGTACAGTGTTGGATGTACGCTAGTCCAACTGTAGATTTCAAGCAGATATAAGTAGTGAAGAAACCATTTTTTGGTTTGACCATAGTAATCTCAATCATGAGGTGGCTATGAATTGACATCTTATCTCTGTATGCCATGTGCTCCTTTGAATGACTTGTAATCATACAGTTGTTTCTCAAGGCTGTATGCATACAAATTTTCATTCTTGGTGTCACCCATGCAGCATGACACAAAAGTCCCTGTCTCCCTGATTTATGTTCATAAACAGTGTGCTCTGCAGGATCTTAGATACTAGTACTACTCTCTATAATAGCTAATTTGTGGTACTACATGCATGCTGCAGTACACATTTCCTCCATCATCTGTTGGCGAAGTTGGTCGAATTGGAGCACCTAATAGGAGGGAGGTTGGACATGGCATGCTTGCAGAAAGGGCTCTGGAACCAATTTTACCTCCTGAAGAGGATTTTCCTTACATTATTCGTGTTGAGAGTACTATCACTGAAAGTAATGGTTCCTCCAGGTATGTTGCATGCTTCCCCTTCATTTTCTGAATGCCTGCCCCTACTAAATGTTGCCCTTGAATCAATATGACAAATGTGATAATAGTTTGTAATTTTTTATATGTTTAGTTTGTTTACAGTCGACACGTGAGACCACTGTGCACTCTTTAGTCTTTATATTACTTTTAGATCTTCTATTACTTGTCACCTCTCCCACTGGAGTTTTCAGGATATGTATTCTGAAATTGGTCAGGCGCACAAAATTACCATCCCTATGTGCAGGCTGCAGATCTTTTACTTGAACGTTTTCAAAATTTGAGTATTTAACAACTGAGCATTGGATTTCTTGCATATAGTACATTCTGCAACATAAAGTCCCAACAAAGTATGTTACGCTCATTAAGGACATGTATGACAAGGTTGTGACTAGTGTCCGAACAACTGATGGTGATACAAATGTTTTCCCGATTAACATAGGACTACATCAAGGTTCAGCTTTGAGCCCTTATCTATTTGCCTTAGTGATAAATGAGGTCACGAGGGATATACAAGGAGATATCCCTTGGTGTATGCTTTTCGCTGACGATGTAGTTCTAGTAGATGAAAGCCGGGAAGGAGTAAATAGAAAGCTAGAGTTATGGCGTCAGACCTTAGAGTCAAAAGGATTTAGAATTAGCAGGACCAAAACCGAGTATACGAGATGTGACTTTGGTACTACAATTAGTGAGGATGGAGATGTAAGCTTGGGAGGCCAAGTAGTACCAAAGAAGGACACCTTCCGTTATTTGGGATCGATACTTCAGAAAGATGGTGATATTGATGAAGATGTTAGCCATAGGATCAAAGCGGGGTGGATGAAATGGCGTCAAGCATCGGGAGTCCTATGTGACAAGAGAGTGCCACAGAAGTTGAAAGGCAAGTTCTACAGGACGGCGATTAGGCTTGCTATGTTATATGGAGCTGAGTGTTGGCCCACTAAGAGGCGGCATATCCAACAACTATGTGTCACAGAGATGCGTATGTTGCGTTGGATATGTGGGCACACAAGATTGGACCGTGTGAGAAACGATGACATACGCGATCGGCTAGGAGTAGTGCCAATTGAAGAAAAGCTTATGCAACACCGGTTGAGATGGTTTGGGCATGTCCACCGGAGACCCCCAGAGGCACCGGTGCACAGAGGTATCATAAGACGGGTCAATAATGTGAAGAGAGGTAGAGGGCGACCAAACTTGACATGGGAGGAGGCAATCAAAAGGGACTTGAAGGAATGGAATATCCCAAAGGAGTTGTGTTTGGATAGAAGTGCTTGGAAAGAAGCTATCCACGTGCCCGAACCGTGATTAGGCCTTTTCCCTTTTAGTGCTCTTAAAAGCTTTTCCCCTCCCCTTCTCTCTCTTTTTGGTGACTTCTTGTTGGGTTTCAACTCTAGCCTACCCCAACTTGCTTGGGACTAAAAGGCTTTGTTGTTGTTGTTGTTGTAGTACATTCTGCAACATATTTTTTAATGCTCACCTCAATTAGTAATATTCTTCTGTGGTACATCACTAGCATGGCTTCTGTCTGTGGAGGTTGTTTAGCGCTTCAAGATGCTGGTGTTCCGATAAAGTTCCCTGTTGCTGGAATAGCAATGGGCTTGGTTCTTGATACACTGGAATTCGGTGGAGATGGCACACCACTTATTCTTTCTGATATTACTGGTTCTGAAGATGCCTCTGGTGACATGGATTTTAAGGTGTAACTTGATTCCTACTCTGAATTGGGGTCTTTCATATAGAAATGCAGTGGTGTGATAAACATTTGGTGGTATTTTTATCTTATTTAGTTTTTCTCTTGACCAGTCAACTCTTCTTGTTGCAGGTTGCTGGTAATGAAAATGGTATAACTGCTTTCCAAATGGACATCAAGGTTGTAAATTAGTAATTACTATTTACTAATCACCATCGATAGCAAGCCTTTGTCTTGTGAACTTTGCTATAAAGGCATATTGTCATCGAACTTACCTGTGCTTGCTATGATGTGCTAGGTAGTTGGGATAACACTGCCAGTAATGGAACAAGCACTTCTTCAAGCTAAAGATGGTAGAAAGCATATTTTAAGTAAGTCTCTGCTTAATTGTCAATCTTGCTTTATCGTTGATAGACACCAAGAAGGAAATTTATAACCCTGAATGCATAATTTCCTTTCAGCATTGTGTACAAAACATTGAAGTCATGGAAGGCATTCATCATTTATTTTTATTTTTTAAAAGTATATGCAGTACCTGCTTTCTAGTGTTAAATGGATTACTTGTTTTTTTGAAGAAAAATGGATTACTTGTGATGATATCATTTGCATATACACCACCAGATGCAATGAGGGTGGGCATTAATGCTGAAATTTTTTAAATAGTAAATGGCACAATATGGTTAGAAATTTGTTCATTTGTTGGGTAATAAATGTTTTCTTCTTAGATAGTTAACAGTGCTAACAAAGTGGTCCAATCTGTTCCATGGAATGCTATTATGTTGAGACAACCTCTTTTTTGTAAATTTTTGTTTGCAAATTTTTTTGAGTTGTTTGACCTGACTTTGCATTTCATTGTCTTCCTCCAGATGAAATGTCAAAATGTTCACCTCCACCAGCGAAAACACTCTCTCCATATGCTCCTTTAATCCATGTCATGAAGGTTTGTCTTTTCTTCATAAGTGCATATGGTTTGTCTATTTTATGGCAACTGTACTGTTCTAAAAATGTTATATGACATTGTTATTCAAGGTCAACCCTAGCAAGGTGAATTTAATAATTGGTTCTGGTGGAAAGACAATAAAAGGCATAATCGAGGAGACTGGAGTTGATGCTATTGATACTGGTGATGATGGCACAGTAAGTAAAACATAAATACTTACCCTTTATCCCATTGGTGGTGGTAGGACTTGACTTCCTAGGGCGTAGATTGTAGGGATGGTGAGGGGGAGGATCGGCTGCCAGGGCGCCGATCAAGGTGAGTGCGCCGTGAGGGCAGGGGCAGAGGGGGAGCAGGAGAGGAATTGAATAATTCCTTCTGCTTTGTTTATTCCATAGCCCTTAAGGGGTATTTATAGGCCTAATACAATCTAATCTACTAACCTTATCTCTATCTTTAAAACAGAAATAATCTAAACAGAATAACTAATCTAATCTGAACCAAAACAGAATAACTAGAATAGGATAACTTGATAAGATCTAGCCCCCTTGGGCTGTCTGTCAAGGGCCTCAGGCCCCTGGGTAGCCGGACCTAGGCTGCGTAGTTCGTAGCCGCGGTCCGTTGTCTCCGGCGAGGTTTTACCCCTCAGCCGTAGGTTTTCTTGGAAGAGTAGAGAAAGGAAAATAGATTGATATTGCTTGATTACATCTGACCCTGACTATGGCTTATATAGCCACCCAAAAGACTCTCATGCGGGCTAATCCCCTATTTTGTAGCAACCAATTAACTAATCTCAACTAATTATTCAAATCTCAACTAATTATTCAAATCTCAACTAATTATTCAAACCTCAACTAATTATTCAAATCCCAACTACTTATCCAAATCTCCTGGCGCCGGCCCTTTGGCTGCCCTGCGCACGTCGCGGGCCCGCCTACGCCTGCTGTAAGTGCGGCCCCACATGACATCTCTCCCCCCCTCGAGATCCAGCTCGTCCTCGAGCTGAAAGTCGGGGTACTTGTCGCGGAAGGAGTCCAAATCTTCCCATGTCGCCGATGCCGCGGTCTGGCCCTTCCAGTGGACAAGCACTTGACGGACGCCTCTAGCCATACGGGCGCGCACCACCTGTTCTGGTGCCGGGTCCACCGCACCATGATGGATGTTGGGCAGAGGTGGCGGAGCTGCTGGCGGTTCGCCCACCCATTTCTTCAATAGGCCAACATGAAAGACGTCATGGAGCTTGGCACGAGGAGGGAGCTCAAGACGAACAGCAACTTCGTTGATGAGTTCTTTGACGCGGTAGGGTCCGAAGAACCGCGGTTGCAGCTTGCCCTTGACCGCCGGCGACAGAGAGGCAACTGGGCGGTGTCGAAGGCGGAGCAGTACCCAGTCGCCCACTATGTAGGAGACTTGGCGGTGATTTATGTCGTAGTGGTGCTTTTGGACAGCTTGTGCTTGTTCCAGTCTGAACCGCACATCAGCCAAGAATTCTTCTCGTTCCTCCATCGTCTTGGCCACTGCTGCCACGCGAGTGTCGCCTGGTTCATAGGACCGGATGGACGGAGGATCCCGCCCATAGACCACTCGGAAGGGTGTCTCACGGAGGGACGACTGGTAGGCAGTGTTGTATGTGTACTCCGCCCACGGTAACCAACGGAGCCATTGGCGGGGACGATCACCTGTAAAACAGCGGAGGTACATGGTGATAACACGGTTAGCAGCTTCCGTCTGGCCGTCGGACTGCGGATGAAAAGCCGATGTCATGTTCATCTTGGTGCCCAGAAGGCGCATCAGTTCCTTCCAGAACTTTGAAGTGAATACGGGGTCCCGATCGGAGACCATGGACTGCGGCACCCCATGGAGACGTACAATGTCGGTGAAGAACGCCTGTGCCACGGATTCCGCGGAATACGGATGGGCGAGTGGGATGAAGTGGCAATATTTGCTGAAGCGGTCCACCACCGTGAGGATGACTGATTTGCCTCGGACTCGTGGTAGCGCCTCCACGAAATCAAGGCTAATGTCCGCCCAGACAGCTGTCGGAATGGGGAGCGGGAGGAGAAGTCCCGCCGGGTGTAGGTGCTCTGATTTGTACCTTTGGCATGTGGCGCAGCCGCGCACAAAGTCTTGAACGATGCGGCGCATGTCGGGGAAGTGAAAGTCTCGTCGGAGACGGTGTAAGGTGCGTTGCACCCCTTCATGGCCGTCCTCATGGACCGCTGCCAACAGCTCTTGCAAGAGTGGGGATGCCGGTGGAACGTACAGCCTCCCGTCATAGGTCACCAAGTTGTCGATGAGAGCCCACGGTGTAGCCCGTGACCCCCTTGCCAACTCCTCATGGAGGGCGACCAGCGCTGGTTCGGTGGCCTGAATGTTTCGGAGACGTGTGATGAAGTCGAAGCGCGGTCCCGAGACGGCCATAACCGTGCTGCTTGTGGCTTCCTCTTCTGTGTCGCGGCGGGAGAGGGCATCCGCCACTGTGTTGAGGGCCCCGGGCTTGTATTCGACGGCGAAATCGAAGCCTAGGAGCTTGCCGACCCAATGATGTTGTGGAATTGTGGCGAGGCGCTGATCAAGCAGAAATTTGAGGCTGTAGTGGTCTGTCCGCACCGTAAAACGCCGTCCCCAAAGATACGGCCGCCAATGTCGAATGGCGTGCACCAGGCCGATGAGTTCTCGCTCGTACGCCGCGAGGGAGTGATGACGTGGTGCCACCGGTCGGCTGAAGTAGGCGATGGGATGCTTGTCTTGGATCAGCACTGCTCCGAAACCGTATGTCGACGCGTCGCACTCGACGATGAATGGCCGGGCGAAATCCGGTAGCGCCAAGACCGGTGCCGATGTAACCGCGGCTTTGAGGGCCTGAAAAGCTGTAGCCGCCTCGTCGTTCCAGGAGAACCCGTCCTTCTTGAGTAGCGCCGTAAGTGGAGCCGCAATGGAGCCGTAGTCCTGGACAAATTTGCGGTAGTAGCCCGCGAGGCCTAGGAATCCCCGCACTGCGCGAGCCGAACGGGGTTGTGGCCAGTCGCAGACCGCTTGTACCTTAGCGGAGTCCATGGCGACGCCCACGTCGGAGATGACATGTCCTAGGTAGGCAACAGAACGTTCACCAAAAGCGCATTTGGAGCGTTTGACGAAGAGCCGGTGCTGTTGTAGTATCGTGAAGATGGCCCGAAGGTGGCGTAGGTGATCAGCCCACGATGAACTGTAAATCAGAATGTCGTCAAAGAATACCAAGACGAAACGACGCAGAAAAGGTCGTAGTATGTCGTTCATCAGCGCTTGGAATGTTGCCGGGGCGTTGCACAAGCCAAATGGCATGACCAGGAACTCGTACAGGCCGTCATGTGTTCGGAACGCCGTCTTGGCGATGTCGTCGGCGCGCATGCGGACCTGATGATAGCCTGAGCGAAGATCGAGCTTGGTGAAGAATTTGGCACCGTGGAGCTCATCCAGCAACTCGTCGACGACCGGTATAGGAAAAGCGTCTTTGACGGTGATGGCGTTGAGGGCGCGATAGTCGACGCAGAACCGCCATGATCCGTCAGGTTTCTTGACGAGGAGGACCGGCGAGGAGAACGCCGAAGAACTTGGCCGGATGAGCCCTTGTTCCAGCATAGCGGCGCACTGGCTCTCCAGCTCGTCCTTGTGTCGTGCCGGGTAGCGATAGGGACGTACCGCGACCGGTGGCACGCCCGGAAGTAGCGTGATGCCATGATCCCGAGATCGGTGCGGCGGTAGGCCGTGAGGTTCGGCGAAGATGTCGGCGAAAGAGGCGAGCAGTTCATCCAGTAGAGTTGGCGTGGCCGAGATGGTGTGGACGGAGGACGTCGTGGTACTAGGCACTCCTTGCCAACAGATGGACTTGCCATGCCACTTGAAGGTCATGCTTCGTCCGCCAAAATCCCAAAGGATAGGGCCCAGCTTTGCCAGCCACTGGGTTCCCAAAACTATGTCGTAACCTGCAAGAGGCATAACAAACAAATCGTCGTGGAAACTGTCGCCGTGAATAGTGACCGCCGCTTGACGTATGACCCCCACGCACGCCACCCCGCTCGCCATTTGCCACCGTAGCTGTGAGGCGGGGCCGGTGTTGGATGGGCAGGCCGGATCGTTGCGCCGCGGACTCGGAGATGAAATTGTGAGTAGACCCGGAGTCCAGGAGCGCGATGAAGGGGTTGTCGGCGAGTTTTACGTCGATCTGCATGGTGTCGGTGAACCGGACTCCCGCGATGGCATGCAGGGAGAAGGTAGGCGACTCCTCCGCCAGTTCATCCCCTATTGCCTCTTCGTCGTCGTCTTCCATGGCGCAGTCCAGGAGGAACAGCCGCTTACATACGCGGTTGTGCCCCCGGCCAAATTTCTCATCGCAGTTGTAGCATAGTCCGAGGCGGCGGCGCTCCTCTTGTTCTGCCAGGGTCAGTCGCTTGACCGGACGGCCCTCCACGGTGACCGTAGATGTGTCGGCCTTGGGTACTGGCGGTGCCGGTGGCGCTGGACGTGAGGTAGGAGCAGGCAGGAGGCCACGGCCGGCTGGGCGGGGTGGCGCCGTGGTGTACTGTTCTCGCAGCTCTAGTTGCCGTGCCAGGCTCATGGCAGCCGCGAGGGACTGCGGATTGAGGATCCGCACGTCGAAGCTGAGTGGTGGCTGAAGACCTCCTGTGAACAGCTGCACTCGTTGCTCCTCGTTGAGAGGTCCGGCGCGAGCCAGGAGCGCCTGAAAACGGTCCTGGTACTCCGCGACGGTGGAAGTGCGGCGGCATTCCGCGAGCTCGTATAGGGGAGCGGCACGCAGGGGCGGCCCGTAGCGCAGGTTGAGCAGTTCTTTGAACCGGTGCCACGGCGGGGTCCCTTCGTCCCTCTGGACTTGCATGTACCACAGTTGCGCCCCATCTTCAAGGTTGTATGACGCCATCCACACCTTTTCCTCCTCCATGATGCGCTGCTGATGAAAGTATGATTCGCAGCGATTGATGAAGATGAGGGGGTCGGACTTGCCGTCGTAACGGGGAAAATCCAACTTTTGAAACCGAGGCGGCCGATCGCTGTGGTGTTCGCCGGTTCCCGGGCGAGGCCCGTTGGAAGCGGAGGACGTGTGGTCGGAAGCCAGGGCCTGGATCGCCGCTGCATTGGCCTCGACGGCGGTTTGCAGGGACCGCATGTTGGCCGCGAGCATCTCCAAGGTGGTCCTGAGGTCGTCACCCATGGTGTTGGTGGCTGGCGGCGGTGGAGAGGAAGATCGCGCGGATGAGGATCGCCGGGATCGTGATACCAGGTTGTCAAGGGCCTCAGGCCCCTGGGTAGCCGGACCTAGGCTGCGTAGTTCGTAGCCGCGGTCCGTTGTCTCCGGCGAGGTTTTACCCCTCAGCCGTAGGTTTTCTTGGAAGAGTAGAGAAAGGAAAATAGATTGATATTGCTTGATTACATCTGACCCTGACTATGGCTTATATAGCCACCCAAAAGACTCTCATGCGGGCTAATCCCCTATTTTGTAGCAACCAATTAACTAATCTCAACTAATTATTCAAATCTCAACTAATTATTCAAATCTCAACTAATTATTCAAACCTCAACTAATTATTCAAATCCCAACTACTTATCCAAATCTCCTGGCGCCGGCCCTTTGGCTGCCCTGCGCACGTCGCGGGCCCGCCTACGCCTGCTGTAAGTGCGGCCCCACATGACACTGTCGCCCCTAACATCTCTCCCGACCTCTTCAAACAGCTCGTCCTCGAGCTGAACATTCGGCTAGATGTCCATGCTGGTTCGTGGGGTTCCTTGTGAGCTCAGCGGCAGCCACCTCCTCGGAGTTGTCGTCGTTGAAGTCGGACACCTCCAGATAGAAAAGTCGTTGACACTTGTGGCCACGAACATAGGGTTCATTGCAGTTGTAGTAGAGCCCTTGTTTACGACGCCCCACCATCTCAGTCGGAGAAAGGCGGCGGAGGGAGTAAGTAGACGTTGGTAGAGCTGGAACTGGCTGGGGCGCCGGTAGTGATGTGGCCTGAACGGTTGGTGCGGTCAGGGTCACCACGGGCGGCCGAGGGGGCGGTGGGAGGTTCGGCACCGGTTGCTGAGGTGATCGAACAGCGAGCTGAACGGCTGCCGGTGGCATGGCTTCGGCGCGATGTTCATACGCTCGTGCTAGGTGCATGGCCATATGGAGATCCTGGGGCTTCCTTAGTTCAACATCGATGCGGATGTGGTCGGGGAGTCCGCCCACAAACAGTTCTGTCTTCTGCATTGGGGAGAGGTTGCGTGCGTGGCAGAGGAGGGTGTTGAAGTGTTTGGAGTAGTCCTGCACAGTAGATAAAAAGGGAAGGCGGCCGAGCTCAGCCAGCCTGTTGACGCGGACCGCTGGCCCGAACCGTAGGTGACAGAGCTCCTTGAAGCGCTCCCAGCTAGGCATGCCTTCATCTTGCTCGAGTGCGTAGTACCAAGTCTGGGCTGCATCGACCAGATGGTAGGAGGCGAGCCAAACACGATCTGAGGCAAGGGTGCGTTGGCCCCGAAAGAATTGCTCGCACCTATTGAGCCAGTTAAGGGGGTCCTTGGATCCGTCGTAGGTGGCGAAGTCGAGCTTGTAGAAGCGGGGGACGCCCATGTTTGGTCCTGTGTTGTGGGCGAAGCCGGTGGGAGCGCCGACAAAGGGGAAGGCGCTTGCTGTGGCTGGGAACGGACCTTGGGACATGCCCGCGCCGTGTATGAGGGGACCTCCCATGTTGTCGGCAGTAGCATCCGGCGCGCTGCTGATGTAGGCGTCGTGCAAGGGCGCACCAGTTCCCGATGTGGTTGCAGCCATACCAATGCTCGTGGTGATGCTTGTTGATGTAGCGCCCATGGATGGAATCGGCGATGGTGAGTGGGGAAACTGGATTAGGTGGATAGGAAGAGGGGTTGTGGTGGGGAGGGATTCAGTCGGGGACGGTGCCGCCATGCCGTATCCCGGTGGTATGCCGTAGGGGAACCCTGATGGCATGGGGGCAAACGACGCCAGCCCTGATCGCGCCTCAAGGGCTGTTAGGCGCACCGACATGCCTGCGATGACTTGCGTCAAGTCCGCGATGGCCTTGAGCACGGGATCTACCAATTTGGTATCAAAGATGCCAGGTTCCGAGGACGGCGATCAGCAAAGAGAGATGTTAGGGGCGGAAGCCCAAGGGGGCTAGATCTTATCAAGTTATCCTATTCTAGTTATTCTGTTTTTGGTTCAGATCAGATTAGTTATTCTGTTTAGAGGCCTATAAATACCCCTTAAGGGCTATGGAATAAACAAAGCAGAAGGAATTATTCAATTCCTCTCCTGCTCCCCCTCTGCCCCTGCCCTCACGGCACACTCACCTTGATCGGCGCCCTAGCAGCTGATCCTCCCCCTCACCATCCCTACAATCTACGCCCTAGGAAGTCAAGTCCTACCAGGTGGATTTAGGATTTTATCAATGGGTATGCTACATCAAAATATTTTTTAATTGGGTAAATAATTATTAAATTTGCATTGTAATTCAGTATACAAATACTAAATAATATGATAAGTCTTAAATTAAAAAAGTTTTTATACCATATCAAAATCTCTATATGCGATTGGATAAAATATTTTAACATAGCATCATCTAAATAGGGCAAACAACAAAAAAATGAATTATTTATTTAATTGCCGCTGGAAACATAATAAAGGAAAAATAAATATTGCGCACCCGGTGGGATCGAACCAAGTGCCTTACAATTAAATAACAGCGCCTCATCCATTGAGTTATGAGCCATGAAACACATTGAGAAATTATGGATCCTAATATGTACATGTTCAGCCTCTTGGAGCACATGGTATGTCAGGGCCCAATCGGCATACCCTGTAGCCGTCACTGCTTTATCCCTTTTGAAGTACTATCTCACAAATGGTTTTGGCAGGTAAAAATTACTGCTAGGGACTTATCAAGCTTAGAGAAGTCAAAAGCTATAATAGCCAATCTTACCATGGTTCCAAAAGTCGGAGAAATTTACAGGTGTTATTTTGTTCCATCCCATTGGTTTTAATTGCTTGTCTTTTGCTCAATTGTATTATTATTTCTATGGATCCAGCTAATTATTTTTTTCGTCTTCTAACATACTTTCAGTTTTAGCTCATCAAAACTCCTTTCTCTTGGAAACTTAATTGCAGGAACTGTGAGATTAAAACAATTGCTGCATATGGAGCTTTTGTTGAAATTGCACCAGGGCGTGAGGTCAGCAGATGTCAAAATCTGCATTAATTTCAACATTTTCACACATTTATTGCATGCATATAATATTATAATGCATAAAGGGAAAGCACTCCCCTCAATGACAAATTCACATGGCACATTGGTTTTTGATGGAATGAATGAGTAGTTTTGCAAAGAAATTTCCATCCAGTATATTTTTTTATCAATTTTTGTCCTAATTTGTTTTGCTCAATACAATATGCAGGGCTTATGTCATATCAGTGAGTTAAGTTCGAGTTGGTTGGCTAAGGCTGAGGATGTGAGAGAACATATTTCAACTTTGTTTCCTCTGCTTTATTCTTTTTTCATGTTTAGTTTATCTGAATGCTATGTTTGTTTCAGGCTTTTAAAGTCGGTGATCGCATTGATGTCAAGCTCATTGAGGTTTGCAACTCCTTTTGAATTCAACATGAGCTTCAAATGAAATTGGGAAAAGTCAAAAGTGCACCTTTATTATATTCTACTGGGAGTCTGGGTCTGGGACAGGGATAGAGAATAGATGGTAGCCAATAGCTGCCTGTTGACGAAACTTTTAATTGGATCAGGGTTACTGGTTTAAATCTTTCGCAGTTTTGCAGTATTGACTAGCGATTCTGATTTTATCTGGTCCAATTCTTATATCGGTGTTTCTGTAGGATTTATGTATGGTTGTTACATCAACTTATCAACATTCTGACTTAGCAGTATGATCGATGGAATTTCTGTGCCCTCTAGCTCTTTACTATGCTCATACTAATATCTCTACAGCTAGAAAATGTCATTTGGTTAAGTTTTTTTTGACTGGATGATATGGTTATGACTGGAGCTATGTTCTTCATTTTTCATAAAACATCCTTGCATTCTGACTGTCTACTTTGTTTCTTTTACTGCCTTAACCAGATAAATGACAAGGGTCAACTGCGACTAAGTTCTCGAGCTTTGCTTCCTGATGCAAATCAAGAATCTAGTAACAGGCAACAAGCAAGTGGTCCAACTAGGGAGAAGACACCACAAAAGGATGATCTTGTTAAGTTGACACCAAGAAAACCCAGACGTAAGAGACAAGCAGAGCTATCTACAGCTGAAAATGCCACAGCAAACCCTCCTGCAAACAACGCAACTGCATCATCTAGGGATTTGGCTTCGCAAGGCAGCGAAATGGGAAAGAAATAGGATATGCACATCTAGCAGTGTTCACTTTATCAAAAGATTTGCTTGACAAGTTTGTCAAAGTTAGAAGAATCACGACAACATGCAGGGAAAATGACAGGAATTCCATGCCAAGGGTCAAGATGAAAAGGATAAATGGCTGATGTGTTGAGTCTCCATGCTTGGATGATATACGCTGAATTGGGACACTACTGTAGAAGCGAAATCCTTTTGAGTTTAGCTGACGCTTCATATTGCCCTGTTTTGGATGTGTTTTCAGATATAGGGCTAGTTTGGTATGACTATTCTGATTCTACCGATGTTCATTTATAATTCTTTCTAGAATTGTTTTTTCTGTGATTCAGATTTAGCTATAAACACTTTCTAATTTTTATAAAAAAGATAGAAATCTGAAATTATCATTATACCTATCTTTTTCAGTTATATATATATATATATATATATATATATATATATATACATACACATACATATACATGGGAGCGCTATTCTACACCTGCCAAACCGACTAACACCACCATCTGGCGTAGCCCAAGGCCCAATCCGATCCTGACCTGCCCATCCTGTGTGCCACGTGCCGACCCTAATCACGCCTCGTCGATCCCGCGATCCAGTCCCTCTTGTTTGAGGCATCGTGCGACCTTCGTCACACCCATGTGCCACTGTGCGACCTTCGTCACACCCACGCGCCACCGCTATTGATCGACGCGAGACTGCCTCTACTCCTGACCACTCGATCGTAGCGCGAGAACGCCACTCCTGATCGTCGCTCGATAGCCACCACTCTTGTTTGTTGCCTACTATCGATCGGCGGAATCCTCCTAATCCGGAATCCCTCCTCTGGTCACTGTAGTCCTACCGCCTGGCTTCGTCCTCAACCTGTGGGGCGTCGCTGCAAACTCTTGTTGCCTACGAGGTAAGTGGTTGTCTCGATCCCGACCCGCCCATCCTGTGTGCTGCTCACCGACCCCAACCACGCCCGGTTGATCCCGCGCTTCGGCCCCTCCTGTCTGATGCACCGCACGACCTCCGCCACGCTCGCGCGCGCCATCGCTACTGATCAACGTGAGACCACCTCCACTCTCGACCACCCGATCGTCACCTACTACTGATTGTTGGAATCCTCTTAATCCAGAATCCCTCCTTCGGTCACTAGAGTCCCGCCGCCTGGCTTCGTTCTCAACCCGTGGGGCGCCATTGCAAACTCCTGTCGCCTAAGAGGTAAGTGGTTGTTTGGTAAAAAAACTATCGTTCAGTAGTTACTAGATGTTACTACAGCTGCTAAAAAACTACTGGACTCTTTCAAATATGCTACTGATAAAAAGTACTCAATTGCTATTGTTTTACTGAGTACTGTAGCTACTAAAAAACTACTAAAAAATTCTGCTACTAAGAAAAAATAGAACTCAATTGCTATTGTTTTACTGAGTGCTTTCGCTGCTAAAACTGTTGATGAACTTTTGCAAATCAACTAAATTAGTTTTTCTACTAGAAAAATCTACTACTGAGAAAAAAGTAGTACTCAATTGATATTGTTTTACTCAGTGTTGTAGATGCTAAAACTACTAATGAACTCTTACAAATCCACTGAATCAGTTTTTCTACTTCTAAGAAAAAAGTAGTCATCCATTTCCTATTGTTTTATTGAGTGCTGCAATTGCTAAAAACTATTGGACTCTTTCAAATCTGCTACTGATAAAAATGTAGTACTCAATTGTTATTGTTTTACTGAGTGCTGCAGCTGCTAAAAAACTACTAAAAATTCTGCTACTGAGAAAAAAGTAGAACTCAATTGCTATTATTTTACTGAGTGTTGCCGCTGCTAAAACTGCTGATGAACTCTGACAAATCCACTGAATCATTTTTTCTACTGGAAAAATCTACTACTGAGAAAAAAATAGTACTCAATTGCTATTGTTTTACTAAGTGTTGTAGCTGTTAAACTACTTGTTAAACTACTGATGAACTCTTGCAAATCCACTGAATCAATTTTTCTACTACTGAGAAAAAATAGTCATCCATTTGATATTGTTTTATTGAGTGTTGCAGCTGCTAAAAAACTACTGGACTCTTTCAAACCTGCTACTGAGAACAAAGTAGAATTCAATTGCTATTGTTTTACTGAGTGCTGCCGCTGCTAAAACTACTGATGAACTCTTGCAAATCCACTGAATCCGTTTTTCTACTAGAAAAAATATACTACTAAGAAAAATGTAGTACTCAATTGCTATTGTTTTACTGAGTGTTGTAGCTGCTAAAAATACTAGACTCTTTCAAATCTGCTACTGATAAAAAAGTAGTACTCAATTGCTATTGTTTTATTGACTGCTGCAACTGCTAAAAACTACTAAAAAATTATGCTTCTGATAAAAAAGTAGAACTCAATTGCTATTATTTTACTGAGTGATGTCACTGCTAAAACTGCTGATGAACTATTGCAAATCCACTGAATAATTTTTTCTATTGGAAAAAATCTACTACTGAAAAAAAGTAGTACTCAATTGCTATTAATTTAATGAGGGCTGTAGCTGCTAAAACTACTGATGAACTCTTGCAAATCCACTGAATCAGTTTTTCTACTACTGAGAAAAAATAGTCATCCATTTGCTATTTGTTTTATTGAGTGTTGTAGTTGTTAAAAACTACTAGACTCTTTTAAATATGTTACTGATAAAAACATAGTACTCAATTGATATTGTTTTGGTGAGTGAGTGATGCAGTTGCTAAAAAACTACTAAAAAAACTCCGCTACTGAGAAAACAAGTATAACTCAATTGCTATTGTTTTAGTGAGTACTGCAGATGCTAAAACTGCTGATGACCTCTTGCAAAATCCATTGAATCAATTTTTCTATTGGAAAAAATCTACTGCTGAGAAAAAAGTAGTACTCATTTGCTATTGTTTCACTGAGTGCTGTAGCAACTAAAACTAATGACGAACTCTTGCAAATCCACTGAATCGTTTTTTCTACTATTGAGAAAAAAGTAGTCATCCATTTTCTATTGTTTTATTGAGTGTTATAGCTGCTAAAAACCACTGGACTCTTTCAAATTTGCTACTGATAAAAAGTAGTATTCAATTGCTATTGTTTTACTAAGTGCTGCAGCTGCTAAAAACTACGAAAAATTCCACTACTGATAAAAAAGTACAACTCAATTTCTATTATTTTACTGAGTGCTGCAGCTACTAAAACTGCTGATGAGCTCTTGCAAATCCACTGAATCAGTTTTTCTACTAGAAAAATCTATTACTGAGAAAAAAGTAGTACTCAATTACTATTATTTTACTGAGTGTTGTAGCTGCTAAAACTACTGATGAACTCTTACAAATCCACTGAATCGGTTTTATTGAGTGCTCCAACTGCTAAAAATTTCTAGACTCTTTCAAATCTGCTACTAATAAAAAAATAGTACTCAATTGCTATTGTTTTATTAAGTGTTGCAGCTGCTAAAAACTACTAAAAAATTCTACTATTGATAAAAAAGTAGAACTCAATTGCTATTATTTTACTGAGTGCTGTCGCTGCTAAAACTACTGACGAACTATTGCAAATCCACTATATCGTTTTTTCTACTGGAAAAAATCTACTACTGAGAAAAAAATAGTACTCAATTGTTATTATTTTACTGAGAGTTGTAGCTGCTAAAACTACTGATGAACTCTTGCAAATCCATTGAATTAGTTTTTCTACTACTGATAAAAAAGTAGTACTCAATTGCTATGTTTTATTGAGTGTTGGAGCTACTAAAAAACTACTAAACAATTCTTCTACTGAGAAAAAAAGTAGAACTCAATTGCTATTGTTTTACTTAGTGCTGCAGCTGCAAAAACTGCTGATGAACTCTTGCAAATCCACTGAATCAGTTTTTTTACTGGAAAAAATCTAGTACTGAAAAAAGTAGTACTCAATTGCTATTTTTTATTGAGTGCTATAGCTGCTAAAACTATTGGTGCTTGTTTTCTTTTTTGATAAAAAAATTTCATTTGTGTTTGTTAAAAAAGAGAAAAGGTATATATCAATGATTATTATGAATGTTCTACAGGGCTAAATATAGGAAAAAGATCTATTAATGATGGAAATAATGAGTTTGGATGTTTCGGCAACAACCAATGATATTGTTGATGTCGAACCCATCTCGGTTAGTCCGCCTTGGTGTGATATCAGTGAAAGACTCAAACCTATGAAGCCGCCTCCATAAAGCCTGTATTCTATACAAATGAAAACACCCTGAATTTGTATGAAATACTGAACATTGTTTTACATGGAAATATTGTATTTTAATACTGACATTTGTACATGATGAGATAGTGGAGCCAAAATTTGTCCCGACATTGGATTTGGAATTTGATGCTATGGAGCACACATTTAGATTCTATATTAACTATGCTCACCTTGCTGGATTCTCTGTCAGAAAGAACAAGAAGCGAGTGCTTGGCCAAGACTATACTTGCTCATTTGAAGGGAAGCACAAAGCAATCAATGCCATTGACCGTGTGCGGGAAAAACAAGCAAAAGAATAGGGTGCAAGGCAATGGTGCATGCTCACCTTGCTGGATTCTCTGTCAGAAAGAACAAGAAGCGAGTGCTTGGCCAAGACTATACTTGCTCATTTGAAAGGAAGCACAAAGCAATCAATGCCATGGACCGTGTGCGGGAAAAAACAAGCAAAAGAATAGGGTGCAAGACAATGGTGCATGGAGACGTACAAAAGAAGGGGGCCATGTATTCTTTAGCAAGATTGTGCTTGAACACAATCATGTGTTAACACACTCACCTCGTATGACGAGAAGAATGCAGGCCCATAAAACACGTGATCCTGGATTGATGCACATAGTTGACATAGTTCTCAGGAGCAAAGCGAGACATTCCATAGTGATGAGGATTCTTAGAACTACTGTTGGAGGAATAGACATTCTATCTTTGACTGAGATAGATGTTCAAAACAAGTAAAAAATAAAAATAAACATAAAAAACTATTGATTGATTTTTTTTATTCTAATCAAAAAACTGGTCTGTAGTACTTTATTGTTGCTGTCACAATTGACACATGTTTTGCATATATGTTTTACAGAAGAGCTACCCTGATGCATGAGGAGCAAACAAATGATATTCCTAAGCTCCAGGCTTTTTTCAAGGAATGCAAGAAAAAAACCCTTGGTTCTTCTATGAGTTCCACCTAGATGAGAAGAACGTCGCGTGAAATGTGTTCTGGAGCCACGCCAATCAGCAAGGGGACTTAACAGGTAATGCTCCTTTACTCCTGCAATATGTTAAAAATACTGATGCATATTATAATTGATTCAAGGTTTTCAAAAAACTTTAAAAATGTATTGTTCTAAACACATGTGTTTGCAGATTATGGAGATGTTGTCACATTTGATACAACCTACATAACCAACTAGTATAGCATGCCTCTCGCAATGTTCGTTGGTTTCAACAACCGGCTCCAAAATGTTGTTTTTGGACAAGCACTATTGAGGGATGAGCGTGCTGATACATTTGAGTGGTTGTTCAAGGCATTCCGAGAATGCATGGGTGGTAAAGACCCCATAATAATTTTTACGGGTATTACTTCATTGAAAACTAAACGAACTCTTACAAATTACCGAATCATTTTGTACTGAAAATTGTACTATTGATGAGCTCTTGCAAGCTACTTAATCATTTGTACTAAACAAAATTCTGCTATGAATAAATAGTACTGTTGGATGTATGCTTCACATTGTTGAAAAAAGCACCGAAAATGTTGCAGACTAGGACAATGCGATGGCCAAAGCAATACCTGCATTGTTTAAATAAACATGCCATAGGAACTGTAGATATACCATCACAATAATGGTATATCATATAGAAGCAAAATTAAAAACCTAGATATAGCAACTACTAACAGGAAGCGTGAATAGCAAAAGTAGCACAAACGCCTCACTAGTGGCCGACCGTGGATGAGAAATAGGAGATCACGGGCGAATCAGTAGGTTGGAGCGGCTGAATCCAGTGTCACCGTCGCCATCGTCGTCGCTGAGGTCATCGCCATCGCAGCCGTAGGTCGTCACCATCTCAGCCGCGCGCGTGGGGGGTGCAGAAAACCGGATGTAGCAGATGCTGCCCACGCGTCCCTTCATCGTCGCTGAGGCCGTCGCCGTCGCAGCCATCGCACTCGCGAGACACAAAGGCAGTGGTCGTCAGAATAGGGGGCACCGATTTGGGTGGGATGAGGACAACTCGGTCGCGAGGGTTTTCACGTGGTGCAGACTCGGGTTGGACGTGGGGGCGCGCCGAATGGTGGGCTCGGTCAGGTTGCATGCCTGATGGTGGTCTCGGTCAGGTTTCGCGCCGGATGGTGGGCTCGGTCGGTTTGGTGGGTGTTGAAAGGTGTAGAATATCATTTATATCTGAAACTATACAAATATAAATGATTAAATAATATGAATTATGAATCATATTACTTATATTTTATTATATGTTAGTATATTTCAATCATGTACGAATATTTCCTTCAACTTTTATGAGTATTTTTAATTTTTGTTAGACCAAGGAAGTAAGGTTATTCTAATATAGATTACTTTTTTATGAATTCGATTTTGAAATTAGGTGTTCTTGAAGCTCACAGTAGAAACATAACTCATACATATACATGCAACTTTACAAAAGGGTACCTAACAATGTTACATATCACACAAACACTCCCCTTCAAGATGGGCAAAATATATCAATCATATCTATATTTTTACATATTGATTTGTTATTATTAGGATCTAATTCTTTTGTTAGATAATCAACTAGTTGTTCACATGATTTAATATATTCAAACCTAAGAGCTTCATTATCAATCTTTTCCTTGATGAAGAATCTATCAATATCTATATGCTTAGTGTGATCATGTTGAACTGGATTATTAGCAATGTTAATGGTTGACTTGTTATCACAATGCAGTGCTACAATATCATTTCTTAACACCTTGAGTTCAGATAAGAGATTCCATTGGTGTCTTTTTTGTCACACTTTGACACACGCGTGGCCTGGGACAATTTTTTTAACTCCAATGCAGGTCCTACAATCTTAGAAAAAAGGGTTCAAGGCATGCCAATCAGTTTGACCCTACAACTGATAAGGAAACAGAGAAAATATCATTAGTAGTAAAGTCGATTGACTGCCAAGCCGATGACTGTGGTGAGGATAAAACAATCGTGAGCGAATAATGCCAATCGACCACAAGATCGATGACCAAAGCAGAGCAATCTGGATGAATGTGCCATCGACCGATGAGATAGGCAGTTTATGCATATTGGTCGAAGAGCATTCCCCGATAGCAGATATGATATGACGTTGAATTGAAGATAACATATCGGCTTGTACTCTGATAAAAATAAATAAAACATGCCAAATAACATGTATGTATTATCAAAATCATCACAACAACAAGATTGGACTTAACCAAGACAGTAGCTGTCACGATGAACATAACAATACTTCAAAGTATCGGGCATGCTTTATTTAGATGAATGGTATACATCATGAATAAGATACAATATAAAGAGATGTCAGACCTAACCGATGTATCCTCAAACTACCACACCCAAATCACATCAATCTAAGAGATCAAACTGATGAAGCCTTAGACCTAGCCAATACACTGAGATAAGCCAGCGATCATATTTTTTCAGCTGATGGCTCAAGAGATCAAATTGATGTAGCCGTGAGTACACTAACCTAGTGGATAGGATCATCAGGGGTGGTAGGACTCACCTCTTCGCTAGAGATTGGAACAATGCAGCCCAGCTCTGAGTGCCAAATACCACCGAGATTAACCTTGGGAAGCCAAGGATGGCGATGCGCCGAAGAGTTGTTTGAAAAATTTGTGTGTTTAATATAACTAAGGGATACATATTTATAGTCCAGAGACTTGTCATCCAAGCAATCTATCTTAACCAATTCTGGATCACCTTTATCTTCTCACTTTTATTTCCATTGGCTTATTTACATCCGATCACGTTGTAACAGCATGGACAGGCTTCTTTGACCATCTTTGACCGGCCTCTTTTACTTATGTTGACCATGCGACATCCTTGGTGGGTCCTAGACTTTTACCAAATCTTGACGTCAACACATGCCCCCAGTTTCAGAGCATTAAGGGGTAACCGATACATCGAAATTATCAGTCATCATCACTCATCTGTCGTCACGTCCTTCCAAAGCCCTTTTTGTAACGTATTCTTAAATTTACTGCTAGTATCTGAAACCCTTAATCTTTAGTACTTTTATACAATACGTAGAGAATTGGCTCCACTTCATCTTCTTCTTTCTGTATTTTCCTTCTTCGGCCATGGACGACTGTGATGGATATCGTAGTGTTAGACTAGGTTTCATTCTACACAGTCTTGTACTAGTATCTTTAGGCCGAAGATTCCGTTCCCCCGATTTCAGACCTACAAACATTCCAGCATTTTAGAACCGTGCTCATGATTATCTTTTGCCGAATGTTGGAGGTGGTCCCACCGAATTCGCTGAGATTGGCTTGACCCATTTTCTGAGGGATCATGTTTTCATTCTATAAGTATCTTCTGAGCGCTTTCTTCTCCCTTTTACGCCCTCTGCACACAACACTTATTCCTTCCTAAGTTCATCGCCATTCTGCTCCCGATCATTACTCCCGAACTGTCATGCCCGCTGCTTTCTTCGTCGATCCCAGACTCTAGTGATCTAGAAATGGTGACTGTTGGGGGAAATTATTCCATTTCCAAGACTTAAAGGCTAACCCTCCGTGGGCTCCAGGAAGATCCCGAAGGTGGCGGACTGATGTTCGAAGCATACGTCAGCACGGTCGGAGGGTGTCACGATGCGAAGTCACGGAGGACCCTCCGAAGGGAAGAAGGAGGCCTCGAACCAGGAATACGTGATTGATTGGATGCCCTGCTTATCCATCTACCCTACGGCACTTTACCGTGTATAACCTTGTTTATAATATTGAATAAATTCTACCATGTCAGTCATAATATAGGGGTAAATAGGTCTATTCCTTAAGCCTTTTTCCCTATAAATACCCCCCATTGTACCTTGTAAGAAGGATCCAGAACTAGTTGTTCAAGCATATACATTCGGACCTCTTGAGTTGTTATCCTTTACGGAGGCTCAAGTTTGTCCTAAAACACAAACCTCTTGTCTGTTTGTTCTTGATCACCGAGAACCTGTTGGTGTAACTTTTACGCCAACAGTTGGCGCCGTCCGTGGGGATCCAAGTTCTAAAAGCTTGTTCTCTACCGCTGACTGCACTTTGAAGAAAACTTACGGGGGGAGCCTCGGAATCCCGAGATTCCGCGCACCCTTCAGTTAAGGGCTTCTTAGTGCAGCCCGAAGGCCTTCTCTCGACCCCCTCGAGTCGTCCGAAGCCTTCCATTTCCAAGACACCTCATCGACTAGCCATGCCTCCGAAGCGTGGTCAAGCTTCAGGTCCCCTTCGAAGGTCCCCTCGGACCAACGGAGCCGGGCCCTCAGCTAATCCGACGGTTCCTGCCAGAACCGATGGGCGTCGAGCGCCCCGGGGCCCTATACCCCCTCCTACAATGCTTCAGACCGACTACGCAGCAAGCCAAGATCCTGAAGTTCCCTCCGACGAAGACGAAGGCCCTCCCGAAACCGAGGCTACGCAGCTAGCCAGGCTTCAGGAGGAAGTATCCAGATGGAGGCAAGAGGCCGCCGACCGACTCCGCACTCAAGCTTCCACCGAAACTCCAAGGGGGCCTCAAGACGATGGAGCCCGCAATCCCCCAGAAGTTATACAAGTCCAAGAGGAGGCCGAGAATGCCTCCTTCGACAATGAGTCTCCGTTGCACCCTGATCTGCAGAGAGTGCCTTTCGACCCCAAGTTCAAGGCCTCGAAGCTGCACAAATACTCCGGGGGGTCGGACCCCAGAGAGTTCGCCCGCTCTTACGCCCTGGCTATAGAAGCAAGCGGAGGGGTGCGAAGCACCATGGCAAAATGCTTCCCCCTCGCTCTCGAAGGCGTGGCGCTCCGTTGGTTCTGGTCCTTAAAGCCAGGATCGATCAGTTCATGGGAGCAGCTCAAAAAAAAATTCGTGAGCAACTTCCAAGGTACCTTCGTGGCCCCAATGTCCACAGGAAGTTTGTTTCAAGTAAAGCAGCGGGTGGGAGAAACCCTCCGGGAGTACTTCACACGCTTCGCCCACACCAAGTCACAAATCAAGGGCCTCTCTACCTCCTCAGTAGTTGATGCTGCCCGCGAAGGGGTGCTGAACCCCGACCTCCTCAGCAAACTCCATCGGAAGCCGGTAACGTCCGTGGCGCAGCTCATGGCATACTTCGAACAGTATGCCAAGGCAGAGGAAGGATGCCTGCGGCGAGTTGAGGCAACACTACCCACCCTCCGGGAAGTCAAAGGGGAGCAAGAAGCCGCCGCTACACCGCAACCTCCACAAGACAGCCGCCCCAACGAGTACAAGCGAGGAAAGAAGCATTTCCGCTCGGAAGTACTAAACATTACACCTTCAGCCTCGAAGGCACCTGCCAATTTCTAGCAGGTAAAAAATTTCAAGGCTGGGCCGCCGGTACCTCAAGAAAGGATGCCTGGAAGGCGCCAGAGTCATTTCTGCTGCGTGCATGGCGATAATAGAAGCCATGACACGAAGGACTGCAAGACGATATTAACCCTTCGGGGTGAATACCTTGACCGAAATACCAGGAGGGGTACTTCGGACCAAGCTCCACCTACGGCACGATCGAAGCCTGTTCAAGCTGTGGCCCGAGCTGGTGCCCTCGAAGCCCCTATACGGCTACCGGTGGCCAGTATTATGCCACCACCAAAGCACGAAGATCCGCAAGACCGCGACAAGAGAGTGGTCCTGCCCATCTCCAGAGGGGGGACCCTCGGCAGCATGTCCAAGAGACAGCGCCGCGAGTACGTCCGCGAAGTTGGGCACATAGGGACTTCGAGTTCCGCTGAAGGGATGCCAGAATGGTCCCGTGTGCCCATCTCATTCACAGCCAGCGATGCAGTAGGGGTGAAGTTTCCCCATGCTGACCCATTAGTCATCTCTGCCGATATAGCAGGGGCAGATGTTCAGAGGATCCTGGTGGACGGTGGAAGCTCCGCAGACATACTCTTCGTTCAAGCCTTCGACCAGATGTGTATACCCCGGAAGCATCTACTCCCAGCAGCCCGGCCGCTTCAAGGGTTCTCAGGACCGCCTCTCGATGCCCTCGGCCAGATAGGCCTCGAGGTTGCCTTCGGAGAGGGGCCGCTGGCCCGAGTAGAAGAGGTGATTTTCGATGTGGTGGATGCCCCTTACGCTTACAATGCTATTTTCGGTCGAGGGATGTTAAACCAATTCGGGGCTATAGCGCATCACAACTACCTTTGCCTCAAAATGCCCACACAAGGTGGAGTGCTCACTATTTCAGGAGACCAGGCTGTAGCCAGAAGGACGGAATATGGCCACGGGCAGCCATTGGACCCTCGGCAAGTGCATAATGTGGCGGAGAGCGCCAAAGAAGTACCGGAGGCCTTGAGCCCCCCGAAGGGATCCTCGCTTAAACCAAGCCCGGAGGGTGATGTCGAGACAAGAATAATCTCAGAAGACGGCAAAGAGTACCCAATAAAATTCGGCAAGGGGCTATCTCCGGAGATAACCGCCTCGTTAGAAGAAGTCGTCAAGAAGAATCTAGACATGTTTGCTTGGACCGACGAAGATATCACTGGGGTCGACCGAAGCATCATTGAGCACAGTCTGCTCGTCAACCCGAAGGCCAAGCCGGTGCGCCAGGGGCTCCGAAAGCTATCAACAGAAAGAGCAAATTTAGCCAAGACCGAAGTGGAAAAGTTGTTAAAAGCTGGCATTATCAGGGAGGTGGCCCATACTGAGTGGTTGGCCAACCCTGTTTTTGTAAGGAAGAAGGATTCCAGCAAATGGCGCATGTGTATTGACTTCACCTCATTAAATAAAGCATGCCCGCGAGACCCCTACCCAATGCCCCGAATAGATCAATTAATAGATTCCACAGCCGGCTCCGAATTATTAAGCTTCCTCGACGCCTATTCCGGGTACCATCAAGTATGGCTGAAGCGCGAAGACGAAGCCAAGACAAGTTTCATAACTCCTTCTGGAGTATTCTGCTATGTAAGAATGCCTTTTGGTTTGCGGAATGCCGGAGCCACATTTTCTCGCTTAATAGCTAAGGCTTTAGGTCATCAGATAGGCCGCAATGTCGAGGCCTACATGGACGATATTGTAATAAAAAGTGCTCAAAAGCACCAGCATAGCATAGATTTAGATGAAACTTTCGAGAGCCTCCGAGCATGTGGAGTACGCCTCAATCCCGAAAAATGTATATTCGGGGCACAAGCAGGGAAGCTGCTAGGGTACTTAGTTTCGAGCAGGGGGATCGAAGCCAGCCCAACGCAAATAAGTGCACTGCAAAGAATGGCTCCACCCGAGAATTTGAAGCAAGTGCAGAAACTAGCAGGAAGGCTAGCGGCACTCAGCAGGTTCCTGTCCAGATCGGCAGAGCGAAGCCTCCCAATTTTCAAGGCGCTCAAAGGCTCCGAAAGCTTCAGCTGGACGCCGGAGTGCCAAAAGAGCTTCGAAGAAATAAAAGCATACCTCGGAGCATTATCAACTTTAACCGTTCCTCTTCCAGGGGAAACATTGCTTCTATACCTTGCAGCAACAGGTTCAGCAGTAAGCGCAGTACTGGTCCGAGAAGTCGAGCTTAAAGAAAAGCTGGTACAAAACCCAGTTTATTTTGTCTCGAAGGCATTATCGGGAGCCAAGATCAGATACTCCGAGCTCGAAAAGTTTGCTTATGCTTTAGTGATGGCCTCGCGAAAGCTAAGGCATTATTTCTTGGCGCATAACCTCATTGTCCCTACATCGTATCCTCTTGGAGATATGCTCCGAAACAAAGATTCCACAGGCAGGGTTGGAAAGTGGGCAGTCGAGCTGGCACCCTTCGAAATCTCCTTCACAGCAAGGATGGCCGTTAAATCTCAAATTATAGCAGATTTCGTGGCAGAATGGACTCCATCCGCAGTATGGACTCCGGAAGAACCCTCCGACGGTTTCTGGACAATATTCTCCGACGGAGCCTATCAAGCATCAGGTGCTGGAGCAGGGGCAGTAATCTTGTCACCATCAGGGCAAAAGGCAATGTATTCAGCAAGGCTTAACTTCCGAACCACTAATATTGTTGCCGAGTATGAAGGAATCTTGCTAGGCCTCCGAAAGGCTAAAGCACTCGGAGCTACAAGGATAGTGATCAAGACAGATTCCCAAGTCGTCGCGGGGCATATTGACAAAAGCTTCCAAGCAAAAAACCCACATCTCGCGCAATACCTTCAAGAAATCCGCAAGGCAGAAGCAGCATTCAAAGGGTTTACAGTTCGAAGCATACCTCGGGCAGAAAATCAACTTGCAGATATCCTTGCAAAGGCTGCAGCAGGAGCAGTGGACCTCCCAGAGGGCGCTTTCTACGAAGAATTAGAGCAACCAGCAACTGACCAAGTACCCTCGTCAGAAGTAATGTGCATTCCAGCTGCAGATTGGCGAGCTCCGATAATAACTATGTTGCAAAGTACCAACGACCCTCCGGAAGGCCTAGAAGCTCGAAGATTGCAATCAAGAGCTCGAAATTACAAACTTATTGGGGAAGTACTATATAAGGCCGGAGTATGCTCACCACTGCTTCGATGCATCTCTCAACCTGAAGGACAAGACATACTTCGAGGCATCCACGAAGGGCTGTGCGGAGGTCATCTAGCTCCTAGAGCGCTAGCAGGCAAGATGCTCCGACAAGGTTTTTATTGGCCGACAATCGTCAGAGACGCCGAAGACCTAGTTAGAACATGCCAAGGCTGCCAATGGATGGGCAGAAGGAGCCATCGCCCACCAGCTCAACTTCAAGTTATTGCCCCGGTATGGCCGATGGCTAGATGGGGCATGGACCTCATAGGCCCTTTCCCACCAGCAAAAGGCGGTTTGAAATTTGCGGTCGTAGCAATAGAATACTTCTCAAAATGGGTGGAAGCAGAGCCGCTAACAGCCATCACATCGAAGAACGTACAAAGGTTCTTCTGGCAGAATATTATATGCAGGTTCGGAGTCCCCAGAGAATTAACGGTGGATAATGGAACCCAGTTCGAAGCTGATACCTTTCAAACATTCTGTGAAGAACTGGGCATTAAGCTATGCTTCGCAGCAGTGCGACATCCGCAATCCAACGGAGCCGTCGAACGAGCCAACGGGAATATCCTCTCCGGGTTAAATCGCCGAATTGTGGGATTGGCCAAGGGCCTATGGGTCGAAGAGCTACCTAAAATTTTATGGTCTATCCGAACCACGCAAACTAGATCAACCGGTTTCACGCCATTCAGATTGCTCTTCGGAGACGAAGCCATGACCCCTACGGAGCTCAAAGGGGAGTCACTTCGCGTAACTCAACACGAAGACGAAGATGATCGGAGTGCTTCAATAGACTTGTCAGAAGAAACAAGGCTTCGAGCTGTCGCCAACCTGACGAAGTACCAAGAGCACACAAAAACGTGGTATGACCCGAAGGTCAAGTTAACTGAGTTAAAACCAGGTCATCTAGTATTGCGAAATGTAATAGCTCCGAGGAAGCTAGGAAACAAATGGGAAGGACCATATGTTATCTTACGCTCAGGACGCCCCGGATCGTTTAAATTAGATAATTTAGAAGGAGAAGAGTTGAAACATGCGTGGCATGCGGAGCACCTTAAGAGATATTACGCTTAAGGCTTCCTTGTAATCACTTGTAACACTCCTTTTATAAATAAAGATAAGGGTTGAAATTTGTTTCGCCCTTCGAACATCCCATCCTCCTGATGGACGCATTAGGAGGTCGGTGATGCTAGTAGAGCCAAGCATTTTTTGCAAAAACCCAAGGGGCTGACTACGAACCATTGGTTCAGTGGCTCCGCCAACCTACGGATTCCAGGCTCCGGCTTGTTAGGATTCGTAGAAGAGTCTAAGGACTTTAAATAAAACAGAATTTCAAGCCTCCGGGTGCGAAGTATCTATAAAAGAGCCGAAGGTGGCCAACCTACGGATTCCAGGCTCCGGCTTGTTAGGATCCGTAGAAGAGTCTAAGGACTTTAAATAAAATAGAATTTCAAGCCTCCGGGTACGAAGTATCTGTAAAAGAGCCGAAGGTGGCCAACCTACGGATTCCAGGCTCTGGCTTGTTAGGATCCGTAGAAGAGTCTAAGGACTTTAAATAAAACAGAATTTCAAGCCTCCGGGTGCGAAGTATCTGTAAAAGAGCCGAAGGTGGCCAACCTACGGATTCCAGGCTCCGGCTTGTTAGGATCCGTAGAAGAGTCTAAGGACTTTAAATAAAACAGAATTTCAAGCCTCCGGGTGAGAAGTATCTGTAAAAGAGCCGAAGGTGGCCAACCTACGGATTCCAGGCTCCGGCTTGTTAGGATCCGTAGAAGAGTCTAAGGACTTTAAATAAAACAGAATTTCAAGCCTCCGGGTGAGAAGTATCTGTAAAAGAGCCGAAGGTGGCCAACCCACGAATTCCAGGCTTCGGCTTGTCCGGACACGTCTAAAGGCTTTGATAAAGATGTGCAAGTTCGAAGCATACAGGTGTTCGGACAATCATTGTGCCTAGCGAACCCTTTTATATGATAAAAGCTCCGCCACCCACAAGGGGGGTAGGAGGGTAGGAATCACACAGCATACTGTCGAAGCATTCCACATTAAAATATTATACTCATACATCAAGAAAAATTGTTATCTAAACCCAAATAAAAACGAAGACCCTTTCGACCCCTAGAGCTACCCCTGCGGCTACTTTGCCCTTCGGAGCTTGAAGTCATCTTTTTAGGCCGGGAACTTCTCTTTTTTCTCGAGGCTCGCAGTTTCTTCTGCTCCTCCTGAAGTTCGGCCCATGTCAAGAGCCTTTGGGAGCCAGCCTCGGCAAGGTTTTCGGCTTGATACTCCGAGTCAGACCAGTCGATAGGCTCGGAAGACGAAGACCCCTCCTCCTTTTCTTCCTCTTTAATATAAGACAAAACGTCCCTTCGAACTTCAAGGGTAACCCCCCCCGTCTCCACGAGGAACAGAAAAGCGGGAGCGGCGGTAAGGTCTCAAACTCTCAAGAACTGCCCACTCCTTTCGAAGCTCGGCAGTACTTTCCAAAAGTTCGAAGTCAGGGCTCGAAGGGCACGACAGAACCTAAAAAAGAGCAGAGCACCCAAGACAAGTACTGTTTATAACTTTCTCATTAATTAAACAAAGTTTACAAGACCACAGGTACACAACAACCCTAAGCGGCTAGACCTGCGGGTCGGTTGGCGGAGCTGGAACCGAAGGCGCTGGCGAAGTTGGGAGTGGTGGCTTCGCTTGAGCTTGCTTTTGCCGGCGGGCCTCGTCGATCCAAGCCTTAGCAGCGACCTTATGGTCCGCCTTCCATACTGATCGGAAAGCTTCCCAAGCCGAAGCCACCTCCGAAGACGGCCGCAGCAGGTCATCATCCGCGAAGCCTCCAGGAGACGAACCACTAACCGAATCGAGGGGAATCCGAAGAGATTCGAGGTGACGAAGAACCCCGATGCCGGCGCACTGTCCGGAGATCTCTCCGCACCGGACTCCGGAGTTCTTCATCAGCGACGAAGCTACCTGGATCCTCGTCAGCTTCCGGTCGAGCGGCTCGTAGGCTGCAGCAGAGGTCGAAGGGCACATGGTGCCAAAGTACTCTAACGTACCCTGAAGAGCTTCCAAGGTACGGTCAGCAGTACTGGAATTCTTTCTCTCTGCTACTTCCAGGCTTGCAACAGTCGCGTCCAACGCGGCCACCCGAAGCATCAAGGAACTCTTCTGAGCCATTGCCTGGCTAAGAGTCCCTTGAAGTTCCACCAGATGTGCGTTCGAAGCAGCCGCATCCTGGCGAAGCTTTTCGACCTCCGCACGGAGGACCACTCGTTCAGCCTCGGCTTCTTGGGCATGAGAGCGGAGGGCTTCAAGGGCTTCTTCAGACGCTGCCTTAGCCTTCCGTTCTTCCAAAATTTCTTCATTCAGCCTGAGAGACCTCCCGGTGGAGTCATCAAGAGCTGTTTGAAGGGCGGTAACCTTCCGGTTAAGTCGATTAATTTCGACCTCGTTGGAAGTCGCTGCCGCTCTAGCAAGGGCGAATTGCTGCAAGGAAAACAAGGTAAGTGCTAAAAAAGTTTTGACCATTAAAATGCGGCAACTGTGGTGTCTTTTTCATACCTGAAGGGCAGCCCTTTCGAGGGCCGTGTTGAGGCTCGAAGCCCTAGCCTCGCTCAAGGCGGAGATCAACTCCGAATTGGCAATATCTTGGCTTCTCTCAGCCAGGGGCTCCAGGAGTCCTCGAAGGCCGCTCCGGTGTTCCAAGAAAGGAGCCAGAAGAGGGAGCCAAGACAAAGCTCGGGCGTCGTCGTCGGCAGCCTCGTCCTCTGAATTGCCAACGGAGGGCGCAGCTTGGTCAAGACGAAGGCCCAGGCTGGAAATACTCTTACCCCTCCCCGGCACGAAAGGGGGAGAAGCAAGAACATTCCGACCCTCAGCCGCCACATCTCCGGCTGGAACCACGTTGTCGGAGGCACCTTCAGTAGTCGAGGTCGCCACGGCCGGAGCCAACTCCGTCCCAGGGAGCACATCGTCCGCCCCGAAGGATACGTTCTCCACCACCAGGCTCGGAGCCCCCAGGGGAGTCGGAGGATCCGCTCGGGTAACCGTCTCCGAAGAAGCAGGGACGTCGGGCGCCACCAAGGCTTCAGTACCTGAAGAGGTACCTATTTCAATATCAAGATTAATTAACGTATTTTACAGATAGCGATCGAATATCGACGAGAAAGGAAGAGCTCCGGGAAAATACCTCTGAGAGCCTCTTGAGGAAGGATCGCCGGATCCTCCAAGACTTCGTACATCTGGAGGATATTGTCGAAGTCATCCCCCGAGGTCCTACCTTCGGTTTCGTCCGTCGGAACCACGACCTCCGCGGGAACCCCTTCGGGTGCAGGCAAGTCGGAGGTAGAGTATGACTCCACTTGCACGTTGACGGGTGCAGGAGGAGTCAATGGAGTTACACTAACACCCTCCCTGTCGGAGAGGTTTGGGGGGACCTCTCCCATATCTTCATCAATCAAAAGGTAGGCTTCGAAGGCCTTCGCCGTAGCACCTTCGGAGTCTTCTACCTCTTCGGGAGTCGGGCTCCGCTCATCCGGCGACGAAGAAGATGAAGCGGGCGTCAAGTGGGGAGGTTGCTTCGCCGCCTTCTTCTGAAGCGTTTGCTTGCCAGCTTTCTTAGAGGGCTCGGCCGCTGCTTTCCTCTTGCGGCCCGCCGCTCCGGCTGGGGCGAAGTCGGGAAGCTGCGGGGGCTCCATGCCGAGGGCTCTCCACACCCTATTCGAGCGCTCCCAACTCCCCACCAATTCCAGCCTTCTCTGCCTCTCAGCCACCGAAGGGGCTCCGAGAATTCGTTCGGTAGCCCGAACTATGTCATCTGGAGCTAAGGCCAGAGGCGCCGCTGGAAAGAAAAAGGTATAAGAAGCATAAGTATAATTAATGTGTTCATATAAAATGATGCCGCAGGAGAAAGATGTACCTATGTTTCGGAGGTCCCCCTCCGAGGCTTGCGGGATGGAGATTGGCCAGCTAGCTCCGAGGGGTGAGATCCGAAGGCCGACGAACTCCTCGGCCAGGTCGCGCATGCTCATGCGACGAGCCACTGAAGCAAGTAACCCTAGCCTCGTCGTGAGCAAACTAGGGTTCGGGGAGATGTCTGCCTCCTTCCGGAACCAGATTTCTTGAAGAGGGCCCGAGAGGGGGGAGTCTTCTCCTACTTCGGCGTAAAACCACCGAAGTATCCAGTTTGTATACCATCGGTCGTTTATGGCCTTCGTAGGGAAATGGAGAGCGTGCTCCCGCCGTAGCTGGAAGTTAACGCTGCCGAAGGCCACCGTCACCTTCGAGTCCCCCGGCCCATCTTGAGGCTTCGGCTGGCAGATGGCTTCGTGGGTCGCCGCGAAGACTTCAGAGCGCCCTTCACATCCCTCCGCCCGAAGAGCCCACTCGAAGACGGCCAGGCGGACGATCGCGTTGGGGGACAGTTGAGGCAGGGTTATGTGGAACAAGTCCAGTACCTCTGCCAAAAAATCCACGGCTGGTAGCCCCAGACCCGCTTCGAAGAACGCCTCGAAGACCACCACTTCTCCGCTCCGGGGCCGTGGAGTCGACTCTGTCCCGGGAACTCGAGTCCTCATTCCGGCTCCCAGCTTCCCGTCTACTGCCTCCTCAATGGACTCCGCGGTGCTCACAGACTGGCCAATGACAAAGCTCTGGGCCATCTTCTTCTTGGAGGGCGGGCGGAGCGCTCGAGGATTCTTGGGCCAAGCACCGCCCGGAGCCCCCGCCATTGCCGTTGCTGCCGACGCGGCCCACGCCTGCCGCTGCGCCAGGGTGTTGGCCGCCAATGGAGTGGTGTGGCTGGTTCTCGCCATTGCGCTCAAAGTGCTCGAGGGTGCGGAAGATTGAAGGAAAAGGTGAATCGCAAGAGCAGTGAATGCGGTAAAAAACTTCCAATAATCCCTATTTCCCCCTTTTATAACCGCACGACCTATACTGCTCTTCGAGAAGTTTCACATTGCAGGTTCGGCTTCCGTCACTGACACGTGGGTCTGGTAATTGGAACGGCGCGCAACCGCTGAAGAAATCGACCGTTACTTTTTTTACAGAGGGTAACGGCTATCTGCGCTGTAACGGTCATATTGACGGTACCCCACGACGTTCGCACTCCGTAACCATCTCCACGACAAAGGGCACTCCGTAACCGCTTTCGCGACGCTTATGCTCCGAAACCGTTCTACTCCCCGAGAGTTCTCTCACTGTGCCAAAACTCGGGGACGAAGGTTTTAAAATATTGGGCTGAAAATCCTGAGCTAAGTCATAATATCTTCGAATTCCCTTTAAGCCTCAGAAACTAGAAATGTTCCTTTCGTATACTGCCTTCTTTCTAAAAATAGGTTATCTACAGAAAGGCGTATTCGAGGGGCTACTGTTGGGGGAAATTATTCCATTTCCAAGACTTAAAGGCTAACCCTCCGTGGGCTCCAGGAAGATCCCGAAGGTGGCGGACTGATGTTCGAAGCATACGTCAGCACGGTCGGAGGGTGTCACGATGCGAAGTCACGGAGGACCCTCCGAAGGGAAGAAGGAGGCCTCGAACCAGGAAGACATGATTGATTGGATGCCCTGCTTATCCATCTACCCTACGGCACTTTACCGTGTATAACCTTGTTTATAATATTGAATAAATTCTACCATGCCAGTCATAATATAGGGGTAAATAGGTCTATTCCTTAAGCCTTTTTTCCCTATAAATACCCCCCATTGTACCTTGTAAGAAGGATCCAGAACTAGTTGTTCAAGCATATACATTCGGACCTCTTGAGTTGTTATCCTTTACGGAGGCTCAAGTTTGTCCTAAAACACAAACCTCTTGTCTGTTTGTTCTTGATCACCGAGAACCTGTTGGTGTAACTTTTACGCCAACAGTGACCAACGACATGATTCCTGGGGGAAGCTTTTGGAGTTCTTCTTACCGTTGTTCTTCATCCTTTCCTTGGTTCACCCGCCACTTTTCTAAAGGTTATGCCCAAGAAAATTAAATGGATCTGAAGTTCTGATGGGAAGTATCAGAAGTTCTGGTTAATTTCTGGTCTCGATACAGAGAGCAATTGTTGCTTCGGAAGTTCCGATATGGTATCAGAAGTTCAGACGAGCCAGAAGTTCCGATTTAGAATCGAGGAATTTTTTACTGATCATAAGTTCCGATATGATATCGGAAGTTCCGAGGTGGGCAAAAACATATTAGATCTGTTGCATGTCGTAATGTATCAGGATACCTAAAATACCCTGTTGGAAGTCCCGATACAGGATCGGAAGTTCCGACGTGGGCAAACAGATTGGATCTATTACGGTTTTTAGGGTTTCAGGATAAGAACGACCCAGGGGCACTCAGCCCTATATAAGGAGAGGAGGAGGATGTCTTGGGGACAGTAATAAGCCTATATTAGACCTAGCCAATAAAGAGTTCTCTCCACCCCTTCTTGATGTCAAACGTTGAGGTCAAGGATCCCGGTCTCTCACGTGCGGTGCTAGCACGCTGCCGTGGGAGGTACTCCATCCCTGTACGTGTGGACTCCGTGGATGCGTTGCTCCAATAGCGACGCTCATGAATGTCTACATGCAAACAACTACGTCATCTTCATCGATCAGATCGACGAAAGACATCAAGGATGAAGCAAGGAGAGGCTAGACGCGCTGCTCCAACATATTCTTCCGCTGCACCTAGCACGTTTTGTGCTAGAAGGTACCGATCTATGATCTCACATGCACATGAGCCTAGGGCCATATGACATAAATTTTGAATTTGCCGGATAGCGTAGCTCCCCTATTCCCTAATAGTGGTATCAGAGCCTACGTGCGTAGTGTTCGATCTTGATCCTTCATGTATGGAGATACATGGTGGAAAACATATTAGATCTGTTTCTGTCCGCGGCAAATCGGAAGTTCCGATGGCGAATCGGAAGTTTCGATACTGATCGGATTTTCCGATACCAAATAATGTTTCGCTATAGAAGGCAATTATTGCGATGTGGGATTCCGATATTGATCGGAAGTTCTGATGCCAGATCGGAAGTTCCGACCCGTGCGATTTTGAAAAACTAAGCTTGCTGACCCGGGTTTTTCAGATCCATAATCCAGTCATTTGTAGATTGCCCGCCTAACTTTGTTTTGTAGAGAATGTCGTGACTAGCATGGCCTTGGTTAAATGTGATGTATGATATGCATGCAATGAATGTAAATTAAATATGGCATGTGTGTCATGGTTATTTACAGCCCAAGGCTGATGCAAAATTCATTACGGCTTGCATGTCGTTTCCACGGTGCTTCAGCCCATGTAATTAGTATAGCCTATGCGAGATGGACTAGTACTATTCATGGAGGCCAGGAGCACGCACTCAATGACGGGAGCCATGGAGATGGAGATCACCATGTGAGGAAGGCCATGCTATGTCACAGTTAATATGATTGCCTGTGATGCTTTCTTATGTTCTTGTTACTCTATTCTTGCATGTTTCGTGTGCGCTAGGGACGTTACGATGCTAGAGTAGTTTTCCCTCAGAAAATTAAGTGTTGATGCTCTTACCAATAGTTGCACCCACTAAGGTTCGTGCTCATCGATAGTGGGTCTGCCAAAGCAGGGTGCTATCTTTTATCTCGACCACTTGGGGTGGAAGTCGGACTTCTGCATGCATAGTGTTGGTTCACTTGACAAGGCTATCAAAACGGTTTTGGGCCTTGGAGCATAGGAGTTGGGGTCGAGCATTTGATGCTTCTCCAATGACAAGAGTCACATATGATGTGATTAGCAAGGAGTTGCTTACCTATGTCAACTAGCTTCTAGCAGTGATGCCAAAGCTCAGTAGGAGATAGCGTGACCATGGATCTTGAGCCACTATTAGTCATGAGAGGGAAAGTGACCGGTTTAGATAGTGGAACATCTTTTATTGGATAGAAGATAAACATTGCATAGTGCTAAACCTCACATTTAATCTTTTATAGATCATGGCACCTACTACGTCTACTATTAAGAGCACTCTAGTTTTTAATTTGTGATCTATTCTTGAACGAGATAAATTGTCTGGACCGAACTTTAGGGATTGGTATCAAAACTTGAGAATTTTTCTCAAGCAAGAGAAAAAGGATTATGTTCTAGAGGAACCTCACCCTGCTGAACCAGGAGAGGATGCTTCTACAGCAGATAAGCGTGCTTATGAGAAGCATGCTAGTGATTCCGTGGATGTCAGCTGTCTGATGCTTTCCTGCATGTCCTCTCGGTTGCAGAAACAGTATGAGGAACGTGATGCCTACGATATGATCTTAGGGCTTAAGGGCATGTTTCAGGACCAAGCAAGGACAAAAAGATACAATGTGTCTAAATACTTGTTTGGTAGAAGGCTGGCTGAAGAGAGTCTAGTGAGCCCTCACGTGATTAAGATGATTGATTACGTGGAGACTCTAGAAAGACTAGGCACTCCACTGGATATATACCTCGCTATTGATGATATTCTCTAGTCGCTCCCATTGAGCTTTAAGCCGTTCATCATGAATTATAACAATGTTGGACTGGAGAAGACATTGGCTGAGTTGCATGAGATGCTGAAATCTGCTGAGGAGAGTATCAAGAAGGCTTCAAACCATGTGATGGTTGTTCAGAATGAGGGCAAAAATAGGAGGAGGAAGAAGGCTAAGACTACAGATGCGATCTCTAGTGTAAAGTCTAAACCGACTAGAAAGTCCATGTCTGGTCCTGCCAACTCTGATGTGTGTCACTATTGCCACAAGCTTGGACATTGGGAGCGCAACTGCAAGGTATACCTGGAAGAGCAGAAAAACAAGAAGGGAAGTGGGACTTCCGCTTCAGGTATTAATGTTATTGAAATTAATCTTTCTACTCGTCCAAATGATTCATGGGTATTTGATACCGGATCGATGATTCATATTTGCAAATCATTGCAGAGGCTGAGTAGAGTAAGAAAGTGTGCAAGTAGCGAGCTAGATATCTGTGTTGGGAATGGTGCAAAGAGTTCAGCGTTGGCCATCGACGTCTATTCATTGTCGCTACCGTTAGGATTAGTTTTGGAGTTAAATAATTGTTATTTCATTCCCGCCTTAGGCAGAAACATTATCTCTTGTTCATGTTTAGAGGAAGATGGTTTTGAACTCGTAATAAAAAACAAGAGTTGTTCAATATTTTCGGATGGCATGCTCTATGATTTCAAACAACGACTCAATGATTTGAACTCTACCTACGTCTGACATTATTGTTTGGGTCATACAAATGAGAAGCGTGTACAGAAGCTCCATAGTGATTGACTTTTGGAGTTATTTGAGAGGGTGAGTGAGCTTTTGGCCATAGTACATACTGATGTGTGTGGTCCAATGAGTCACACGGCTAGGAAAGAGTTTCAATACTTTATTACTTTTCCAACGACTTTAGTAGATATGGCTATGTCTACTTGATGAGGCATAAGTTGTATGAGGTACAAAATCATACAGGCAAGACAATTAAATTTCTACGATCGGATCATGGGGGTGAATATTTGATCCGTGACCACCCCATTCTTGGGGAAGGTTCACAAAAGGCAAGGGGATTTGGAAGCAAAGAGCTCGACTAAAAATGAAATGAATATTATTATGCCCATCTAGGGGAAGAAGAGGCTCTTTCATAATAGAATACTGATCGACGCTAGCGAGGTGCGGTATTTTTGGGGTCGTGTCCATCTGAAGCAGTGTGGAATTGTTCCACAGCTGACTCCACCCAACACGCCTCAATGGAATGAGGTGTCCGAGCGGAGAAACCGCACTTTGTTGGACATGGTGCGGTCCATGATGAGTCACACTGATCTTCCATTATCCTTTTGGGGTGACGCTCTAGAAATTGCAGCTTTCACGATTAATAGAGTTCCATCTAAGTCAGTAGAGAAGACACCATATGAGATGTGGTCTGGGAGGCGTCCCAGTTTGCCTTTTCTAAAGATTTGGGGATGTGAGGCATAAGTTAAGCGTATGACGTCTGACAAGCTCAGTCCTAAGTCTTACAAGTGCTTCTTTGTAGGGTATCCTAGGGAAACCAAAGGATACTATTTCTATAATAGAGAGGAGGGCAAAGTGTTTGTCGCTTGGAATGGTATATTCCTTGAGAAAGAGTTTCTCTCAAAAGGAGTTAGTGGGAGGAGTGTGCATCTCAAAGAGGTTCGAGAGCCACTGGAAAGTGTTCCAGATCCCACTGAACAAGAACAGGAGGCGCAAGATGTTGCTGACCCTGTTATGGATGTGCCAGCCCCACGGAGGTATGGGAGAGTAGTCCATGCGCCAGAGAGGTACATGTTCTTGACCACTAGGCATCACGACGTGTTGTTGTTGGACAACGACGAGCCCAAGACCTATGCGAAAGCAGTGATGGGACCAAACTCTTTGAAATGTCTTGGAGCCATTGGATCTGAGTTGGAGTCCATGTGTGTCAATCAAGTTTGGAACTTGGTTGATCGACCTGATGGTGTAAAAACTATTGAGTGTAAATGGATCTTCAAGAAAAAGATAGACGTTGATGGAAATGCTCACATCTATAAGGCACGATTGGTGGCGAAATGTTTCATATAGATTCAAGGTGTTGATTATGATGAAACATTTTCACCCGTCGCTATGCATAAGTCTATTCGGATCATCCTAGCTATTGTCACATTTTATGATTATGAGATATGGCAAATGGATGTCAAGACGGCTTTCCTAAACAGAAACCTAAGTGAGGATGTGTACGTGACACAACATGAAGGTCTTGACGGTCCGGGGAATGCTGGAAAAGTTTGTAAGTTGCTAAAGTCCATTTATGAATTGAAGCAAGCTTCTCGGAGTTGGAATCTTTGTTTTGATGAGGTAGTCAAAGGGTTTGGCTTCATCAAGAATGAAGAAGAGCCTTGTGTTTACAGAAAGGCTAGTGGGAGCTCACTTGTGTTTTTGGTCCTATATGTGGATGACATATTGTTGATCGGAAACGACATTCCTTTGTTGAATGTTGTTAAGACTTCACTGAAAAATAGTTTTTCGATGTAAAATCTTGGAGAGGCAGCATACATTTTGGGCATAAATATCTATAGAGATAGATCAAAATGGTTAATTGGATTAAGCTAAAGTATGTACATTGACAAGGTTTTGAAACGGTTCAAAATGCAGAATTCCAAGAAGGGTTTTATGCCAATGTCACATGGTATATATCTTAGTAAGACTCAGTGTGCTGTGACACCTGATGAGCTAGAGAAGATGAGTGCGATCTCGTATGCCTCCGCAATTGGATCCATCATGTATGCCATGCTGTGTACACGCCCAGATGTGTCATATGCTCTAAGTGTTACGAGCAGTAAAGAGTATCCTCAAGTACTTGAGAAGGACTGAGGAAATGTTCCTGGTTTACGGGGGTGAAGAGGAGCTCATTGTAAGTGGTTACACAGATGCTAGCTTTTAGACCGATAAAAATGATTCTCGGTCACAATCTGTCTTTATGTTCTGCCTCAATGAGGCGCAGTGAGTTGGAAGAGTTCCAAGCAAGAGACGGTGCCCGATTCTACAACAGAAGCTGAGTATATCGCTGCTTCAGAAGCGGCGAAGGAGGCCGTTTGGATCATGAAGTTTGTTTCTAAGTTGGGTGTTGTTACTAGTGCGTCCAGTCCAATGGACCTCTATTGTGATAATAGTGGTGCCATTGCGCAAGCCAAGGAGCCTAGATCACACCAGAAATCCAAACATATACTTCAACGATATCACCTGATCCGCGAGATCATTGAGAGAGGTGATGTGAAGATTTGTAAGGTGCACACGAATTTGAACACGGCGGATTCGTTGACAAAGCCTCTTCCACAGCCCAAGCATGAGGCACATATGAGCTCCATGGGTATTAGATACTTGCGTGAGTGAGTCATATGTTTGTGAAAGATGCTAGTAGAGTCTATGCTAATGTTTGAGGATAACTTTTATCTTGTTCCTTAAATAAATATCATTTGCATTTAATTAATGAGTATGACTTGTTATGTGAAACTTTTTGCTTTATGACGATGTTGTTCAAAAGGGTCCCTAATCTTGTCATCATGTGGGACAGTGATGATACATGGATTAGCACATCCGACAGATTGATGATTGTGTTTCATAGATCATAGACATAGAGATGTCAAATCAGTGATGTGGACACATGTTGGTGAACATGGTTGTTGACGCAGAAATGTGCACCTGCACTTGGGCCGGTTCGACGTCCAAAAGTATCGCAACGATACCGACGCCGTGTTCCGACTACCCTAAATAGTGATAAGGGATTTGGAGTCGCCAGGCAATCAGATAAATAATTAATATTTTAATCCAATTGGCCGAAAGTATCAATAATAATGTAAACAATAATAAAATGAATAAATACCTGGAATAGGCCAATTCGAAGGCCGATTCGGAGTTACATTGGAGACTGGCCCGAAGGGTCCCTAGGGCACCTTCGGCCTCAGGCCCGGTCAGACCGTAGGTACAACCTCGGTCAGACCGGGGGTGCGGAGGGGGCTTCAGGATTGGACCCCGAAGGTAGCTGCGAAGGGTGACTAAGGCGGTCTGATCGGTGAAGTATCTCCGGTCGGACCGTGCGGGTAGAATTCAGCACGCGTGGAATCGGCGAAGGCTCTGGCGTAGCGCAATGCGAAGGGTTCCGGTCAGACCAATGGAGCGCCACTGGTCTGACCGGCTATTGCCGACAACGGCGTGACGAGGTCCGGTCAGATCAAAGTCCCAACGCCGGTCGAACCGACGTAGCAGATCCGATCTGTGAACCTCGGTATCCTTAACAAATAATCTCTGATCGCCTCCAAACATCGCAGAGATGTTTATGAGGGCAATAGACCTACAAAAACAACCAAAGATCAAATACAATTCGGCCAAGGGGCCGAATTACCAAATATGGCGATAAAAACCGATAAAAGGGATAGCAATCCGTTACGTGGATTAACGGGAGGTTCACAAGCGAACCAGCAAGGGTTACCGTGATTACGGACGCGGCAGACGGAGGGCTTTCGAGCAAACCCACGAAGATGCGGAAAGTAAAGAAAAGTAAATGCGATTCAAAGCTAGGGCTTTGGATTTTTTGGGATTGGAGAAAGAGGCTTGAATCGGCCTTGCCCCTAGTATTTATAGGGGTGGGCTGGTGGTCCCTGGCTAAAAATACAGTAGGATTCAGCCAAAATTCGGTTGAGATAATATTTGGACAAACACAATTCGAATCCACTTCGGATTCACATTCTGAATCCCTAGTCGTTTTGACCAAGCCCATGGGTCTGGTCTGACCAAGCCTGGCCGGTTGGATCGGCCTATGCTAGGTTTGGCATATTTTCGGTGAAAAATACCATTTTCAGTATTTTGCTTAGCTTGACCATTAATGCCATTTTTTGCTATAAACACATGCCCCCTCACTTTTAGCAAACTTAGTGAGCTAAAAGCATTACGAGCCTTGGGCGATACTTTTAATATCGACCTTTTGACACTTTAAGCGTTTTGCCACACACTTGGGAAGTACTTTTTCAAATATCTACCATTCAAAGCCCTTCGAAATCACTCTCCTTGTAAAGACTCTAAGACATATGTATTGCCTAGAGCGATTTCAACTACCTTAAAAGGTCCTTCCCAACTAGGCGACCATTTATCAAATTTCGAGCTCTTAGTGCCTAATGGAAAAATCGTCTTCCATACTAGGTCGTTGATTTGAAACGATTTTGCTTTGACCTTCTTGTTATAGGCTCTAGCTGCTCTTCTTTTATCTTTCTCTATTGCCTCTAGAGCCTTCAACCTCTTATTGGTCACTTCTTCTAAATTATCCTTCAGAAGTGTCTCATATTCATCGACCGATAAGCCATCTTGCTTAAGAAACCTAAGCGAGCCAAGATCCACCTCTACCGGTAGAACCACTTCTTGTCCATATACCAACTCATATGGACTGACTTTAGTGGCACCGTGCTTTGCAACTCTACTAGCCCATAAAGCTTCGGAAAGCACCTCATGCCACCTCTGTGGAAACTCTTCAATCTTCTTCTTGATTAGTTTAATCACAGTTTTGTTACTAGACTCGGCCTGACCATTGGCCTGAGCATAATACGGGGAAGAGTTTACCAATTTGATCCCATAGTATTCGGCAAAGTCCCTCACTTATTTAGCAACAAATGAAGTACCTTGGTATGTCATGAGAGTTTGGGGAATGCCGAATCTGTGTATAACGTGCTTCAAGATGAAATCAATTACCTTGTTGTGAGTCATGTTCTTGAGCGGCATGGCCTCGGTCCACTTGATGAAGTAATTCGTTGCCATCAACACGAACGGATGCCCTTTTGAAGATGGAGGATGAATTTGGCCAATGAAGTATAAGCTCCAACCTCGGAACAGCCATGGTTTGATAATAGGATTAAGTATCGATGCAGGTACTAGCTGAAAATTACCAAACTTTTGACAAGCTTCACACCCTCTATACTACTTAAAACAGTCTTCAGTCATATTCGGCCAATAAAAACCTGCCCTTTTGAGCATCCAACCCATTTTTGAGGCCGACTGATGAGTACCGCAAAGCCCTTCATGGACTTCACCTGCAGCGACTCTAGCTTGATCGTAGTCCAAACACTTCAAAAGTACTCCATCGATAGTCCGGCGATACAACACATCGTCAAGCAAAACAAATTTGAACGCTTGCCGCCAAACCTTCCGATCAACCTTTTGGCTCGGATTTCTTAAATATTGAACGATTGGGATCCTCCAATCGTCCTTACTGATCAAAGGAGCAATGGCTAAATTCCCACTAGAATTGGCCTCTAGATTTTCCATTTGGACCTGCCCCCCGAGTGCTAAACCCTCCTGACCACGGTCAGTCGGACCGACCGTGTTGGCCCGGTTCGACCGGCTATTGCCGGACGGCTGGCACGGGTCGGTCTGACCGGCCTGACATGGTCGGTTGGACCGGAAATGGATAATAAAACGATAAACACAAACACTCCACAAACATGTACCTCGTCTTGGCATCTAGAAGTCGATGACTCAAGAAGGTGATGATGTACTCCTTTCCTTCAATGTCTTGAGTCAACATGGCTCCAATCACACTCTCCTCCGCAGCGATATAAAGCCGAAACGTAATCCCGGCCTTCGGTGCCCTTACTACCGGTGGCGTCGATAAGCACTCTTTGATTCTCTCAAAGACGCGTTGTTGACTTGCCCCCCAAGTGAACCCGACTTCATTTTTAGCTAGAGTATCGAGACAAACACATCAATTTTGCCAGACAAGTTATATATAAAGCGTCGCAAATAATTAACCTTGCCTAGCAGTTTCTGCACATCTTTCTAACATGCCGACGCTAAACAGCCTATAATTTTCTCAAGCCTCTTAGGATCATTTTCAATGCCTCTTTCATGGATCATGAATCCTAAGAACTTGCCCGCCGACACGCCAAAAGCACACTTGAGTGGGTTCATTTTTAAGCCATACTGGCGCATTCTTTCGAAAGCGACCCTCAAATCGGCTAGATGGTTTCTCATAGCATCTGATTTGACCACAACATCATCTATATAAACCTCTAACATAACTCCTAGCAAGCCATGAAAGATTAAGTTCATGGCACGTTGATATGTGGAGCCAGCATTCTTTAATCCAAAAGTCATTACGACCCACTCGAACAAGCCGACAAAATCGAGGCAGCGAAAGACCGTTCTAAAAACGTCCTCTTTGGCCATAAAGATTTGATTATAACCAGTGTTGCCATCAAGAAAACTTAGTACCTTGTGTCCCGAGGCATCGTTGATCAACATGTCGGCTATTGGCATGGGATACTCGTCTTTCATAGTGGCCTTGTTCAAATCCCTGAAGTCGACGCAGATGCGGATCTTGCCACTCTCCTTCTTCTCGATGGGCATGATGTTAGCGACCCACTCTACGTACCTGCATGGCCTAATAAAACCTGCCGCTAATAGACGTTCAACTTCCTCTTTAACTCGGTCATAGATGGCCGAATTGAAGCGGCACAGTGGTTGTTTATAAGGCCTAAACCCAGGTTTGATGGGAAGTCGATGCTCAACAAGCTCTCGGTTTAAACCAGGCATCTCGTTGTAGTCCCATGCGAAGCAATCAGCATATGATCGAAGCAACTTTATTACTTCGGTCTTTACATCACTACTCAAATTCTAATTTACAAACGTCGGCCTTGGAACACTACCATCTCCTATGTCTACTTGTACCAAAGGATCGGCCGATGAGAAGCCTTGACCTAATTTTTCTACTTCGCTAAAATCTTTAATGGCTTCGAAAATACTGTCTTGAGAAGACCGATATTGCTCTACACGAGATTTTAGCCAATCAAGATTAGCGCTAGACATTCCACTACCTTAGACACAACCGAGCCACATTGGCCGGCTTTACGGAAATAAGAACGAACCTCCCCTCTGATACGCTGACAAAGTCGTAATCCGAGAGGTCCCACCCCGACAAGCATTCTATCTCATCATGGGTGGTGTCACTGGACGCATCGGCCAAGCTAACATGGGTCGATGCATCGACGTGTACTATCTCGACTTCATCGCCATCCCATTGTATTAGGTGCTGGTGCAAGGTAGACGGCACACACTGGTTTGCATGTATCCAATCACGCCCAATCAATACATTATAATTACCTTGCACGTCGACGACGAAGAAGGCGGTAGGTAGCGTCTTGTTCCCTACTGTCAGCTCCAGAGACAGCACGCCTTTGGCCTCTGTCGTGTCGCCGTTGAAGCTATTGAGGGTAACATTGGTCTTCTTTAGGTCGTCATCATCTTTGTTGAGCTTCCTTAGAAGGGAGTACGGCATAAGGTTCACGGTGGCACCACCATCGACGAGCATCCTTGAGATCGGCTTTCCGTCAATGTGTCCCCTTATGTAGAGAGGCCTCAGGTGATGACTCGTATCTCTGGGCTTCTCGAACACGGCGTCCCGCAGGCTGAGGTCTAGCTGTGCGACCCCGACCTCCTCCTGTAGTGGAGCGAACTGGAAAGGTAGCATGACGACGCCGATGTCCATCACCTGAGGAGATGGCCCCTCGGAGATGGGTGTGTAGTCATCGTCGAGCAAGTCATCGTCGGAGCTAATAACGGGGGTCGAGTCATCGACCATGACCAGCCTAGGTCTCCAAACTTTCTTCACCGTGGGCCGAGGACGAATTTCTTCAAAAAGTGCATCACGTGCCTCCTCGGCCTTCTCTTCTCGTATTTCTTGTGCCCGCAAGCATTGCAACCTCCTCTTTTGTGACTTGGACATCCCTGAGGGTGCCCACGATGGCTGAGGACAGGTGCCAGGCACCACGGTCTTGCTTCTAGCATTTTTGGCCGCACGAGACTTGTACGGATTAGCCTCGAACATTTTGCGCTTGCCATAAGAAGTCCTCTGCTCCTGGTCGGTCGAACCGGCCATGATGGGCTAGTCGGACTGGCCTGTGCCGAAAATAGCTGTAAGGCCGGTCGGACCGGCCGCAGTAGGCCGGTCAAACCAGGATTCGGCCAGGGCTTTAGCTGGGTTCGGTGATGTACCTTCGCGCCGCCCTGCCATGGCACCCTTCGGGATTAGGACCTCCTGGGATCCCACCCTGATGACTATGGTCTCCAGGGCATCTTTACGTTCATCCCCTCCGGCACCTTCTTGCGCGGTTTGGTTCTGAGGTACTACGGATAGGCGATGAATAATACTCTCGTCCTACGCCGGACCTTATACCTGCCACTCGGAAACACTAGAAGGAATGTGAATGTTAGTAGCTAGACAATTCCCGGAGTCCTCTGGCGGTGGGAAGCCAAGTCGGAGCCATCATCCAGTAGTAGGGTGGCGGCGTCGGAGGCTCTAGCGGCTTTGCCCACTGGGTGCTGAACCAGTTGGCCTGTTGGAAGCTCGGCCATGTCGAAGGTACCTCGGACCATACCAGCAAAGGGTCCTGCCAGGCCGGAGGTAAGCTAGCTCATGGTGGAGACGAGTCCGACCACTAGAGGCTGAGTCCATCCGGAGGCTGTAATCCACTCAAAGGGGATGGATCCGGCCACTGAGGTCCAAATCCTCCCGGAGGTTGGAACCCATTTGGAGGAGGTGGGTTCATCCACTGAGGTCCAAACCCTCCCAGAAGCTGGGGCTAAGCCAGAGGAGGGTTTGTCCACTGAGGTTCGAACCTTGCCGGAGGTTGGGACCAACCTGGAGGGGGGTTCGTCCACTGAGGTCCGAACCCTATCGGAGGCTGTACCCACTCCGAAGAGGGGTTCGGGCCTTGAGGTCCAAACTCAACCCTCGTGGGGCTCGGTCTTCTAGGGGGGTTCGGCCGTCTCAGAGCCCGTGACCGAACACTTCTCCTCTCGGACCTTCGCTGGTGCTTTTCCAAGAGCATCTTGTATGTCACCTTTGGCCTTCTGTGGTGCCTGGTTGAAGATGGTGGCTTAACATTTTCTTTCCACACTCCTACCTCTAGATTCTTTGGTACTAGTGTGCGTGTGCGAGTGTCTCCAATAACGACCGCTTTCCCTTTAGCCGACCCGACCTGTTCTGGCCGAATCAATAATTTCTTCCCCTCGAGCTCAATGTTGTTCATGGGAAAGGGGTCTCTGTCCAATTTCATTTTTGGATTTGCTTCTGTTTTCAATCGTTCTTCTTCTATGGCCGATTGAACCTGCCGACAAAAAACATTGCAATCATTAGTGTGGTGAGAATGCGAATCATGCCACTTACAGTAGGGACGTTTCTTCAATTCATCGGCGGATGGCATGACTTGCCCTTTCGACAGTCGTAGAAGCTGATTTTTTAATAGGAAATCAAATATTTTATCGCACTTGGTTACGTCGAATGAATATCTAACTTCATGAGGTCGACTCTTAGAGTGAGACGGTCGCAATTCGGAGTAGGTGAAGGGTTTAGACTTCACGCCCCAAGTCCACTCGGCCATGTACGTATCGGCCGGATCTTCTTCCTCTTCGGATTCTCCCTCGTCAGATTGCTCCATTGTATGGATTTCAGCTCTTGGTTTATTAAAAGTCTTAACAAATTTTCTATCTTTGGCTCGACCTTCCTGGACCAGAGCCTGTTGCAAGACTTGGCTAACATCTAGAAGATTTTGATTATCCATTCATTGCTTAATTTCTGCCCGTAGGCCATTAAATGCGAGGTCTGCCAGGTCTCTTTCTGATACGTTCAAGCTAAAACATTTATTCATAGTGTCTCTAAAGCGCTTGACGTATTCAGAAACACTTTCGCTAGATTTTTGTTTAATTGCCTTGAGGTGTGATAGCCTAAGCTCGATCTCGCTCGTGTAGAAATAATCATGAAACTTCTGCTCTAGTTGAGCCCACGTCTGAACGAAGTTAGGCGGGAGCGCCGAAAACCAAGTGAATGCGGTGCTGGACAATGATAGGGAAAATAACCTGAGTTTCAATGCATCCGACCGCTAGCTTCGCCACATTGTGCTAGAAATTGACTAATGTGCTCTAATGTGGATTTACTACCCTCGCCATCAAATTTAGTGAAGTCCGGGACTCTATAACCGTGAGGGTATGGAATGGTATCAAAGTGGTCGGGATATGGTTTTTGATAAACCCTAGCTCTGTCCCGAGGTGTAAAGCCGGTGCATTCCCTAAATAGCACGCGAATACGTTCCTCAATATCGTCGTGGTCTACTGCTTGTGCACGTCTTTCATGTGGTGGCGGGATGTGTGGCGGTATATCGGCATGCTTTGGCCTATGCTGTGGTGTGGGAGTGTGCAGCGCGAGCAGTGGCGGCAGAGCTGGTGTGGGCGCAGGTGGTGGCAGTGCATGATAGACTGGGTTTGCCTGGCCATAAGAGCAGTCATGTGTTTTGGCTATGGATGATGTAGTCGGAAACATGATAGTTTTTCTAGTATTGTCGTTCATTCTACTATAAATGTGCTGCGTTGGCGGAACACTAGTGATTGGTGTCCGTAAATCGGCCTCAGTAAAGCCGAATCTTATAAATACTACCACCACCCGCGAGAAAACTACGGGTTCTAGTTTGTTGGCTAGCGAGGCGCTAACCGCTGGATCAACAGATGCAACTATCGTACGGTCAACTTGTGAAGCAGATAAAGGGGGTGATGAGGGGCATACCTGAGTTAGGTTGAGGGTGTCGCGCATGATGAAGCCCGAGCATGTCTTTATGCAATCCCTGAGCATCAGCTCTTCGAGTTCCTTCTTCTTCGCTTCAATCTTTGCTCGGTCTTCCTCATATATATCTTCCATGGTGGGCACCATAATGTTGCGGTCGTCGATGTTTGCGCCCCTCATAGTGCTCATCGGCGATGTAGTGGATGTATACATAGTAGAGGTACTTGATGCCGATGTAGAGGTAGTAGTCATGATTGGCTTGTCCCCAGCGGAGTCGCCAAAAAGTGTGTTGACGCAGAAATGCGCGCCCGCACTTGGGCCGGTTCGATGTCCAAAAGTATCGCAACGATACCGACGCCACGTTCCGACTATCCTAAATAGTGATAAGGCATTTGGAGTCGCCAGGAAATCAGATAAATAATTAATATTTTAATCCAATTGGCCAAAAGTATCAATAATAATGTAAACAATAATAAAATGAATAAAATACCTAGAATCGGCCAATTCGAAGGCTGATTTGGAGTTACAGCGGAGACTAGCCCGAAGGGTCCCTAGGGCACCTTCGGCCTCAGGCCCGGTCAGACCGGAGGTACAACCTCGGTCGGACCGGGGGTGCGGAGGGGGCTTCAGGATTGGACCTCGAAGGAAGCTGCGAAGGGTGACTCCGGCAGTCTGATCGGCGAAGTATCTCCGGTCGGACCATGCTGGTAGACTTCAGCGCGCATGGAATTGGCGAAGGCTCCGGCGTAGCGCAGTGCGAAGGGTTCCGGTCGGACCGATGGAACACCACCGGTCTAACCGGCTATTGCTGACAACAGCGTGATGAGGTCCGATCAGACCGAAGTCCTAACGCCGGTCGAACCGACATAGCAGATCTGAACTGTGAACCTCGGTATCCTTAACAAATAATCTCCGATTGCCTCCAAACTTCGTAGAGATGTTTATGAGGGAAATAGATCTGCGAAAACAACCAAAGATCAAATACAATTTGGCCAAGGGGCCTAATTACCAAATATGGCGATAAAAAACAATAAAAGGGATAGCAATCTGTTACGTGGATTAACGGGAGGTTCACAAGCGAACCAGCAAGGGTTACCATGATTATGGACGCGATAGATGGAGGGCTTTCGAGCAAACCCACGAAGATGCGGAAAGTAAAGAAAAGTAAATGCGATTCAAAGCTAGGGCTTTGGATTTTTTGGGATTGGAGAGAGAGGCTTGAATCGGCCTTGCCCCTAGTATTTATAGGGGGTGGGCTGGTGGTCCCTGGCTAAAAATACAGTAGGATTCGGCCAAAATTCGATTGAGATAAGATTTGGACAAACACAATTCGAATCCACTTCGAATTCACATTCTGAATCCCTGGTCGGTCTGACCAAACCCATGGGTCTAGTCTGACTGGTCTTGGCCGGTTGGACTGGCCTACTGTAGCCGGTCAAACCGGCCTATGCCAGGTTTGACATATTTTCGGTCAAAAATACTGTTTTCAGTATTTTTCTTATCTTGACCATTGATGCCATTTTTTGCTATAAACAATGGTGTTGGACAGACCCACTTGAGATACTGCTGAGATTGTTATGTGCCAACAGTTGTTATGTCAAATGGTGTACATGCAGAGTCCTTGGACCTGAGATCATCATTTGATTCCAGAATGTTTAGTGACACACTTAGATTCTTCCTAACGCTATTCTGTAACAGAGTAGTAATAAGGGTTGTATTTAGGTGTGTTGTGAAACATGTCTTGGGATGTGAGCGGTCAAGAAGGAATTTACCCCTCCTAATAACGAGAGAGTCGTCTCTAGGCCCCTCGAGGTATTGGATTGGAAAAGTGCATGGCCATGCCACTATGACTAAGGAGTTAGTCATGATTTGAATTTGATACTTGATCGAGTGAAAATGTCAAGTTAACCAACAAGGGTGACACGTATCTCGCCTTGAGCATGACTGACGGCGCACGGTAAAGGGACTAGTGCTTGAGTATATCAAGGTTCATGAAAATTTGATTTTGTACGCTTTCGGGAGTCAATATGTGCTGCTAGGTACCTCTATTGATCAGTGAGTCGAAAAAGGTTTCCGGTGAACATCCGTTAGTGTATGAACCTAATGGGTCACACACTTAAGGGGATGGATTAAAAACATGCAAAGAATTGGTTCTTGTGCAAGTGGGAGATTGAAGGTTATACCCAAGAAAATTCAATGGATAAGAAGTTTTGATAGGAAGTATTAGAAGTTTCGGTTAATTTCTAGTCTCGATATAGAGAGCAATTGTTGCTTCAGAAGTTCCGATATGGTATCAAAAGTTCCAACGAGCCAGAAGTTCCGATTCAGAATCGGGGAATTTTGTACTGATCAGAAGTTCCGATATGGTATCGGAAGTTCCGAGGTGGGCGAAAACAGATTGGATCTGTTGCATGTCGTACTGTATCAGGAGACCTAAAATACCCTATCGGAAGTTCCGATACAAGATCAGAAGTTCCGACGTGGGAAAACAGATTGGATCTATTACAGTTTTTTTGGTTTCGGGATAAGCACGACCCAGGGGCCCTCAGCCCTATATAAGGAGAGGAGGAGGACGTATTGGGGACAAGAATAAGCCTAGATTAGACCTAGCCACCCAAGAGTTCTCTCCTCCCCTTCTTGATCTCAAACATTGAGGTCAAGGATCCCGTCTCTCACGTGCGGTGCTAGCACGCTTCAATGGGTGTTGTTCCAATAGCGACGCTCGTGAACGTCTACATGCGAATAACTACATCGTCTTCATCGATCAGATCGGCGAAGGACGACAAGGACGAAGCAAGGAGAGGCTAGACGTGCTGCTCCAACATCTTCTTCCATTGCACCTAGCGCGTCTTGTGATAGAAGGTAATGTTGGCATAAAGGATTACGCTAACAGGTTTTAATAAATTCAAAGGGTTAACAAACGAAGTGTTTGCGAAATGTTTGTTGTGGACTGTTCCAATCCTCCGAATAGGATAATAGCTTGAGACAGTTTGAAGTGTGTATTGAATACTTGAATCTCTGATACCCCTTACATAACGAGGAGGGGTATTTGTAGACAAGATACATTAGGAAAAGACCTTTTTACCCTCTAATTACAACCGACCTACTGGATACTATTTAGTATTCTTTGTAGGGTTAAAAGGGTAAAAGACCGAGCCAACAGTAAGAAAGTAATCGTTCCATCCTTGTTGGCAGTGCCCCTTCGGGTGGAGATGCTTCGGTACTCTCTTTCATGCCTAAGCCTTAGTGGAAACCTCCGTCTTGGAATGCTCCGGAGGTAGCGGAGCCTCGATGGCTGTGAGGACCTCCGGAGATCAGGGCTTCTAACTTCCTTTTATCTTCAGATAGTGTTAATGCAAAGATTTTGAATGATGCTGAGGATGAAGTATTTTCCCCCAACAGGTACCGACCTATGATCTGACATGCGCATGAGCCTAGGGCCATAGGGTGGAAATTTTGAATTTACTGAATAGCATAACTCCCCTATTCCCCAACATTTTCTTCACTATATCCCCTTTTCTCTTACCGTTTCTTCTTGATTTATTTCTTGTAGAACTTGCGGAACCAAGTATTGATCCCAATGGTCACTCCCCCTTCTTGTTTCTTCTTAGGTCCCCAAGGTGACCTTGATCCTACGGATTTTATCAATGCTGAAACTTGTTGAATCCCTTTTAAATTATCCCCCATGCTTTCCTCTGACTAGGACTCCATCTTTGAATCTTTTCCCCTTCTCTCCCTTGCTGGCGTGACTAGTACCTTAGGGTATCGAACACGTATTGTGCCTGCTAGGACGAAATTCATATTGGACACTGCATCGGCCTCTCGCTTGCTGAACCATACCAAAATTAGCCGATGTTAGTCTCTTCTTGCTATTTCTGGTTCGATGCACTAAATACCTTCATTTTTGGCCAAGGGCCAATGAGTCCCTCCTTGATCGATGTTTTCTTTTTGACTTGCCTTGAAATTGACTCACCTTCCGTCCCTTCCTTATTCCATTCCAAACCGGTCCATCGCCTTGGTACCAAATCCATCGATACTTGGGGCAGATACATTAAAAGGCACGACAAAAAGATAGGCCCCGTAGAAACCCGTGAACATGTGGCCTTTCTTACCCTGTGGTTAGAGAGGTTTGTCTTTTGTATGTCTACCTCAGGTCCAACTTTTCGGTTTCAATTTTTGGCCGAAGAACTCGCCACCCACGTCATAGTCCCTCTTGGTTGATACCTTCTTGGATCCGTATACCACAATATCCATCTTGTGTTGGTAAAGCTATCAGCTAGCGATCCTATTGGCTACCCCCATGGTCCATGGTGGCTTCTTCAGCTCTGGCTCAATGTCTATACAGTCGATGTTGTTGGTGGGCCCCCTTTCTCTTCCATGTGTTTTCTTGTCGATTTTCCGGAATCGATCACCCCAATCTACCGTCGATGTTGTTCTCTAGGTAAAGCAGTCGCTTGTCGTTCCACTCTCCCTTTATCTCCTAAACCCTTAGCCACCTGTTTTAATGGTTTCTAACTTAGATTTTCTGATCGGACCATTTGGTATCCCTATGAGTACTCAGAATATGAATGTCCCCATTGGCTAGTTTTACCTAATGTGCTTCGAGATGAGGAATCTACTCGCATTTTCAAGGTTGTGATATTTCCTTGTCTCTTGGTTGTCAATTTCATCGTCGACCACCCCTAGACGGGTTTGTATGAATTATATCACCCATCAGTCTTCACAAGGTAGTTTGGTTTTGGTCAGCTTCCTCCCCGTTTGTTCTTCATAAACTAACTCCAAGTGCGTTGAAAAGTCTGGGGCCAGTTGGAGTGGGATCTCCTTTTCCACATGACTGATGGTATCCCTTTTGGTGACCTTACTCATTGGTCGTCCTACCAAGCATCCTCCGTTGACTTTTGTCGATGGTGGGACGAGTTGAGGAAACATATTTTCAATCGCTCCTTGATACTGAAGTGACACTGTATCATAGCCTGAGGTGAATACTTTGGACTTTCCTTTTATTTGTCCCTATTGTTTTCTCTTCATCTGATTAACTATGCTTACTATAGGAGGATGACCTTGATACCGCCTCTATAATTTTTAGCGGTCAGCCGATATATTATAGTATGATATCGACCTCTATGAACTTGGGTACTGGTGCCCCTTCTCCCTCAGTTTGGGTGAGTGGAAATGGGCCAAGGTCTTAGAGCGCAAGCACCAGGCCTCGACCTCGACCGTGCGCCGATCCGCTAGGGTCTGGACCAGCCAGGCAAGTTCATCGGCTTTGGCTTTATGGTTAACATAAAGTTTTCACTTCTTCGTACCAATGCCTCTTTTGGAATATGTGTTGATAGCAAAAAATGGCATTAATGGTCAAGATTGTCAAAATATCAATTTTAGTCATTTGGGCCGAAAATACACAAGTCCTGGATCAGGCCGAAGCCTTACAGGGCCCAAGACCCATCGAACATTGGGCTTCAGAGGCATTTTAACGGCCTGCTACCTTCAGCCCGAAGGCCCTCCAGAGGCCTTCCTCGCCGAAGCTTTGGCAGGTCTTGCCGAAGGGCCACTTCGGGTTGTTTTAGGAGATAGAGTTTGAGTCTGATTCTGGCTGTTTTTATCCCTAAACTTGATTAGGCCGAATCCTACCAGATTAGCTTTAGAGATAATAAGACTATCCCCTATAAATATAGGGGTGAGGCTGGTTCATTAGACCCCCCAGACACAAATCAACTTCAAACCCTAGTTTTAACCGTACCTTTTATTTTTCCTTTACTTTCTGCACAACCTTCGTGGGGTTGCCTGGAAGCCCTCCGTCGGACACTTAGAAACGGTGGTAAGCCTTGTTACTTCGCTCATGAAGTAACCATTAATCTACGTAACAGATTGCTATTGCCTTGTTACTTCGCCTGTGAAGTATCCGTTAATCTACGTAACAGATTGCTACCTTCGTTTCTCTACTGCAACACTTAGTAAATTCGGTCTCCAGGCTGAATTGGCACTTGATCTCTGTTTTGTTCCACATTTTCACGCTCGGAGCCCCTTCACCGGAGGTGTTCGAAGACAGGAAACTGGTTAGGGAGGCTGCCAGAAAACCCTTCAGTGGAACCCCTGCTTCGACTACCCGTGTCGGACCCATCACACTGTTGTCGGTCTAACCAAGTACCGCATGCCAGAGTGCTCCACAACAAGCTTTATCGCATCAGGCTTCATCACACCTACACTTCACACCAAACGAAGTCATGCCAGTGCGTTGCGTTGGAGTGTTTTGTTGTGTTAGAGGCTTCGCACTGAACCCTGTTGTTCGAAGGTGATTTCGCGTTAGAGATTTGTTCGGAGCCTGCCTTCGGCCAGATCGATCCGAACGCCAAAGGCTATCTTCGGCGAAACCCTTTGCACCAGACGCCGAAGCCCCCCCTTTGGTGAACACTTCGCACGATACACTTCAAATCAGTTAGGCTTTGTTCAGCTGACTGGTTTATTTTATTTATATATTTATTTTCAGCTAATGAAATTATTTTGTGTGATCTGATTACCTGGTGACTCCACCCCCCTTTCCACTATTAAGGGTAGTCAGAATGTGACGTCGGTGTTGTGTTACGCTTAGGCTAGTCCCTAAGTATCCGCACACTTTTGGATCGTCAAACTGACCCAAGTGTGGGGGCATGTTTTCGTGTCAACACACTTTTTGGCGACTCCGCTGGGGAAGGCTACGCCAACATGACGAGTGCGTCTACATCAGTCGCGGGTACGTCTACTATGACTACTACGTCTACATCGCCGATGGATCCCATGGGGGCGCAGAAATCGACAACCGCAACATTATGACGCCTACCATCGAAGACATCCTAGAAGAAGACCGGGCAGAGATTGAGGCAAAGATGAAGGCACTACAAGACCTCATGCTTGGGAGCTACGTCAAGACATGCGCGGGCTTCATCAAGCGCGACGTCAACATCCCCGACCTCGCTCAGACCTAGGTAACTGTTGACATGGAAACGTGCCCCCCGCACTTGGGTCAGTTCGATGATCCAAAAGTGCACGGATACTTAGGGACAGGCCTAAGCATGATGTGGCACCGATGTCGCGTTCTGACTACCCTTAATAGTGTAAAGGGGGTGGAGTCTGGTGCGAAAGGGTGCGTCGAAGGGTACCTTCAGCGTCTGGTGTGAAGTGCTCCGCCGAAGGGTGCTTCAACGTTCGGACTGATCCGGCCGAAGGTGGACTCCGAACGGGTCTGGACGCGGTGATCACCTCCGAACAGCAAGGTTCGGAGTGTGATCTCCGATACAGCAAACTACGAGATAGCGACGCGAGGGCCGTGCGTGGGCGCAACTTCGTCCGGTGCGGAGTACGGTCACGGCGAAGCCCGTTGCGACGAAGTGTGCTTGGCGAAGCCTGCCAGAGCCTGCAGTCCCGCCGAAGGGTGTCCAGGGACCTCCAAAACTGATCTCTCAGCTCCAGACACCTCCGACGAAGTGGCTCCGAACGTGCGAACCTGCAACAGAAGAGTGCGAAGTACTAATTCGGCCTGAGGACCGAATTTTTCCAAGTGTTGCACTAGTAGCGAAGGTAGCAATCTATTACGCAGATTAGCGGATACTTCACAGGCGAAGTAACAAGGTGATAGCAATCTATTACGTAGATTAACAGATACTTCACAAGCGAAGTAACAAGGGTTACCACTGTTCTGTAGTGGCCGGCGGAGGGCTTCCAGGCAAACCCACGAGGTACAGGAAAATAAAGGTAAAGTAAATACGATCAAAGCATGGGCTTTGGTTTGGTTTGAGTTGGGGAGGGCTTCTCCACGCCGGCCATGCCTCTCTATTTATAGGGGGTTAACTACGATTCTAATTTGCTATTAATCCGGCCAGATAAAGATAGAGATTGAGCCGGCGACGCAAACAACTCTATCTCTGCCGAGGTGGGCTTCGGCCAGGCCCGTCGAGGCCTGATCCTTGGGCCAAAGCTTCGACAGCGTGGGCCTCCGAAGGCTTCCTAGCCGAAGGACATGGGCTGGCTAGAGGCTTTCGGAGCCCATAGCTCAACGGACTTCGGCCCTAGAGGGCTTCGGACAGACCCTGGACATGTGTATTTTCAGCCCAAATCATCAAAGATTAATATTTTGACAATCTAGCCATTAATGCCATTTTTTGCCATCAACACATGCCCCCTGCCTTTTAGTGAACTAGTGAACTAAAAGCACAATGAGCTGAAGACGATACCATCCGTATCGGCTTTTTGATACTTTTATGATGTTTTCCACACACTTGGGAAATACCTTTTTAAGTACCTATCATTCAAAGCTCCTCGAAACCGCTCTCCCTACAGGGATTCCAACACGGATGCATTGCCGGGAGCGATTTCGGCTATCTTAAAAGGACCTTCCCAACTAGGTGACCATTTACCAAATTTGGGACTCTTCGTGCCTAAGGGTAAAACCGTTTTCCACACCAAGTCTCCTATTTGAAATGATTTTGGCCTAACTTTTTTATTGTAGGCTCTAGCTATTCTCTTCTTGTCCATTTCCATGGCTTCTAAATTCCTTAGCCTCTTATCGGTCACTTCCTCTAGATTATCCTTTAGAAGAGTTTCATACTCGTCGACCGATAAGCCCTCTTGCCTTAATACCCTTAAGGAGCCAAGATCTACCTCTACCGGCAGGACGACTTCTTGTCCATATGCTAACTCATATGGAGTGACCTTGGTGGCACCGTGCTTTGCAATCCTACAAGCCCATAACGCCTCAAAAAGAACTTCATGCCACCTTTTAGGAAACTCTTCAATTTTCTTCTTAATAAGCTTGATCACGGTTTTATTACTAGACTCGGCCTGACCATTGGCCTGAGCATAATAAGGTGAAGAGTTTATCAACTTAATACCATAGTATTCGGCGAAATCCCTTACTTCTTTAGAGACAAATGAACTACCTTGATCCGTAGTAAGAGTTTGAGGGATGCGAAATCTATGTATGATGTGTTTTAAAATAAAATCACGTACCTCATTGTGAGTCATGTTCTTGAGAGGTACGGCCTAGGTCCATTTGGTGAAGTAATTTGTCGCCATCAACACAAACTGATGCCCCTTTGAGGAAGGAGGGTAGATCTGGCCGATGAAGTCTAAACCCCAACCTCGAAACGGCCATGGCTTGACAATAGGATTGAGCAATGAGGCAGGAGCCAATTGGATGTTGCCAAACCTCTGACATGCCTCACACCCTCTGTAGTACTTGAAACAATCTTCAATCATAGTTGGCCAATAAAAACCCGCTCTTTTGAGCATCCAACTCATCTTTTGGGCCGACTGATGAGTGCCACAAAGCCCCTCATGGACTTCTCCTGTAGCCACCTGGGACTGATCATGGTCTAAACACTTCAATAGCACTTCGTCGATGGTTCGGTGATACAACGTGTCGTCTACCAACACGAATTTGAACGCTTGTCGCCGAACCTTCCGATCAACCCTTCGGCTAGGGTCTCTCAAATACTGGATGATTGGGACTCTCCAATCGGTCTAACAGGTTTCAGAGGGCCTCGCTGGTCCACCTTCTGAAAAAAAATTCTAAAATACTGACTTTGGGGTGCCCCCCGAGCCATTCTAGCTCCTGCCGAAGCCTGGCCGAGGTGGCCATTCGGAGTGTGCCGGGCCGAAGCTCTTCGGAGGGTTTGGACTCCGGGGAGCCTTCTCCGTCCGGGGGGCTTCGCACCATGGGCTCCGGCGTGCCAGATCCTTTGACCGGCGGAGCACTCCGATCCAAGGGCTTTGGCGTGTGGTGGCCTTCGGCGACCCGAGGGGTTTGACCCGAGGTGTGCGCCTGCCCACCTTTACTGGCTTCGGCAGTTGGACTGAACACCGGCTTCTCCAATATAGAAAATTTCCCTCTCCTGACCTGGTAGCCAGATGCTTGCTGAGCCAAATCATTGGCAACTGAATTGGCTTCTCTTGACACGTGAAAAATTTCGAAGTCATCAAAAGTGGCAACTATGTCTAGGCACTTATCCAAGTAACTATTTAGCAAGCCATTAAAACATTGGGCACTCTTAGCTACTTGTTGCACCACTAATAACGAATCACCATATGCATGAACATGCTTAGCACCTACAGATTCTAACAATTCAAGACCTAGCAATAAAACATCGTATTCGGCTTGGTTGTTAGTGGAAGAAAATTCTAACCGGGCCAAAGTTTCAAAGTGCATCTCATTAGGTGATATGAGAACCACTCCAATGCCTTGGCCATTCTTGTAAGCCGAACCATCAAAATAAAGTTTCCATGGCACTACTTCAACTAAAGCAATAGTACCACTCCAGCTAACATCTATGTGATGATCAACTATAAAGTTGGCTACGACTTGGCCTTTCATCGCTCTCAGGGGTTCGTAGGCCAAATCGTACTCAATCAACGCGTAAGCCCATTTTCCGATTCTTCCACTTAGAATCGGCTTATGTAACATGTGTTTTAAAACATCGGTTTGGCAAACGACAACACATGTAGTGGGGAGAAGATAATGGCATAATTTAGTGCACGCGCAGTAAAGTGATAAACATAATCATTCCACAAATGCGTACCTGGTTTCGGCATCCAGCAGGCGGCGGCTCAAGAATGTGATGATGTACTCCTTCCCCTCCACCTCTTGGGTTAGCACAGCTCCAATCACGCTATCTTCAGCGGCGACGTATAGCCGAAACGGAATCCCGGCCTTGGGTGCTCTCACCACGGGCGGTGATGACAAGCACTCCTTGATCTTCTCAAAAGCACTTTGCTGGCTTGCCCCCCAAGTGAACTCAGCTTCTCTTTTTAGCCGGAGTATGGGGACAAAGGCGTCAATCTTGCCGGACAAGTTGGATATAAAGCGACACAAATAGTTCAACTTGCATAGCAATTTTTACACATCCTTTTTGCATGTCGGCGCCGCAATGTTTCTAATCTTCTCAAGTCTATTAGGATCAATTTCTATGCCTCTCTCATGAATCATGAAACCTAAGAACTTACCTGCCGACACACCAAAAGCACACTTGAGTGGGTTCATTTTCAACCCATACTGTCGCATCCTGTCGAAAGCAACCTTCAAATCAGCTAAATGGTTTCCCATAGCGTCCGATTTGACCACGACATCATCGATGTAAACTTCTAACATAACCGCTAACAAGTCATGAAAGATCAAGTTCATCGCGCGCTGATATGTGCACCGGCATTTTTCAATCCGAAAGTCATGACGACCCACTCGAACAAACCGACAAAACCAGGGCATCGAAAGGCAGTCTTGTAGACGTCCTCTTCAGCCATAAAGATTTGATTATAACCAGCATTGCCATCAAGAAAACTTAGTACCTTGTGTCCTGAAGCATCGTTGATCAGCATGTCGGCTATCGGCATTGGATACTCATCCTTCGGAGTGGCTCTATTCAAATCCCTGAAATCAATGCATACTCGTATCTTGCCGCTTCCTTTCTTCTCTACAGGCACAATGTTAGCAACCCATTCCGCATACCTGCACGGCCTAATAAATTTAGCCTTGAGTAGTCGTTCCACTTCTTCTTTAACTTGGTCATAGACGACCGAATTAAAGCGACAGGGAGGCTTCTTATAAGGCCTAAATCCGTACTTGATGGGCAGCCGATGCTCTACGAGCTCGCGGCTTAGCCCTGGCATTTCGCTATACTCCCATGTGAAACAATCGACATACAACCGAAGTAACTTTATTACTTCAGCCTTTTCATTGGGCTGTAGATGTTGATTTACAAAAATTGGCCTTGGGATGCTACCATCACCTATGTCGTCCTCCTCCAAGGGATCGGCCGACGCAAAACCTTGCCCTAATTTTTCTACTTCGCTAAAGTCCTCGATGGCTTCGTCAATACCGTCTTTATTAGACCGATATTGCTCCACACGAGACCTTAGCCAATCTAGATTATTCTTGCTAGACATCACTATTAATACAAAAATAGTCGTGCTACTCTAGCCGGCTTTACAGATACTGGTACAAACCGTCCTTCGGACACGCTAACAAAATCGTAGTCCGAAAGATCTCTACCCGATAGACACTCTACTTTGTTATGGACGGTGTCAACCGACACATCGACCAAAGCTACTTGGGCCGAAGTATCTGTGGGGATGACCTCCACCTCATCGCCGTCCCACTGTATCAAGTACGGGTGTAGAGTAGAGGGAATGCAACAGTTCGCATGAATCCAGTCACGTCCGAGTAACATGCTATAGTTACCTTGTACGTCGACGACGAAGAATGCTGTTGGCAATGTCTTGTTGCCCACCGTCAACTCCATAGAGAGTACTCCCTTGGCCTCGGAGCTCTCGCCGTTGAATCCGTTGAGCATCAGGTTGGTCTTCTTTAGGTCATCCTCATCCCTACCAAGTTTCTTCAACAACGAATAAGGCATTAAGTTAATTGTGGCGCCGCCATCGACGAGCATCTAGGAAATCAGCTTCCCATCAATGTGACCTCTGACATAGAGGGGCTTTAGATGGCGATCCGAGTCCTCGGGCTTCTCGAAGATGGCATTGCGCGGGCCGAGGTTCAATTGAGCGACCTCGGCCTCATCCTGCGGTAGGGCAAACTCCGCAGGTAACGTGACGATGATGATATCCATCACCTGGGGTGCGGGTCCTTCAGATATGGGTGATTAGTCGTCGTCTAGCATGTCTTCGTCGTCGTCGCTCGGACTAGGAGCCGGTTGGTTATCTCAACCGGCTTCTCCCTCCATACCTGCTTTGTAGCTGGCCGAGGGCAGATTTCCTCGAAGATAGCGTCGCGCTTGGCCTCAGCTTTCTTCTTGCGCATCTCTTGTGCCCGTAGCCTTTGTAGGCGTCTCTTCTGTGATTTTGACATGCCTGGAGGAGCCCAAGATGGTTGTGGCTTGGTGCCCGGTGCTACTGTTCGACTTCCATTAATTCTGGCTGAAGTGGTATTGCGCCCTTCGGCCTCGTGCACCCTGCGTTCGGAGGGGGCTTCGCTGCGAACCCCGTTAGACGGACAGGCCTCGTTCGGCCGACCTAACCAGGATTTGGCGCAGGGCTCGACCGAAGCATGGGACTTACCTCCGCCAGACCTCGGTGACAAAGTCTTCGGGATTGGGACTTCCTGAGACCCGACTTTGATGGTTATAGCTTCGGACTCTCTAACTTCAGCCTCCACGTGCTCGCACCCCTCGGCTTCGCTCTGCATGGTCCGATTCGGAGGCACCACAGACAGTCTGTGGATGATGCCCCCCTCCGCTGCGTCTGTTTGCCCCTGCCACCCATAATACTCCGAAGGAAAATAAGGTGTAGTGTTAGGCTGCGGAGGGTACCCCGACCTAGATACGTACGGGGCCCATGGGGTCCCCTCCCAGTCATACGGTGGGGGAATCGGCGGCTCTAGTGGCCTCGCCCACTATGAGCCGAACCTGTTACTTGGAGGGGGTTCGGCCAAGTCGAAGGTATCTCAGACCACACCAGCGAAGGGTCCTGCCAGGCTGGAGGTACGTTCGGCCAGTGCGGGCCGAAGCCTCCCGTCGGAGACGTCCAACATGGTGCGGGGTTCGGCCATTAGGGGCCGAAGCTATTACATGGGGGACCCGACCACTGGGTTTCGAAGTTGTCGTACGGGAGGTTTGGCCATTGTGGCTCGGAACCACCATGCGGAGCATCAGGCCACCGTGGCCCGAAGCCTTCGTGCGGAGGGTTCGCCTGCTTCGGCCTAAAGCCGCCCTTCGAACGTCTTGGCCCCTTCGGCTGTCTTAGCTTAGCGCGTGGACCTGCTTCCTGGGCCCTTCTCTGATGCTTGTTCAACAGCATATCATATGTCACCTTCAGCCTCTTGCGAGCCTCAGCCGAAGGGGCATCAATGTTCTGTTTCCACACTCCTACCTTGGGATTCTTTGGCACGAGTGTGCGAGTGTGTGGTTCTCCAACAATCATATCCTTCCCTCTAGCTGACTCGGCCTGTTCTGGCCGAATCAACACCTTCTTCTCACCGAGGTCAACGGCGTTGACTGGAAAAGGATCTTTATCCAGCTTCATCTTTGGATCATGGTCTATCTTCAATCGTCCTTCTTCTATGTCCGATTGTATGTGTCATCGAAAAACATTGCAATCATTAGTATTATGTGAATGTGAATCATGCCACTTACAGTATGGATGCTTCTTTAACTCATCGGCAGGTGGAATGACTTGACCCTTAGGCAACCTAAGAAGCTGACTTTTCAAGATAAAATCAAATATTTTGTCACACTTGGTTATATCAAACGAGTACTTGACCTCACTAAGTCGATTCTTTGTGGGGGATGGTCGTAACTCGGAGCAGGTGATGGGTTTATTCTTAGTGTTCCAAACCCATTCGGCCGCATACATGTCGGCCGAATCCTCCTCTTCTGACTCCTCCTCATCAGAGCGTTCCATGATGTGGATTTCAGCCCTAGGCTTGTTAAACGTCTTAATAAATTTTTTATCTTTGGTTCAGCCTTCCTAGACCAGAGCCTGCTGCAAAACTTGGCTAACTTCTAAAAAATTTTGGTTATCTAACCTCTCTTTAATTTTGGAACGCAACCTGCTAAAAGCTAATTCCGCCAAGTCCCGTTCTGAGGTATTAAGGCTAAAACATCGGTTTCTAGTATCCCTAAAATGCTTGATGTATTCAGAGGAGCTCTCACTAGATTTCTGCTTAACCAATGTCAAATGTGAAAGCCTGAGTTCTATTTCACCTATGTAGAAATAATCATGGAATTTCTGCTCTAAATCATCCCACGTGTGGATGGAGTTCGGCGGGAGCGCCGAAAACCAAGTGAAAGCGGTGCCAGATAGCGAGAGAGAAAATAGTCTAACCTTTAGAGCATCTATCCCGCTAACTTCCCCACACTGCGCCAAAAATTGGCCAACGTGCTCTAGTGTAGTCTTGCTACCCTCGCCATCGAATTTAGTGAATTCAGGGATTCTATAGCCGCGGGGGTAGGGCACTGTATCAAGGTGGTCGGGGTATGGTTTACGGTAAACCCTAACCCGTCCCTTGGGCACGAAGCCAGCACACTCCCTAAATAGTGCGCGGACCCGCTCCTCTATGTCATCCTGGTACGTTGCTTGCGTGCGCCTCTCATGCGGGGGCGCGACACGCGGCGGGATATCGGCGTGTCGGCCATGGGCTTCCTCCCTACGTGCTATTTGTATGACGTGTTCGTGTCTGGGCGCCTGCGCATGTGGTGTGGGCAGCGCGGGTATTGGTGCAGGTGGTGGTGCATGGTATGTAGTATTAGTTTGACCATAGGCGTAATGATTGGTCTCGGCCATAGGTGATGAGGCCGGAGACATGATTGTGCCAGTGTCGTCGTTAGTTCTACCGTACACGTGGTTTGCCAGAGGTGCACTAGCTATAGGAACTGGGGGTGCGGCCTCAGTAAAGCCGAACCTCTTAAGAGTTGCCTCTACTTGAGAGCTGACTGTTGAATCTAAACGGTTGGCTAGCGAAGCGCTAACGGCTTGATCTACTGATGCAGCTATTTTTTGTTCAATTTCTAAAGAAGATAAACGAGGCGATACAAGTGTTACCTGGACCTGACCGAGGTCGGGGGTGACGATGTTGCGCTTGATGAAGCCCGCGCGTGTCTTGATGTAGCCCCCAAGCATCATGTCTTAGAGTGCCTTTAACTTCGCCTCGATCTCTGCTCGGTCTGCGGCAGGGATATCTTCAAGTGTAGGTGACAATATGTTGCGGTTGTCGATATCCGCGCCTCCTATTGTGTCCATCGGCGGTGTAGACGTAGTAGTCGATGTAGATGTACCGGTGGCCGATGCATACGTACTCATCATGTTGGTGTGTCTATCCCCAGCGGAGTTGCCAAAAAGTGTGTTGACACGGAAACGTGCCCCGTACTTGGGTCAGTTCGACGATCCAAAAGTGCACGGATACTTAGGGACAGGCCTAAGCGTGACGTGGCACCGACGTCGCGTTCCGACTACCCTTAATAGTGATAAAGGGGGTGGAGTCGCCAGGCAACCATATTACACAAAATAATCCAATTAACCGAAAAAGATAGATTAAATAGAATAAAATCAGCAAACCAGTCGGAGCCTGTCTGGTTCGAAGTCTAGTGTGAAAGGGTGCGCCGAAGGGTACCTTCGATGTCTGGTGCGAAGTGCTCCACCGAAGGGTGCTTCGGCGTTTGGACTGATCCGACCGAAGGTGGACTCCGAACGGGTCTGGACGCGGTTATCACCTCCGATCAGCAAGGTTTGGCGTGCGATCTCCGATACAGCAAACTATGAGATAGCGACAGGAGGGCCGTGCGTGGGCGCAACTTCATCTGGTGCAGAGTATGGTCGTGGCAAAGCCCGTTGCGATGAAGTGTGCTTGGCGAAGCCTGTTGCCGGAGCCTGCAGTCCCGCTGAAGGGTGTCCTAGGACCTCCAAAACCGATCTCTCAGCCCCGACACCTCCGACGAAGTGGCTCCGAACGTGCGAACCTACAACAGAAGAGTGCGAAGTACTAATTTGGCCTAAGGACCAAATTTTGCCAAGTGTTGCACTAGTAGCGAAGGTAGCAATATATTACGCAGATTAGCAGATACTTCACAGGCGAAGTAACAAGGCGATAGCAATCTATTACGTAGATTAACAGATACTTCACAGGCGAAGTAACAAGGGTTACCACTGTTCCGTAGTGGCCGGCGGAGGGCTTCCAGGCAAACCCACGAAGAGGTACAGGAAAATAAATGTAAAGTAAATACGATCAAAGCATGGGCTTTGGTTTGGTTTGAGTTGGGGGGGCTTCTCCACGCCGGCCATGCCTCTCTATTTATAGGGGGTTAACTCCTAATCTAATCTGCTATTAATCCGGCCTGATAGAGATAGAGATTGAGCCGGTGACGCAAACAACTCTGTCTCTACTGAGGTGGGCTTCGTCCAGGCCCTTCGAGGCCTGCTCCTCGGGCCAAAGCTTCGGCAGCGTGGGCCTCCGAAGGCTTCCGAAGCTTCGGCAGTGTGGGCCTCCGAAGGCTTCCTGGCCGAAGCCCATGGGCTGGCTAGAGGCTTTCGGAGCCCATAGATCAACGGACTTCGGCCCTGTAGGGCTTCGGACAGACCCTGGACATGTGTATTTTCGGCCCAAATCATCAAAGATTGATATTTTGACAATCTAGCCATTAATGGCATTTTTTCCATCAACAGTAACTCCAGTATCGCCACCTTTATCTTCTTTAGAGATTGAGCAAAAATAGCCGCGTCAGTAGATCAAGCTGTTAGTGCTTCGCTAGCCAACCGCTTAGATTCAGCAATTAGCTCTCAGGTAGAGGCGACACTTAGAAGGTTCAGCTTTACCGAGGCCGTTCCTACAACTCCGATCGCTAGTGCACCTCTAGTGAATCGTATCTATAGCAGGACCGACGATAGTACTGGCAAGACCATCACGTCTCCGGCCTCAGCATATACGGTCGAGACAAACCACTACTCACATGTCCAAGCTAACTCTGTTTATTGCACGCTACCTACACATGCGCTAGTTCTTCCTACATTGCCTGCGCCACACGCACAAATGCATAGGCCCGAACATGTCATATACCCCGAGCCAACACGTGAGGAAGACCCCCGTGGCCGACACACTGACATACCACCGCGTGTCACGCCCCCGCATGAGAGGCACACACAGGTAGGAGGCCAAGACGACATAGAAGAGTGGATCCACGCACTGTTTAGGGAGTGCACCGGCTTCGTACCTAGGGGTTGGGCTAGGGTTTACCAGAAACCATACCCTGACCATTTCGACACTGTACCATACCCTCGCAGCTATAGAATCCCTGAGTTCACCAAGTTTGACGGTGAGGGTAACAAAACCACACTAGAGCATGTCAGTCAGTTCTTAGCACAGTGTGGAGAAGCTAGTGGGTCGGATGTTTTAAAACTTAGACTATTTCCCCTCTCACTATCAGGCACCGCTTTTACTTGGTTTTCGGTGCTCCCGCCGAACTCTGTCCAAATGTGGGCCGAATTGGAACAAAAGTTCCATGACTATTTTTATACGGGTGAAACAGAACTTAGGCTTTCACACTTGACATCGTTCAAATAAAAATCTAGCGAGAGTGTCTCCGAGTACATCAAGCGCTTTAGAGATACCAGAAACCGATGTTTTAGTCTCAATATTTTAGAGATGGATTTGGCGGATCTAGCTTTCAACGGGTTGCGTTCTGAGATTAAAGAAAGGCTAGACAACCAAAACTTTTTAGAAGTTAGCCAAGTCTTACAACAGGCTCTAGTCCAGGAAGCCGAACCAAAGATAAAAAGTTTGTCAAAACATTTAACAAACCTAGTGCTGAAGTCCACATTATGGAGCACTCCGACGAGGAAGAATCGGAGCAGGAAGAAGATTTGGCTGACATGTATGCGGCCAAATGGATTTGGAACGCTAAGAGTAAACCCATCACTTGTTCTGAACTACGGTCGTCTCCCACGAAGAGTTCGGCCTAGCGAGGTCAAATACTCGTTTGATATAACTAAGTGCGATAAAATATTTGATTTTCTCTTGAAGAACCAGCTTCTCAGGTTGCCGAAAGGCCAATTCATTCCATCCACCGACGAGCTAAAGAAATGCCCCTACTATAAGTGGCATGATTCACATTCCCATTATACTAATGACTGCAATGTTTTTCGTCGGCAGGTTCAATCGGCCATAGAAGAAGGACAATTGAAAATAGACCCTAGTCCAAAGAAGAAGCTGGACAAAGACCCCTTTCCCGTGAACACCGTTGACCTCGATGAGAAGAAAGTACTGATTCGGCCAGAGCAGGCCGAGCCAACTAAGGGGAAAGCAGTCATTATTGGAGAGTCATGCACACGCACACTCGTACCAAAGAACCCTGAAGTAGGAGTGTGGAAAAGAAATGTCAGCACATCTCCTTCGGCTAGGGCTCGCAAGAAACCAAAGGTGACATACCAGATGTTGTTGAACAAACATCGGAAAAATGCCAAGGAAATAGGCCCCCACGCAAAAAGGCTAAGACAGCCGAAGGGGCCAAGGCAGTCCGGAGGTGGCTTCGGACCACATTGGTTGAACCCTCCACACGGTGGCTTTAGACCCCAGTGGCCGAACCCTCCGCACAGTGGCTTCGGACCCCAATGGCCGAACCCCCCGCACGGTGAGTTTGGACCCCAATGGTCGGACTCAACTCCGCTCTAGGCAAACCCTCAAGCGGGAGGCTTTGGCCCACAATGGCCGAACATACCTCTGGCCTAGCAGGACCCTTCACTAATATGGTCTGAAATACCTTCGACATGGATGAGACCCCCTCCGAGTAATGGGTTCGACTCGCAGTGGGCGAAGATGCTGGAACCACCAATACCTACACCATACAATTGGGCAGGGACCCCATGGGCTGCGCACACCTCGCCCCCCGAGTACCCTTTGCAGTATAACATTGCCTCCTATTTTCCTCCAGAGTATTATAATTGGCAGGGACAAATGGACGCGACGAAGGGAGACATCTTCCATAGGTTGTCCGTAGTACCTCCGAATCGACTCGCACAGGACGGAGCCAAGGGATATGGACGTGAAGAGGCGAAGAAGGAAGAGTCAGAAGCCATCACCATCAAGGTAGGGTCTCAGGAAGTCCCAATCCCTAGGGCCCCCTTGCCGAAGCCATATGGAGGTAAGTCCCCTAGTCCAGCTGAGGACAGTGTCGAAGCCCGGTCCGATCAGTCGAATGAGGCCAGTCCGACCGACAGGGTCCGCAGCGAAGTGCCCACCAATTATAAAACACGCGAGGCTTACCTGGATGGTACCCCTTCGGCCAAAAATCACATAAATATGGTGGTGGCACCTGGTACCAAGCCACAACCATCTTGGGCACCTCCGGGCATGTCTAAATCACAGAAAAGGTGTCTACAATGCCTACGGGCACAGGAGATGCGCGAGAAAAAGGCCGAGGATGAACGAGACACCATCTTTGAGGAGATCCGCCATCGGCCAGCTGCAAGACAGGTATGGAAGATCAACCCGGTTGAGATGACCATCCCGGCTCCCGTTCCAAGCGACGACGACGACATGCTCGATGACGATTATACGCCTGTCTCCTAAGGACCCGCACCTCAGGCGATGAACATCAACATCGTCATGCTACCCGCCGAGTTCGCCCTACCACAAGATGAGGCTGAGGTCGCCCAGTTGAACCTCAGCCCACGCAACGCTGTTTGTGAGAAACCCGAGGATACGGCTCGCCACCTAAAGTCTCTCTACGTTAGGGGTCACATTGATGGGAAGCCAATCTCCAGAATGCTTGTCGACGGCGGCGCCACTGTTAACCTAATGCCTTACTCTCTGTTGAAGAAGCTTGGCAGGGGCGAGGAAGACTTAAAGAAAACTAACCTAATGCTCAACGACTTCAACGGCGAGAGTTCCAAGGCAAAAGGCGTACTCTCCATGGAGTTAACAGTAGGTAACAAGACATTGCCAATAGCATTCTTTGTAGTTGACGTGCAAGGTAACTACATCATGCTGCTCAGGCATGACTAGATTCACGTGAATTGTTGTATTCCTTCTACTTTGCACCAATGCCTGATATAGTGGGACGGCGATGACGTAGAAGTCATACCAGCAGACACTTCAGCCCAGGCAGCATTGGCCAATGTGTCCATCGACATCATCCACAACAAAGTAGAATGTCTATCAGGTAGAGACCTTTCTGATTATGTCTATCAGGCAGCATTGGTTGAAGTCTTGCGTAGAGCAATATCGGTCTTCTAAGACGGTATTGATGAGGCCATTGAAGATTTTAGTGAAGTAGAGAAATTAAGACAAGGTTTTGTGTCGGCCAATCCTTTAGAAGAAGTCAACATAGGCAATGGTAGCATTCCAAGGCTGACCTTTGTAAACCAAAATTTATAGGCTGATGAGAAGGCCAAAGTAATATAGTTGCTTTGGTCGTACATTGACTGTTTCACATGGGAGTATAGCGAGATGCCCCGATTAAGCCGCGAGCTCGTGGAGCATCGGCTACCTATTAAACCCAGGTTTAGGATTTATAAACAGGCTCCTTGTCGCTTTAATTCATCTATGTATGACCGAGTTAAAAGAGGAGATAGAACGATTACTCAAGGCTGAGTTTATTAGGCCATGCAGGTATGCCGAATGGGTCGTTAATATTGTGCCTATAGAGAAGAAGGGGAGCAGCAAAATACGAGTTTGTATTGATTTCAGGGATCTAAAAAAAGCCACTCCAAAGGACGAGTATCCCATGTCGATAGACGACATGTTGATCAACGATGCTTCAGGACACAAGGTACTAAGTTTTCTTGATAGCAACGCTGGTTATAATAAAATCTTTATGGCCGAAGAGGACGTCTACAAGACAGCCTTTCGATGCTCAGGTTTTGTCGGCTTGTTTGTGTGAAACCAAGTGAGGTCGCACTGTGGTTTTGTCTGTATGATGAGTGATTGACAAGGTTGCTCGATCTGGAGTGGTGAGCTGGAGTGATGAGTGAGTGATGAGTTGATTGCATCGATGAGATCGATGTATGGATATGGATTATGCTGAGGGGATCGATGTGCGTTGCGTATCTTGGTTTGGCTTGTCTCATGTGTGCAGGGTGGAGATGCTAACCAACTGTCAATGGTGGGTGATCAAGGGTCGAGCGGGGAGCTCGATGCTAGAGAATCAAGGATGTCGGGTGAAGTTAGAGATGATCTTAGGAGTGCATGAGTAGATATAGCAAGACATGGACGGACGGATGGTCGAGACAGCGTGATGGTCAAGTCAGCGAAAGGGAGGCCAGTGCAAGTGATCAGGCGGCTCGAGGGGATCGAGAGCGGGAGAGACTTGCTGGCGGTCGAGTTCGCAGATTAGCATCACATGTCGGCAATCGAGGAGGCTTTGTCGGTTTTTGCTGAAAATCGTCGCATCAAAAAATGTTTTTAATTTCAGTAATTAGGAGTCTATTTTTTCTGTTTTATCATCTAGATTAAATGTAAACTTTTAGTATTTTTCGGAATTATTAATTCTGAAAAAATATTAAAAGATTAGGGTCAATGATATAATAAATTAGGAGTATACCTTTGTGTATTTTCAGGATTAATAATTCTAAAAATACATAATGGCAATTAGGTAAATACCTAGAACTTTAATCCCAATAGTAGTATTTTGGAGATTTCTTTAATGGGCTTGCCTATATAAAGGACTCCATGCCCTAGGGTTAGATGTCATCATTTCAGCTGAACACTTTTCGGTGGCTGTCATTTTAGAAATTTTGAGGGCTAAAAAGCAGCCAAGCACATCTGCCTCTGCGGTTTTCTTCTAGGGTTGTCACTCCTGTCTTCATAGCTATAACTGTAAGTTCCTTCTCCAACACAAGGTATTTCCTGTTCATCATCTGATTTGATTAATTCCGGCAATCAAGCTTGATTTGCTTCTAGTATTTCTGGTTCTGCTGAAGTAGTCTACTGGATTTTCTCTGTGATTTCGGTTCTGGAATTGCAAGTGCTTGCTGCTGTTTTCTTCTACAGACATGAGATTTTTCCCTGGTTGCTGAGATTCAAGATCACAATCAGAGCACGGCTAGGCACACTGTTGATTTGTTCATCATTGATGAACCATGTCCTGGCCAGAGCACTACCAAGAAAGTCTGTAGTCACTCCTGTATTGTGCTGATGGCATGTTAGAGTGCTTCCTGTTCTTGATTACCTTGAGTGCCAGATGTTCTTGAATAGTTTCATTCTAAGTTTTTCCAAGATTTCTTGAGGAACTTTTTGGCTGAAACATTTGGGGGCTACTATCCAGAAATTCAGAATTCCAATCTTTCAAAGCTTCAAAATGTTTTGCCAATTTTATATTTGGTTTATGCAGTAATTTGCCATTGATGTTGCTGTTCTATTTGATTCTGTGTGAATTCTTACCGAGAATATCTTTTGCCATCAGATTAAAGTCACCAGGAGTGTGCTAGTTCTGCCGATGTGCAGGAACTACTATAGAGTTCTTCCGAGTAACTGTTCACGTTCTTGTTCTTCTAGTGTTGAGTATTATTCCTTTGTGAATTTTTGCTGAATTGAAGTGTTCCTGGTTGATTGCCATTTAGTTGATGTCCCGAAATTACTTCAGCAAACAGAAATGCAATTTGGTGGTTTACATTTTGCACAGCAAGTGATTCTTGTCAGTTGATGATGATCTAGTGCTAGAATAGCAACTCACTAGGGTGATTAAATATTTCATCCTCTGATCAAGATGAAAGCACTGTTGGATATAATCATTTTGCAGTAACTCTATTGATCTAATTTGAAGTTATACAGAAACAATTTTGGTTCTCTGAATATTTGCATCAAGTTGAAGTACTAGTGAATATTTTGAAGTGAATTATGTTGCTCACTGTTTGAATTGTTCAGGAATCATAGTGTTTTGTCATTGAATATTTTGCCTCTGATTTTTCTCTGTTGTACTAAGTGTGTGTCCCTCTGGTTGCTTGTTCGAGAGTGTACTGTTCATCCATGGCGCACTAGTTTTCTTGCCTCAAGCAGTGTAGTGCTTCCTGCCTGGATTAATTTATCACTGGAGTTCCATTAAGTGAACCTGAGTTTTATTTTTGGTTCAGCTGTGCATGTGTACTCATTAGTTTCTCTGCAGTCTACGCATAGGTTACTGCTTCTAGATTGTTCTACCATGATCTGTTCAGTATAATTTCTGATCAATTTTCACAGAGTATTACGGCCGGATCACACTATTGTTCTTCATGTATAATCTCTGTTGCCAGCTTTGTTCTCTGTGGTGTTTCACACATTTGTGCGGCACTGTTGCTCCGAAGGCTTATAGCTGATTAGTTTCAGGTTTGTTGATTGTTATTACATGCTACAAGGTTGTCAATACGGCTGCTCAACATCACTGAAGTGAATTCAGAATTGTTTTCCATTCTATTTTTTGCATTTTGCCTCTGTTTGTTTGCTGAGTTTTGGCTGATTATTCTCTGAACTGCTTGTGTACCATTACACTTTCATATACCATGCTACATCTCATGTGTTTAGCCCTTTTCAACCAGAACATCATCTAAGTCATGAAGCAGCCAGTTATTATTCCTGAAGAAAGAAGTACTGCTGATAGCTTTGATCTTTTCATTTGAGCAAGTTGACTTGGTTGAATCTCTGCTTAAACAAATTGGTTCTTCTCTGATTGCTTTGATCTTTTTGATTCAAATAGCCATTTGAGTTTTGGAGTGTTCTATTTGTTACAACAGTTGAACTCCCAAACTTGCATGTGTTGGTCTTCATTCAAAGCAATCTAGGCACATGCATTTTAGTTCAGTTCTGCTGATTTTTCAGTGCATTCTATTTAATTTCATCATCAGACTACATTCAAATTGATTAGGCAATGTTCAGTGCAAGAAAACCATCTCCTGTTGTGAGTGTTTGGTTCTGTCAGTAACTCATTGACTGACTTGCTGCTGAAGTTAAAGATTCAATCACCAACGAAACAAATTCGTTAGCTCATTCACCAACTGAGTAATTGCATTCGGAAATTCAAAGTCTAACCAGAGAAGGAAAATTTCTGAAAATATTTTTGAATGCATTTATTCGTTTTGAGGTTCATTGGGTGATTTGAAAATGCCATCATATTCATAAGAATTTGTCGAGGCGCCTATTCACCCTCCTCTAGTCGTCATTCCGATCCCACAGTTTGAGTGGGTAGTTATGACTTTTTGTTTAAAGAATGCTGGCGCTACATATCAACGTGCTATGAACTTGATCTTTCATGACTTGCTTAGAGTTATATTAGAAGTATACATAGATGATGTTGTGGTCAAATCGGATGATATGGGAAACCACTTAGCCGATTTGAGAGTTGTTTTCGATAGGATGCGCCAATATGGCTTAAAAATGAATTCGCTCAAATGTGCTTTCGGCGTGTCGGCAGGTAAGTTCTTAGGATTCATGATTCATGAAAGAGGTATTGAAATTGATCTTAAGAGGCTTGAAAAGATTAGAAACCTTGCAGCGCCGACATGCAAAATAGATGTGCAAAAGTTGCTAGGTAAGATTAATTATTTGTGTCGCTTTATATCTAACTTGTCTGGCAAGATTGATGCTTTTGTCCCTATACTCCGGTTAAAGAATGAAGTTGAGTTCACTTGGGGGGCAAGTCAGCAAAGCGCCTTTGAAAAGATTAAAGAGTGCTTATCATCACCACCCGTGGTGAGAGCACCAAAAGCCAGAACTCTGTTTCGGTTGTACATCGCTGCAGAAGATATCGTGATAGGAGCCATGCTAACTCAGGAAGTGGAGGGGAAAGAGTACATCATCACATTCTTGAACCGCCGCCTGCTGGACGCCGAAACTAGGTACGTGTTTGTGGAGCGTATGTGTTTATCACTCTATTACGCATGTACCAAATTACACCACTATCTTCTTCCTAGCACATGTATTGTCGCTTGCCAAACCGATGTTATAAAATACATGTTGCAAAAGCCGATTCTAAGTGGAAGAATCGGAAAGTGGGCTTACGCTTTGATTGAGTATGATTTGGCTTATGAACCTCTAAGGGCTATGAAAGGCCAAATTGTCGCTAATTTTATAGTTGATCACCAGGTAGATGTCACTTGGGGTAATGATATTGCTCTAATTGAAGTAGTGCCATGGAAACTTAAGAATGGCCAGGGTATCGGGGTAGTTCTCATATCACCTAGCGGCACATGCTTCGAAACCTCGGTCCGTTTAGAATTTCCTTCTACTAATAACCAAGCTGAATATGAAGCTTTATTGCTAGGGCTTGAATTGTTAGAATCCATAGGTGCTAAACATGTCCATGCGCATGGTGATTCTTTGTTAGTAGTACAACAAATAGCTAAAAGTGCTCAATGTTTTAATGGCTTGCTAAATGGTTACTTGGATAAATGTTTAGACATAGTTGCTACTTTCGATGACTTTAAAATTTCTCACGTGTCAAGAGAGGCCAACTCAATTGTAAATGATTTGGCTCAGCAAGCATCTGTCTATCAAGTCAGGAGAGGAAAAAATTCTATACAGAAAAAGCCAATGCTTGGTTTCACTACCGAAGCTAGAAGCTTTGGGTGGGTGTGAGGCCGGCTAGACCCTCCGGATCGGACCCCTCAGATCACCGAAGGGTGTAGTGTGCTGAAGTCCTTGTGCTGGAGCTCTTCGTCTACCGAAGGGTCTTGCACGCCAGAGCCCTCATGCCGGAGCCTTCTGGGGTCAGAAGTCTTTGCACGCCGGACTCCTCCGGCGGAAGGCTTCGGCCTGATGGGCTCCGCACGGCCGATCCGGTCAGCCTTCGGCAGGAGCAGGAAAGGCCCAGGGGCACTCTGAAGTTAGCAATTTAGACATTACTCTAGGAAAGGAGTTAGAAAACCCTCCGGATGTCCATAAGGGTGATTGGATAATTCCAATCGTCCAATATTTAAGAAATCCCGATCAAAGGGTTGATCGAAAAGTTTGACGACAAGCGTTTTAAATTTGTATTGCTAGATGATGTATTATACCGCTGAACTATTGATGGAGTACTTTTGAGATGCTTGGATGACGATCAGTCCAAAGTAGCTACAGTAGAAGTCCATGAAGGGCTTCGTGGCACTCATCAGTCGACCTAGAAAATGAGTTGTATGCTTAGAAGAGTAGGTTTCTACTAGCCGACTATGACCGAGGATTGTTTTAAATACTATAGAGGGTGTGAAGCATGTCAAAGGTTTTGTAATATTCAATTAGCTCCTGCATCGCTACTTAATCCTATTATCAAGCCATGGTCGTTCCGAGGTTGGGGTTTAGACTTCAACGACCAAATTCATCCTCCTTCAAAAGGGCATTGATTCGTGCTGATGGCGACAGACTACTTCACCAAATGGACCGAGGTCGTGCCTCTCAAGAACATGACTCATATTGAGGTAACTAATTTTATCTTGAAGCACATTATACATAGATTCGGTATTCCCCAAACTCTCAGTACAGATCAAGGTACTTCGTTTGTTGCTAAAGAAGTAAGAGACTTTGCCGAATTTTATGGTATTAAGTTGATAAACTCTTCACCATACTATGCTCAGGCCAATGGTCAGGTCGAGTTTAGTAATAAAACCGTGATTAAGCTCATTAAGAAGAAAATTAAAGAGTTCCCTAAAAGGTGGCATGAAGTGCTTTCTGAGGCACTGTGGGTGTGTAGAATTGCAAAGCATGATGCTACCAAAGTTAGTTCATGTGAGTTAGTATATGGGCAAGAAGTCGTTCTACCAATAGAGGTGGATCTTGGCTCTTTAAGATTTCTTAAGCAAGATGGCTGATCGATCGCTGAATATGAAACTCTTTTAAAAGATAATTTAGAAGAAGTGACCGATAAAAGGTTGAGGGCTTTAGAAGCTATAGAGAAAGATAAAAGGCGAGTAGCTAGAGCCTACAACAAAAGAGTTAAACCAAAATCGTTTCAAGTTGGTGACTTGGTTTGGAAGATGATTTTACCTTTAGGCACTAAGAGCCCCAAATTTGGTAAATGGTCACCTAGTTGAGAAGGCCCTTTCAAAATAGTCTAAATCGCTCTAGGTAATGCATACGTGTTAGAATCTCTACAAGGAGAGCAGTCTCGAAGAGTTTTGAATGGCAAGTACTTGAAAAAGTACTTCCCAAGTGTGTGGCAAAGCACTTGATAGTGTCAAAAGGCTGATATGGGTGGTATCGTCCATAGCCCGTTATGCTTTTAGTTCACTTAGTTCACTAAAAAGCAGGGGGCATGTGTTGATAGCAAAAAATGGCATTCATGGTCAAGATTGTCAAAATATAAATTTTAGTAATTTGGGCCAAAAATACACAAGTCCTAGATCAGGCCAAAGCCTTACAGGGCCGAAGACCCATCGAACATTGGGTTTCGAAGGCCTTTTTAGCGGCATGCTATCTTTGGCCCGAAGGCCCTCCAGAGGCCTGCCTCGCTGAAGTTTCGGCCCGAGGAGTAGGCTTTGGTAGGTTTTGCCGAAGGCCCACTTTGGGCTGTTTTAGGAGATAGAGTTTGAGTCTGATTCTGGCTGTTTTTATCCCTAAACTTGATTAGGTCGAATCCTACCAGATTAGCTTTTGAGATAAGAAGACTAGCCCCTATAAATATAGGTGTGAGGCCGGTTCATTAGACACCCCGACACAAATCAACTTCAAACCCTAGTTTGAACCGTGCCTTTTATTTTTTCTTTACTTTCTGCACAACCTTCGTGGGTTTGCCTGGAAGCCCTCCACCGGCCACTTAGAAACAGTGGTAAGCCTTGTTACTTCGCTCGTGAATTCGCTCGTGAAGTACCCGTTAATCTACATAATAGATTGCTATCGCCTTGTTACTTCGCCTCTGAAGTAACTGTTAATCTACGTAACATATTGCTTTCTTCGTTTCTCTACTACAACACTTAGTAAATTCGGTCCCAAGGCCGAATTAGCACTTGATCTCTATTTTGTTGCAGATTTTCATGCTCGGAGCCCCTTTGCCGGAGGTGTCCAAAGCCAGGAAACTGGTTTCAGAGGTTGCCAGAAAACACTTCGGTGGAACCCCTCCTTCGACTACCCGTGCCATATGCGTCACATTGTTGTCGGTCTGACCAAGTACCGCACGCTAGAGTGATCCGCATCAAGCTTCGTCACATCAGGCTTTGTCATGCCTACACTTCGCACCGGACGATGTCGTGCCAGTGTGTTGCATTGCAGTGTTTTGTCATGTCAGAGGCTTCGCACCGAACCCTGTTTTTCAGAGGTAATTTCGCGTCAGAGATCTATTCGCAGCCTGCCTTCAACCAGATCGATCTGAATGCCGAAGGCTATCTTCGGCGAAACCCTTTGTACCAGACGTCGAAGCCCCCTTCGGTGAACTCTTCGCATGATACACTTCGAATCAGTTAGGCTCCGTTCAGCTGACTGGTTTATTTGATTTATATATATTTCTTTTTGGCTAATTGGATTGTTTCTATGTGATCTGATTACCTGGCGACTCCACCCCCCTTGCCAATGTTAAGGGTAGTCGCAACGCGATGTCGGTGTTGTGTTAAGCTTAGGCTAGTCCCTAAGTATCCGCACACTTTTGGATCATCAAACTGACCCAAGTGCGGGGCGCATTTTCGTGTCAACAGTATGCTTACATCTCTTACTTTTGCTTTGTAGCCGACATCGATTGCTCCTTTAGCCGCATTGGCCCCTGACATTGCTACTTCTTAGCCAATGGCTGAAACTGCTTCGGCTGCCCAAGTTCGTGCTCTTGTGCTACCAGTAATTCTCCTCTCATATCCCTAACACTGGATACTCCCTTTGTTCCTAGCATCCTTCTCCTCTTTTCAACGTTGACTCTCTTTATGTGGTGTTTGATAGCATGGATGATGACCCTACTGCTCTCCAATCGGTTCGGGCCACCGAGACGATCATTATGGGATTCTCTACTCAGGTCAGTATGTTGCAAGCCGATGTCGTCAATCCTGGTGTACCAATCAATGCCGGCGTCTTCATTGCTCTGGTTAGGATTGCTTTCGGGGCTGCACCTACCGAGGCTGATGTGATCGGGGTTGGTCCTCTAGGAGCCAACGTCGTTATTCCTGAGGCATCGGCCGTTATTGCAGATGTAATTCTCTAGGTACCTTTCTTATTGTCTTTCTTTGTCTTCCATTGTTTTTTCATGTAACCAACATCGCCCTTAGCTGCAGCTGATGCCTAGTGCCACAGGTCTATCTGCCTCCCATGGTAGCCTTGAAAGAGAAGGTTCGTCCATTCCTCATGTATTTATTGTGGCATCATGGCCCCATTTTTGCTTGACTTCTTTTCTCTTCAGTCCTTTGTGCATAAGTTCCCCTTTGATGTTGGTCCCTGTCGTTGTGTGGGAACGGCAAGCCTACAGGGTGTACCCGTAGTGTGATTTGTTTTCGGTAGAGGGGAGGATTCACGGCTATGGATTCGATGGTTACCTTGATTGGATGGGGCAGGTCGCGGACCGAGACAATAAGGGGACATACACGAGAGAGTTTTTAGGTAGGTTCGGGCCTCCTAGAGGATAATAACCCTACTCCTGTGTGTATGGATGAATGGGGTTCTGTATGGATCAATCCCTCAGTGCCTGTCTCAACTAGTGGCGTTGCTCTTTTGGACGAGCGTGCATGTGTCTTAGGATACTAGGATGTGTCCCCCTTTACCTTACGACCTCCCCTAATCCTTGTATATGACAAGGATTTGGGAGTTAAGAATAATCATGACATTGATAGCCAGCGGAAACAACCGCATAACTACCAATAAAACTACCTCTAAATGGCGCTAATGGCTGCCATAGAGACGACAATATTGAGGGTAATCGTCGGCGTTGATTGGAGATAACTGTTGGGCGGACGGCCCTAGTCTGACCATTGATGTCTGACCACTCGGGCACATTCGCTCCTGAGTGGGAGGCCTAGTGATCGAGAAATCCTTCATGGGCTGGGCTGGCCAGCAGTCGGCGACCCGAGTAAAACCACTCGGTGGGGTACCCTGGATCATATCCCCGACCGCAACCCCTTAGCTCTTTTCGGCATGCGTCTTGCTCGAAGCAGGCGGAAAGAGCTCCAAGTACCCTTGGTGTAATCATGCTTTCGATCGGTGCACCGCCCTATTGCACCTACTGAGTGCAGTCCACGAGGCTGAAGTTCCTTTGGAGAATGAGCTTCAGTCTCAAATCATCTTTTTGGGGGAGTTACCATTATAGTAGTTGATTTTGAAACCATGCAGCCTCCCTACGGGCGAAAGTTACCACGTGGGGATACGGTAGTTGGCGATGTTGCTTCCCTTGCTTTTTTCTTGCTTTGTCTTCTGGAGCACGAATCAGGACCTCCTGAGAGATCCCTAGGAACCATGCCGACGCGATTGATGGCGAAAAGGTGCTTCTCCGAACCGTCTGCTTTGGCAGTCGCGATGCTTTGGGACGGGGAACCGTCGGGAGAAAAGTTATAAGTAACTTACCCCGGTGTGTTTGCAAGTAGTAATCCATCTTCTGCTTCATCTTATGATCTCCTGGCGCCTCACAAAAGCTTTTGGCACTACAACTACGCACTTTGCTATCGCAAAGCCCAGTGGTTGTTCAGCCTAAAACCTTTGGCAAGGAACCCAGGATTCCAATGGTGGCGAGCACTCCTCAGAAGACGGTGGACCTCCTAGAAGAGTTACGTATCTCCTCCATGGGATAAGAGGCGGTGCAAGCACTGGAGGATTGGGGCGATATCCCGTCGAAGGCCATCTCGTTGTAGCGAGCGGCCGACGGCGAGACATTTCCATCCTCGGACACCCATGAGATCATGGTCTTCGACTCCTTTCATCATGGCTTTAGGTTGTCGGTGCATCCTTTCCTTCAAGGTGTCCTTCATCATTACGACATCTCTTTCTGTAATCTAAATCCCAACTCAATTCTTCGTCTTGCAATCTTTGTCGAGTTGTGTGAATCTTTTTTGGGGATCGATCCCCATTTCAATCTTTCCTGCCACTTCTTCTTCTTGCAACCTCTTTGGAGCAAAGTGGTCGGTAGATGTGGGCTTCAGCTTCATGATGGGAAGGTGGCAGAGTACATTTCTGTCCCCCTTCCTTCTTCAAACAAGGGGTGGCACTCGGGTTAGTTTTATGTGGCCAACTATGAGCCGCCCCTTTCTCCGGAGATTGATCAGGTGCCACTGGTGACTGCCGCTTGGACCGACCAGTGTCCGGTCAAGGATCAGGGGCAAGTTGTCTCTGGCTTCCATGTGGTGCTTAGCTTTTTGCTTCGTCGGGTAGCGCCACTGAAGCAGCAGCTCCACCTGGGGTACGAGTTCACGAGACTCGACGATCCGACCAAAGCACCACCCGTTGCCACCCCTTCCGCCTCAACTATCCCCAACCGGAGGTAATGTTGTTTCCTTCTATTTCTTCATCGCGAGATGTTGTGATTGATCTCTAGGTCTTGAATGTGATCTTGTGCAGAGTTGGGTCGCCTTCATCTCGTTGGCTCCACTACTAGAGCACCCCTACCCTATTGAGCAGAAGCGCGTTGGGCCGGACGATGATTCACCCGGTAGGAAGAGGAAGAGCAAGGCGGCTTGCTCCCCCTCGGTGAAGAAGGCGAAGAAGTGGGCGGCAACTCTATCGAGTCGTCGTGCGACTCGGAGTGTTGCCCAATAGGAGGCGAGGCGGAGGCAAGATGAGTGGCCTTCGAAGATCCCTTCATCTCAAGGTGTCGACTAGAACTCCTCCGAGAAAGCACCCGAGGCGGATGAGGCCTCGACGTCATCATCCCCAACATCCACTCCGTCTTTGTCACCACGCCGCTCAGCTCCGCGAACTGGCTTTTCTTTTGGTGCGGGGCCTAGCTCGTGGATGAGGAAGGCGGTGTTCCAGTGGTTAGAGTGGTGAGGACGTTTTGTTAAGGGTTAATTTTTTCCGTGCCATTACAATTTTCACGGTTTGCCAATATGCCATTAGTGTGTCATTGATAGATGGGGGGCCACCACAGTCACTGACAGTGGCATATAGGCAGTTTTTGAAAATTATAATGGCATGTGAGTAATTTTCCCTTTTGTTAATGTAGTCGATCCTCCTGAACATATCTTTGTGATCACCGTCATATCTTTTGCTTGATAGGGTTGGAGGATCGCCTTTGCCTGACCTGAGCCCGGTCAAGGTGACTAGTGTCGTAGGTCCGTGGGCCCACCGAAGACCATTAGGGTGGTCACAATAGAGCCTACCGTGCTGGGGGAAGAGCGCTCTGCTCCTCCTACTACGGTAGAGCCGGTGCCACCACCTCCTAGGCATGCTCTCACTTGGTGATGGTCGGTGTCCATAGCTGGGCGGTTGAAGTCGATCGAGCATCACAGCCAGAAGATGATGGTGAGTTTTCCTGCAAAAAAGGTTTGCATACCTTGGCGCACATATTAACTCGGGTATCCGCGTAGGATGCAACTCTCAAAATAAGAGAGCGGCTGGACGCTAGGGACGTTGAGCTGTCTCGGAAGGACAATGAGCTGTGGTGGCTGGAGGTGGAGAATTATGGTCTCCGAGGTGAATTCGCTTGATTCACGATTAGTTCAGCCTCTAGGCCCTTGGTATGTTTTAACTTTTCCTTTAATACTTTTATCTGTGGATCCGGAGGATGATTCTTTTTTGTCCTCGTAGAACTATCGGCGTCGAGTGAGCGTTTGGAGACAGCTGTCGTCCAGGCGCAGCGTTCGGCGGATGCTGTGGCGACTGATAGGGATGCTATTTCCGCCGAGTTGGAGAAGCTAAAGAAGTAGCTCACCGAGTCTGAGGCTTCGACCTAGAAATGGCGTGGTGAGTACAAAAGTATGGGCTTCTTCTGAGCTCTTTTTCTCCCAAGATGAATTCCATCAATTTTTGTCTTGAGAATTCTGTTTTGCTCTCTAGTGAGGAGCCATGCTGAATAGTGTGGGCCTCATGGCTCCAGAAGTGATGAGTCATTGTCAACGATAGTCAAAGAGGACAGAAGAAGAGATCTGCTGTTTCATGGGCCGCGTGTGACTCTGGTACACGGGCAGTGAGCGACTGTCGGGCAGAGGAGGCTACGAAGTCAGGCTGGCCCAATCCGGGTACATGGGCCAGAAGCAGTAGAAGACCCACTGGGCTGTAGACCAGGACTGAGTCAGGTACACGGGCGGTGAGCGATTGCCGGGCTGAGAGAACTGCGGAGTCGGGCCGGCCCAATCCGGGTACCTGGTGCAAAGTCGGTGGAGGCTTTGTCAGTTTCGGTGCAAAACTGACAACCGTTGATCTTGTATCCGACTGTCCAGAAGAGAAGCCGTAGTCGCTACGAAAACTTAGCTTCCGGATAAGTCATCTGTATCTCTAGGCCCACAGTCAGTCGGTTGTGTTTGTAAAAATACCTAAGGGCAGTAGAGTCTTTTCCTTTATTCTTGAGTCTGTAAAAACCCTAAGGGGCTAGTAGAATATTCCTAGTGTTGGGCAGCCTATAAATAGAGCCCCAATCCCTAGGTTTTGGACTACCCTTTTTTGCTGAAATCAATACTACTCCTTTGGGTCATTGTTTGTCTCTTGCATTCTCTCTTCTCTCTCTTGTTATGCGTAGCCAGGCTGCTGTTCATGGGATTTTAGCTTGCATTTATTTCATTTCATTTGATGCTTTGAAGCTTCTATTCTGTTGAATGTGCGCAGCTAATCTGCGGCAACATTTGTTGCTTCGTTTCACGTGCACAGGCATTTTTTTGAGTGATTTGGCTTCAGATTGCTTCTCTATTGCGTGTGTTCATGCAAGTAGTACTAGTTCTTGCTGTTGCAAGTAGTACTACTACACTGTAGCAACAGTACACTGTGTCAGCTTTTTGCTTTCTACTGCACAGCTTTCTGATCGAAGTTGACAGGCCCAAGTAACTTTTCTATCTATTTTCTGGCGAAGCCACCTTCTCTGTTCGAAGCCCCTCAGCTCCGTGAGGCAGGCTTCGATCTAACATCTTCGAAGGCTTCGCTTGAACTTCGGCTTCATTTTTGTGCTGTGTCTCTAGCTTCGTAGAACACTTTGCACTCTGTCAGCTTCACATACTTCGATAGTCCTTGCGAAGGTGTTCTCTATCACTAGCTGTTCGAAGTCAATACTTCGTCAGGCTTCGGAGTTAGCTTCGAAGCCAATCTCACTGATAGACTTCGTTTTGGTTTTTCTATCGCATGTCAGCCTTCGCTTCTCTTTTCGAAGTTAGCTCCTTTCGAAGGGAGAGTGTAGACTTCGAATTTGGTTTCTCTATCGTGTGACAGGCTTCGCTTCTTTGTTCGAAGGTTGTCCGTCTGTTGTGTTCGAAGTTTTCTGTTCGAAGGTTTGGCTTCGAAGCCCTCGGTTCGAAGCTGTGTTCGAAGTCTTGCCTTCAAAGTACATACTTCGAAGCAGGCTCTGACTTTCTCATACTTCGCTTCAAAGCACACTTCGATTCCTGCCACTTCGAACTAGGCTAGACCGAAACCTACCCTCGGCATTTTCACAACACCTTCGACAGACTTCGACTTCCACCTCCGAACCAGACTTCGACCAGCGAAGTAGACCTCGACCTCCGAAGCAGGCTTCGCCGGGCTTCGAACAGGAGACAGATTTGAACAGATAACTTATCTTCTCACTCATAGTGCACCTAGATTGCTCTGTTGAGATTTGTCTAGCCATGTCTTGAGTATTCTGTCTATCTGTCTAGTAGCACTGCTTTTGTGTTTCTCGACTTAATCAATTGTTGCTCCTAGGCTAGATACCTTTAGACTTAGGCTATCTGTTCATTTTCTGCTGCTTAGTCTTTTGAGGTGCGTTGGGTGTTGGGAGGAGACCATTGATTCGAAAGAATTTTTTAGGCGCCCATTCACCCCCCCTCTGGTCGCTACTTTCGGTCCTACAAGTGGTATCAGAGCAAGGTTAGGGTTTTTCCATACCTTAACCGGTTCTAAACCCCAGTAGTGACTATGACATCTCCTGGCAAGGTCCCGTCCTTGGAAGCCTATGGCTATAACTATTGGAAGACTCGCATGCGAGCCTATCTCATGAGCCAGGGTTCGGACATTTGGGACATTTGCGTTCACACCACGTTTGTCATTTTGCCAGTCACTGAGCATGGTACTGCTGGTATCATTGCTCAGCATCTGAGCAACAGTAAGGCTGTGAACATTCTTTTCTCTAGTTTAGGTCCCACTGAGTTTGAGCGTGTGAGCCATCTCTCCACTGCGAGAGAGATCTGGGCTACCCTCAAGGCACACCATGAGGGAACAGCTCAGGTCAAGGCTCGGACCTATCAGACCTACCAGCGTGAATATGAGAATTTCACACAAAAGTCGGGTGAATCTGTTGAAGCTTTGTTTGGTCGCTTTCAATCGATCATTAACAAGCTTCGGGACAACAAGGCTAAGGGTGCTCAGTTAGTCTGAGATCATGAGCAGGTGCTCAAGGTTCTCCATACCTTGGACCCAAATATCTGGGAGATCAAGGTATCCTCTATCGTTGAGAGCACTTCTTACGATACCTTGACCATTTCTGAGTTATTTAGCAAGCTGAAGGCCACTGAGGTAGATATCCAGTTGAGATCAAATCTCACTGGTTCTGGATCAAAATCCCTAGCCCTTGCTACACCTTCTGTTGATCTCTCTGCTGTGAGCTGTGCTGGGTTCTCCTTGATGTCTATCACTGAGGACCAGCTTGAGTTGTTGGGAGATGATGATTTGTGTCTTTTTAACAACCGAGTGCGTCATGTCTATGATAAGAGAATGTTCAAAAGACACGGCACAAAATCCGGATGCTTTGAGTGTGGTGATCCAGGACACTTCATCGCCGACTGCCCCAAGCGCAATGGACACAAGAAGGGCACCAGTGGCAGCTTCCATGACTCTGGCAAGCACGGGAGCTCACCCTTCAACAAGGGCAAGCCGAAGACCCGATTCTTCAAGAAGGCCCTGAAGGACTACCGGTGAGAGAACAAGAAGCGCGACAAGGCCTTCTTCGCCGAGATGGAGAAGAGCTACTCCAAGCGGTCCACGTCTTCTTCCTCTTCATCGAGCTCAAGCGATGAGGAGATCACCATCAGGAAGGGGAAGGACAAGGACGATCCGGCGGGCCTCTACTTCATGGCCTTCGGAGACAAGTCGAAGGGCCACTCACACCAGCGCCGAAGATCCCGCAAGAGCTTCTGTTCAATGGCTCTTGGGGATAGGGAAGAAAAGAGATCCTCCGATGACTCCGACGACGACGACAACAAGGTATCATCCTATGAACGAGAAATTGTTGATTTACTTGAGAGCAATCGTCAGGAGTTAAAATATCGGGAAAAACTGCTTAGGGGGGCCAAAAAGAGGATAGATGAGTTAGAGAGTGAGCTTGCCGTGGCCAACGGCAGAATTGAGAGTCTATCTTCTTCCCCTTGCTTGGGTGATAGCAGTGAGTGCCCAAAGTGTGAGGTGCTTCTGTGTGACCTGTCGACTCTAAAGTCCAGGTACACAGAAAGGGTTGATGAGAGGGACGCTTTGGCCACTGAGCTTGAAAGCGCTCAGCTGGAGCTGAAAGATGCTCAAGCCACTGTCGTCGCACCCTGTGTTCATTGCCCATCTCATCTAGCTGCCTTAGCTGAGCTAAAATCCAAGGGCGATGAGCATTTGAGTGATTTGGAGAGATTGAGAGCTGAGCTTGCCCAGACTAGGCTAGAGCTTGAGACACTGTCAGCTCCACTCATTGTCTGTGAGAACTGTCTATCTCTTAGAATGGAGTTGATCAAGCTGAAAGCCGAAAAGTCTGTCCAAGTAGAGAGTGAGTGTGAGACCTGCTTGTCTCAGGTGGAGGTTCTAGCTTCCTTGAGAGAGGAGCTAGCAGATTCTCAGAATGAGAACTTTTACCTCCGTTCCATCCTGAGTTGGATCAGTGCTAGAGAGCCTCAGCTTGGCATGATGATCCAGCAGTTCAAGAGGCAGGATGGATTTGGAGTAGGTTATACCTACACCAAGGTTGACTTTGAGAGTGCCATTAGCCGGGCAGTGGAGTGGAGTAAAATGAGTACAGAGCAGAGGTATCCCAAGACTCACTCCACTGAGTCCTCCCAGGCTTGTCAGCCAAAGGATGGAGTGATTCATGAACCATCCAAAGCTCCACCCAAGAAGCCTATCTGGGTCCCTAAGCCCAAACACCTCCACTCTTTTCTAGACTCTCTTCCTGGACCTTCTCAACCCAAGAAGACTACACCCAACACCACCAAGCCCAAACATCCCAAGCCTCAACCACACCCCAAGAAGCCCACCTATCATTGTGAGTACTGTCAGAGAGACGGGCATCTTGCGGAGTTTTGCTTCAGGAGGAAGCGGGTTGAGAGTGCAGAGAGAGCTCGTGGTGATCAGGAGCGGTTCTACCAGCAGGGTGGTAGACTGCGTGTTTCTCGACGCGGGGAGAGGCTGGAGGCCAGGCCGCGTCGTGTAGGTGGTGGTAGAGGAGACGACTTTCTTGCCCGTGCTCCAGTTGGTGGTGTCCGTTCCGGTAGAGTTCCAGACCGTGTTGGCTACGGTCCTGGACCTCATGGCCGCAGGTTTAGGCAGAACCGAGGACCGCGCTTTGAGCCGCGTTTTGGTCCAAACTCTTTTGATGGTTTTCGCTTTCCATCTTTTGAGCAGATGGCTCGACACTGGTTTAGCTCTTTTGCTAAACCTGGTGCTGGACCATTTGCTCCCACTTACAGCCACTGATTGTGCAGGATCGGGGACTGGAGGATGTTTGGATCATGGACTCAGGTTGTTCTCGCCACATGATGGGACATCGCAGATGGTTCTCCAGTCTCACTCCCCCGAGCTCCAAAGAGTACATCACTTTCGGGAACAGTGGTCAAGGGAAGGTAAGTGGCATAGGCTCTATTCGCATTTCAGATCATTTCTCTTTGAAGAATGTTGCTTTGGTTAAGAATTTGAACTTCAATTTGATTTCTGTTTCGCAACTTCTTGAGGATGGTTTGGAAGTGCGTTTTAAGAAGGGCAATTCTTCTGTGTTTGATTCTAGAGGGTCTTTGATTTGCTAGATTTTACCATTCGGTAAAGTTTTTCGAATTGACTTCTCTAGTTCTTTTGGCCCTTCTCGCTGTTTGATAGCTGGATCCTCCTTTGAGCTCTGGAAATGGCATAGGAGGTTAGGTCATTTGAGCTTTGATCTGCTAGTCAGGTTGAGCTCTATGGACCTCATCCGAGGATTGCTCAAGCTTAAGATGGAGAAGGATCTAGTTTGTCATCCCTGTCGTCATGGGAAAATGGTTGTCGCTTCTCACTCACCTGTGACTCAGGTGATGACATCGTATTCAGGCGAGCTTTTACATTTGGACACTGTAGGTCTAGCTCGGGTACGCTCAGTCGGTGAGAAGTGGTATGCACTTGTGATTGTTGACGACTTTTCTCGATTCTCGTGGGTTTTCTTTTTGGAGTCTAAGGATGAAACGTTTCAGTTTGTTCATAACCTGATTTTGAAGCTGAAGAATGAGAACAATGGTCGGATGCGAGCAATTCGCTCCGACAACGGCTCTGAGTTCTAGAATTCTCAGTTCGTCAGCTTCTGTAGTGATCAGGGTCTGGACCATCAGTTTTCTTCTCCTTACACTCCCCCACAGAACGGCGTTGTGGAACGAAAGAACCGCACGCTAGTCGAGATGGCCAGGACGATGCTCGATGAGCACAGGACTCCTAGGCATTTTTGGGCTGAGGCCATGAACACGGCTTGCTATCTGGCCAACCGCATCTTTCTTAGAGCTTACCTTGGTAAGACATCATATGAACTGCGGTTTGGCAGACAGCCCAAGGTGAGCCACTTGCGAGCATTTGGCTGCAAGTGCTTTGTGCTCAAGAAGGGAGGGCATTTGGACAAGTTTGAGTCTCGTTGCTGGGATGGTGTTTTTCTTGGTTATGCATTGCATTCACGAGGCTTCCGTGTTTGGAAACTCGAATCCCAGCTGCTTGTCGAGACTTATGAGGTTTCATTTGATGAGTCCTTGCTTTCTTTAACTCCTTCTTTTGAGCCTTCTGGTGATGATGAGCTCGGAGAGTCCATCTTCGAGGAAGATGAGGATACTCCAGCTGCTGATGAGGGTGGGCCTTCTGCACCCCCTGCAGAGCCCCCACCTTCTGAGACTTCGACTGAGGATGAGGGCGGACCTCTGATCACTTCTTCCACTACGATCGAGCCCCCTCAGTCGAGTCCAGAGGTGCCAGCTGCTGACTCCGGTGAGGTGACTTCGGATCACCAGGGAACCCGAGCAGTTCAGCGTGATCACCCCTCAGAGCTCATCATTGGTGATTTAATTGAGAGAACTTTGCGTTCTTCTGCCTCTCTTGTTGTGTTTGCTGAATCTGCGTTTGTTGCATCTTTTGAGCCCAGAGACGTTTCTCATGCTCTTTCTGATTCTAATTGGATTAATGCTATGCAAGAAGAGCTTGAGAACTTTGTCCGCAATCGGGTCTGGACACTAGTTGAGCTGCCACCAGGATGCAACCCCATAGGCACCAAGTGGGTATTCAAGAACAAACAAGGTGAAGATGGGGTTGTGGTGCGCAACAAAGCTCGACTGGTTGCCCAGGGTTATTGCCAGAAGGAAGGTATTGACTTTGAAGAAACCTTCGCTCCTGTTGCCCGTCTTGAGTCCATTCGTATTCTTCTAGCTTTTGCCGTTTCGAAGGGTTTTAAGCTTTTTCAAATGGATGTTAAGAGTGCTTTTCTGAATGGGTACATAGAAGAGGAGGTTCATGTTAGGCAACCCCCCGGTTTTGAGAACCCTAAGTTTCCTCGACATGTTTTTAAGTTGCACAAAGCTTTATACGGGTTGAAGCAAGCCCCTAGGGCTTGGTATGACCGGTTGAAGCAATTTTTGTTGGGGAAGGGCTTTGTGATGGGTTCTGTGGACAAAACTCTTTTCTTGCTCAGAGATGCTTCAGATTTCTTAGTCGCTCAGATTTACGTGGACGATATTATTTTTGGCGGTACTACTGACTCTCTTGTGTCCAAGTTTTCTGAGCAGATGCACAGCGAGTTTGAGATGAGCCTCATGGGTGAGCTCAAGTACTTCTTAGGGCTCCAGATCAAGCAAACCAAGGACGGCACCTTCATCCACCAAGGTAAGTACACTCGTGATATGTTAAAGAAATTTGACTTTGGTGGTGAATTGAAGCCGCAGATGACCCCGATGGGCACTTCTGGGGGTCTGGACAATGATGAGAGCGGCGTCAAGGTCAATGAAAGGGAGTTTCGAGGGATGATCGGTTCGCTGTTGTACTTGACGGCAACAAGACCGGACATACAGTTCGTCGTGGGACTTTGCGCGCGTTTCCAGTCTTCACCACGCGCGTCTCATCGGCAGGCTGTCAAGCGCATCTTCAGGTATCTCACTTATGCACCTGATCTTGGTCTTTTCTATTCAGCATCATCTTCTCTCGATTTATCTGGATTTTCCGATGCCGATTTTGGTGGGTGCCGGTTGGATCGCAAGTCGACTTCCGGTACTTGCCAGTTTCTTGGTTCTTCTCTTGTCTCTTGGTCTTCTCGAAAGCAATCTGGAGTTGCTCTTTCGACCACAGAGGCTGGGTACGTAGCTGCTGCTAGCTGCTGCTCATAGTTGGTTTGGATGATTTCCACTCTACGAGATTTTGGGTTGTTCTTTCCTACCAGAGTTCCTTTGTTTTGCGACAGCACCAGTGCAATTAGTGTAGGGAAAACCCATGTCTCCATTCAAAAACCAAACACATTGATGTGCGCTTTCACTTCTTGCGGGATCAATATGAGAAAGGTGTCATTGACCTTGTTCATGTTGATACCCATCATCAGTTGGCTGATATTTTCACCAAACCCCTAGATCAGTCTACATTCGAACGTTTACGAGGGGATTTGGGTGTTGTGTATCCTTTTTAGGATATTTTGCATCAGTTGTCTTTCTTCTTTACTCTTTTCTTGAGTCTTTTTGTGTGTGTTCATATCTTGCATATTCACATATCACACTTTTGAGCTTGCTTCTGTTATATGATTGAACTGCTTTACTTATTCTAGCTGGTACATGCTTTTGATTATTTGTCAATGATCATGTCTTGTCTCAGTTTGCTTGATAAGTCTGATATCTATCATATGCATGGCTTTTTATGCTTTAAAATTGAAAAATGATCACCATTGCTTCTGATAACTAGCATGCGTAGGCTGAATGTTCTTGCTATCTGTTACATGCCTCATAGCTAGTTCCTGACTTAGATGCAAATATGCAACTTGGACATCTGTATGCTTTAATCATGGAAATGTGCTATAAAATAATGAAAAACCAGAAAAATGAAAATTCCATGCCTTTTTATGCTTAAAATTTAAAAGATCCAGGTGGGTTTGTCTTGTCGCATTGCATTGTTCTGGACTGCGTACCATAGCACTTTGGTATGAACTAGGACACTGTAGTGTATACCAAGACCAATGTCTTAAGCTTCTGATGGTCCAGTTCTGGCCTAGGCTTGACTTGGTCGGTCAGCATAAGGTTTGGCATGCAAATAACCCCTGGCAAAAATGAAAAAGGGAAAAGAAAAAGCTTGAAAATTGAAATAATAACAAGTTTGCTGAAGCACTTTGTTTTGGACAATGCTTATCTTGGTAGATATCAGTTAGCTTTTGCATCTCATGCTTTACCTTGCTTGTTTATTGGAACATGTGGTGATGCTTTTGTTTGCAAAAACTAAAAAATGCGTGCAAATGACTTTCTTTAGATATCATTTGTTGCACTGATCATGCCATGTATCATTACAGTATGTCTTTTGCTGTATCTGTTAGATGTTGTAATTGTAGTCAATCATATCTAAGAAGCATGCTTTCTACACTCCTTATGCACTCCAGTTGAATTCACTGCATATTTTGAGGGGGAGTTGCATTTCAGGGGGAGTCTGTGTCTCTATTGAGTGCTTGATGAGTTCACTTGTCAACAACGGGGAGAAAATTTGGGATCAGAGTTTAAGGGGGAGTTCTTACTCTGTTGATATCCTTGTTGTTCTGAAATCGCACTCATTTTGAGCTTTTACATTTTGGTTAACCATAATGACCGCTTCTTGTTTTTGTTCGGCTTTTGGTCATTAGGGTTAAACTTTTTACCTTATTTTTCTTCTTCTTTGTTTTCTTGTGTTTTGTTTTCATGTTTCCACATTTGTTCGCAGGTGCTGAAGAGCTGAAGAAGAGGAGTGTTGACAATGCACTCATCAAGGGGGAGATTGAGGAGCCATGCTGAATAGTGTGGGCCTCATGGCTCCAGAAGTGATGAGTCATTGTCAACGATAGTCAAAGAGGACAGAAGAAGAAGAAGAGATCTGCTATTTCATGGGCCGCGTGTGACTCTGGTACACGGGCAGCGAGCGACTGTCGGGCAGAGGAGGCTGCGAAGTCGGGCTGGCCCAATCCGGGTACATGGGCCAGAAGCAGTAGAAGACACACTGGGCTGTAGACCAGGACTGACTCAGGTACACGGGCGGTGAGCGATTGCCGGGCTGAGAGAGCTACGGAGTCGGGCCGGCCCAATCCGGGTACCTGGTGCAAAGTCGGTGGAGGCTTTGTCAGTTTCGGCGCAAAACTGATAACCGTTGATCTTGTATCCGACTGTCCAGAAGAGAAGCCGTAGTCGCTACGAAAACTTAGCTTCCGGATAAGTCATCTGTATCTCTAGGCCCACAGTCAGTCAGTCGTGTCTGTAAAAATACCTAAGGGCAGTAGAGTCTTTTCCTTTATTCTTGAGTCTGTAAAAACCCTAAGGGGCTGGTAGAATATTCCTAGTGTTGGGCAGCCTATAAATAGGGCCCCAATCCCTAGGTTTTGGACTACCCTTTTTTGCTGAAATCAATACTACTCCTTTGGGTCATTGTTTGTCTCTTGCATTCTCTCTTCTCTCTCTTGTTGTGCGCAGCCAGGCTGCTGTTCATGGGATTTTAGCTTGCATTTATTTCATTTCATTTGATGCTTTGAAGCTTCTATTCTATTGAACGTGCGCAGCAAATCTGCGGCAACATTTGTTGCTTCGTTTCACGTGCACATGCATTTTTCTGAGTGATTTGGCTTCGGATTGCTTCTCTGTTGTGTGTGTTCTTCACGCAAGTAGTACTAGTTCTTGTTGTTGCAAGTAGTACTACTACACTGTAGCAACAGTACATTGTGCCAGCTTTTTGCTTTCTACTGCACAGCTGTTTGATCGAAGTTGACAGGCCCAAGTAACTTTTCTGTCTATTTTCTGGCGAAGCCACCTTCTCTGTTCGAAGCCCCTCAGCTCCGTGAGGCAGGCTTCGATCTAACATCTTCGAAGGCTTCGCTTGAACTTCGGCTTCATTTTTGTGCTGTGTCTCTAGCTTCGCAGAACACTTTGCACTCTGTCAGCTTCACATACTTCGATAGTCCTTGCGAAGGTGTTCTCTGTCACTAGCTGTTCGAAGTCAATACTTCGTCAGGCTTCGGAGTTAGCTTCGAAGCCAATCTCACTGATAGACTTCGTTTTGGTTTTTCTGTCGCATGTCAGGCTTCACTTCTCTTTTCGAAGTTAGCTCCTTTCGAAGGGAGAGTGTAGACTTCGAATTTGGTTTCTCTGTCGTGTGACAGGCTTCGCTTCTTTGTTCGAAGGTTGCCCGTCTGTTGTGTTCGAAGTTTTCTGTTCGAAGGTTTGGCTTCGAAGCCCTCGGTTCGAAGCTGTGTTCGAAGCCTTGCCTTCAAAGTACATACTTCGAAGCAGGCTCCGACTTTCTCATACTTCGCTTCAAAGCACACTTCGATTCCTGCCACTTCGAACTAGGCTAGACCGAAACCTACCCTCGGCATTTTCACAACACCTTCGATAGACTTCGACTTCCACCTCCGAACCGGACTTCGACCAGCGAAGTAGACCTCGACCTCCGAAGCAGGCTTCGGTCAGCGAAGCAGGCTTCGACCTGCGAAGCAGGCTTCGCCGAGCTTCGAACAGGAGACAGATTTGAACAGGTAACTTCTCTTCTCACTCATAGTGCACCTAGATTGCTCTGTTGAGATTTGTCTAGCCATGTCTTGAGTATTCTGTCTATCTGTCTAGTAGCACTGCTTTTGTGTTTCTCGACTTAATCAATTGTTGCTCCTAGGCTAGATACCTTTAGACTTAGGCTATCTGTTCATTTTCTGCTGCTTAGTCTTTTGAGGTGCGTTGGGTGTTGGGAGGAGGCCATTGATTCGAAAGAATTTTTTAGGCGCCCATTCACCCCCCTCTGGTCGCTACTTTCGGTCCTACATCTAGGGATCCATTATCGGATGACCGCTCAGTTCGAAGACCTGGAGCGGCGACTGGTGAGCACCCAAAGGCAATTGCATGCCTATCGGACATGCGAAGAGGTGATGATCCGGATGGTTGATGATGAGCCCCCAAGCATTCAATGGTCGGCGGACGAGTCATTGGCTTGGCTGGATGGTGCTGAAGGTTGGGTGAAGCAGTCGACTCGAGACTTCACAAAGATGACTACTACTCATGTGTTGGGGGTCATCTGGGCACTGTACCCGACCATCCTACTAGATCTTGTCTAGGCAGGGTGGCCAGCGCATTATAGTGAAATCGATGCCCAGCGAGCTTATGCCGAGGTCGAGGAAGCGGCTGATGCCTTAACTACTAACATCGAGTATTATCCTCCTGCTCCTCCTACACCTACAGAGTGACAAAAATATGTGTGACATATTTGCAAGACATGTAATATGATGCTGCATGGTCACTTTTGATATTTTCGTAAGCAATCCGACTGGTTGTGATCATTCGGTCATGGTGCCAGCTCGTTAGCGCAGGGATAACGCATGTCGCATACATGCTTTTTGAACCGCACTGTTATAGGCTACGTGAACCACAAGGACTAGTCGGCTCAGGCAACTCTTCCGGAACCCGATCAACCTGACTCATCTAGAGCTGATCGTGGATACAGAGTGAGTGATCGTAAAATCCCATGGAGGAGATTGCCAAAAGAGGGCAGTCGTTAAGCATCCTGGGGAGGTCTTCACTAACTCAGCCAAAGCTGATCGTGGATATGGAGTAGGTAGACCGTGGCAGGTCCTAGGGGGAATTCTTAAGAGCCACAAATTTGTTAAGAACTCGGGAGCAAAGGGGCCCTCCAATGACTCAGCCAGAACGGATCATGGGTTCAAAGTGGTAGAAAGCCGCTATTGCCCCAATAATGGTGCTTATAAGTAAACAAATCTCAAATTTGAATGATGCATCAAATTTAAATTTTAAGTATGGAGAGTTGGAGACTTATCTTGGCGGCACCGGGCCGCGTCGGTGGTGGGATTGTTAAATCCCGTGAATTCCGTTTTGCGGAATCTGGTGGAGAAAATTATGGCGAAACCATAAATGGCGCTGAGGAGACATGTGCATCAGGCGGCGGATCCTTCCTGCATGGTTTTGGATATTGACCATCATGATACGGCGACTGGCGCAAGAATTTTGTGTGCGTCATCAACGGTGTTACGCTTTAATTAGCGTGCTGGCGGTTCTGGCCGGGGGTCCTCCCGGATGCGCTTCTTTCAAGGGGTATCGTCAAAGGGATTATTCGTCCTTGAAGGCCTCTTTGACGTGTCCCCGAGGAGGCTGGATCCTGCTGACCAAATAAAACTAGAGTAGAAAAAATCATTATACATGTACATTTCATCATAATATAATAAAGATTTATTCATTCTCAGCCTTTGCTTTCTTGTCCGACTACATTCAAAACCTGGCCTAGCTTAATCGATGTAGCTAAGTTCTGTATAACATAGGGAGCTTAGGCCACATGCACGTTGTTTAGAGCCGTTAGCATCATGTTTGGCCAAGGGCGTGTATCAGCAGTCGGCCAAAGACAGCGCTCGTTAGAGCCCCTGAGAAAATGAGTGACCCTCACAATGACTACACCAGAGCGGATCATGGTTGCTTTAGTCAGAGTGATTGACTCGCAGATGCCCAAGTACCGAGCAGGCTTTGAACTCCGAGAGTTCAAATGAAGAGGAACATAACATCTCTTCGATCTAGCATTAGCCTAGCCAGAGCGGATCATAGCTGTTCGGCTAAAGCGGTGGCGAATGTTCATCTCAGCAAAGGCTGAGTGAGAGCGAGTCATGACCTCGAAGCCAGAGCGAAGGCAATCGGTAAATCACGTTGTAGTCGAGCCAAAGCAGATCATGGCGTTGAGGCTAGAACGGATACATCTCAGCAAAGGTTGGGTCAGAGCGGATCATGATCACGAAGCCAGAGTGGAGGCAGTCAGAAATCACGTTGTAGCCGAGCCAGAGCTGATCGTGGCATTGAGGCTAGAACGGGTCAGAAGTTAAAATATATGAATCGCAATATGTAGGAACACAAATGTCTTTATTATGAAATAATATCAAAGACTTATCTCGCTCAAGGATAAAATCGCTTGAGGTGTTCGATGTTCTAGAAGTTCACTAGTTTCTGGTCATCTTCTCGCATCAAGCGATAAGATCCAGGGAGCGTAGCCTTAGCGGTAATGAAGGGTCCTTCCCATGGAGCCAAGAGTTTGTGGGTCCTGACTGCCGATTAAACTCGGCGCAAGACCAGGTTACCCACTCAGAAAGAGTGTTGGCAAACATTCCGGTATTGATACCTCCGGAGGCCTTGCTGGTACCGGATGATCTATAGTGAAGTAGCCAGTCAGGCTTCTTCCAGATTGTCGATGTCTTCTTCCCGAGTATGTTTGGTGGTGCCTTCAACATACTGGAGTATCTTTGGGCTTTTGTGCAGCATGTCCACCGGGAGGATGGCCTCCGACCCATACACCAGGAAGAACGGGGTCTGACCGATGGCCCTATTGGGTTGTGTGCGGATCCCCAGAGAACAGCGGGCAATTCCTTCATCCAGCGGGCGCCATATTTGTGCAGAGGATCAAACACTCTTGCTTTAAGCCCTTGTAGAATCACTCTGTTGGCACGCTCGACCTGTCCATTAGCTTGAGGGTGCGCAATAGAGGCGTACTTGACTTCGATGCACCGATCTTCACAGAAGTCCCAAAAATCATCGGTCGTGATCTGAGTCCCAAGGTCTGTAATGATCTAACTCAGAACTTTGAACCGATAGATAATTCTCTCAATGAACTCCACTGCCTTTTTAGTAGTGCTGACCTTCAGCGGCATGACTTCAATCCAATTAGAGAACTTGTTAATGGCCACGAAAAGACAATCATACCCCTGTGGCGCCTTCGAAAAGGGCCCCACCATGTCTAGCCCCCAGCAAGCGAATGGCTAGGATGATGGTATGGTATGGAGAGCTTGTGTACAGAGGTGGTGTTGATTGGAAAAAACTAACACCCTTTGCAGCTGCGTACTAGTCGGGAGGCATATGAATTGGCAGTTAGCCAATAAAATCTGGCCCGGAACGCTTTGCCGACTAGTGTGCAGGACCCAACATGGTTCCCACAGGTGCCGGCATGGATCTCCTCTAGTATCTTCTATCGTTTAGCCTTGTTGACGCACTTCAATAAGACCCACGTGGATGCGGCTCTTCTGAATAACTCTGACCCGATTAGGACATACTTCTTTCTCCTTCTGTATAGCCGGATGGCTGCGTCTTTATCTTGGGAAAGCTTATCGGTGAGGATGTAGGATCGATGTACCGACTAGAGGGGGGGGTGAATAGGCGGTTTTTAAAACTAATTCGATTTCAGTTAAACAGAGATTAAGGACCTAAAACAATGATAGCAAATAGCTAGAGCAAACAGCGCAACCTAAGGTGAAATGTAAATTACTCTAGAAAAGTAAGCTTGCACAATTATACTTGCACAAAATAAAGGGGACAAGAGACAACCGAATTTTATCCCGAGGTTCGGAAATTTGCCAATTTCCTACGTCCTCGTTGAGGCGAGTTTCACTTGACCGCTCTCTTTACCAAGCCTCGGATTTCTCAAAGAGAAATTAGCTTGAAGATGAGCCGGCACCGGAAGTGCAACTCTCGGGCCTCGATCACTAGTGGTAGCTCTTCTCCACTCCGGATAGGCGAGCTCCAACCTTCACAACCTCCCGGGTCTCCTCCACAACCTTCTAGGAGAGATCACCGGTTTCTTCTCCAAGCCGTCTAGGAGATGGCAATCTCCAAGAGTAACAAGCTGCAATCAAAGCTAGGAGAAGAAGATCAAGTGCCAAAATGCCAATGCAATGCGATTCACTCAATCACTTGATCACCCCTTTTTCTTCCCAACCTCACTAGTGCTCAAATTAGTGCTCTATGGTGGGAGAGACTCTCTTGTGCTCAAGGATGCTCAAATGAATGCCAAAAGTCTAGCAAAAGAGCTGTAGCAAGGGTTTATATAGCCACACACCCAAAAACTAGCCGTTACACAAGTTAGGTGGCTCTCTGCGCAATGTCGGTCTGACCGCCCATCTTGGGCCGGTCTGACCGACCTCAACTGCAACGGCTAGAAAACTAGCCGTTTACTGATGTGACAGGACGCCTCGGTCTGACCGGCCATGCTGGCCCGGTCGGACCGGCCCTACCCGGTCTGACCGGCCATCGGCTCGGTCGGACCGATAGTGCTCCCGTCGGCTCTGTAAACCAGCAGTATTCTGCCCTGCGCAACCCGGTCGGACCGGCCCCCTGGCCGGTCGGACCGTCCAACTCCAGCCGGTCTGACCGGACCCTCATGGTCGGTCAGACCGCCAGGGTCAGACAGCTCCAACAAAACGCTGCTATGATTTTTCAAGGGTTTTGCCAAAATAGCAACTTTTGCAACAATCACACATGATCAAAAGATACTATATGCAATGCAAATTGGGCACTTGAAAATCAACTCATAACCAAGATGCAACCCCTCTTTATAGTACGGCAAAAACAAAATTTAAACCTAGCCTAATTGATCGCTCCAAACACCTCGATCAATTTCTAGATTCCTTCAAACCTTTTGCCGTAGCCTTTAAACGTCCAGATCTTCGGGTTTCCATCTTGTGCTCCATTTGCGCGGGACCTACTCATTTCCTTCACACTTAAGAAAAATATTAGTCCTCAAACGCATGTTTATCATTAATTACCAAAACTCACATAGGGCCTAGATCTTCAATCTCCCCCTTTTTGGTAATTGATGACAAACACTTCAGAGATAAAGAAATATGTTAAAGTAGAAGTATCCATAATTAAGCGCAAAGCTCCCCCTGAATAAATGATGGGGTACAAGTAAATGGAGCAAGATATGAGATATAATTCCAAACAGAATTCACACATTCAATGAAGCAAAGAGAGTTTCTCATAATAAAAGCAAATAGTTCAAATTAAGTTGAGTGCGATATGGAAAGCAAATAGAGTTCATTATACAAACAGCCATAGAAAGATAGCGATATAAAAACATTCCTTCTTACTACTGCTACCTACTCCCTTAATCCTCTGCTGCCTTCTCCCCTACTGCTAACTGCTTAAACTGCTTCTCCCCCTTTTGGCATCAAGAACCAAAAAGAGAGACTAATCCTGGGAAGGAGGCTGAGAATCATCAAGGCGACGACGACGGCGCTGGTACTGAAGAGGGTATCCTGTTGAGGAAGATGAATCTAGTCGATCAACTCGGGAAGAAAGAGTGTCAATCCTGGAGTTGATACGCTCTTGACCCCCTTGAAGGCTTTGCAGATGGGAGGTGATAGCTTCTTGTCCTAGAGCCATTTGATCCATTCTTGAATTTAACTGAAGAAAGCCAGCTGTTACTTGTTGAAGAACTGGATCAAAGAATTGGGTGGCATCCATTCCAAAATAAGCACCAGATCCAGAACTCTGAGGAGGAGCAAAAGAGCTGCTAGGAATGTCCTGAGGATGAACCTGTCCTGCTCCCATATCAGCTGGATCGACGGCTGGAGCCAAAGGAGTGACCGAGAAGCGAGGCCTGTACTGAGAGTGAGTGATATCAAGGCGCTCATTCACATTTCCTACTTTGCTCAAAATTAATCTCATGATAAACGGAGCATAGTAGACTCCAAGAGTGAGGCTTCCTTTTGAGAGTGCCATCTCATATAGCATCAAATGAATGACATCAAACCTCTTTCCAGTCATCACTGCATCTAGAAGAGTCCAAGCAACACCTCGAATAGCATCATTGTTGCCTAGACGCGGTAAAATGGAGTGCCGCAGAATGCGATGTGCCACACTATGAAGAGTCTTCATTCCAGTAACCCCTCCAATCTTGTGAGCAGCAGATGGGATGTAGAATTGAGCCATTTCTTCTTCTGACAAGGGATTGTGAGTGAACTCATCATGCAGTCTGAGGCCAGAAGAGAATCTTATGTCCCAAGCACTCTGAATTTCTTGCTTTGTAGCAATGCAAAAGATATCTCCAGTCATCCATGTAAGAGAATCACAAGTGGCAGGAATGAAAACTGTGGCATAAAACTGACGGATAATGTCCCAATTGAAATCTTGCTTCAGACTTACTATTTTGTTTATACCAACAGTTCCAAATATGTTCCTGAGAGCTGCAACCTCTCCACTTAAATCCCTCCAAGAAATCCACTTATGAGGAGCCAGAGAACGGTTCTCATATGCAATGTTGAAAACCTCTTTCTGAAACTTTGTATGAAACCGCTGATCTGATGTATCTCTTGGTCTGAGAAATTGATTGTGGTGGCGCAGACGAGCAAAGTTCTCTTGATTTCGGACATCTACCTTGAATTCCAAGGATGCAAAAGGATCTTCACTAGCTGCTGGAGGTTGAGGTGCCAATTCTTCTTCATTCTCAGAGCTGACATCCTCATAGGCAAAGTCCTCGTCACTGTCATCTTGAAAGTGCCGGGAAGATTGGCCACGGTCCTCGACAAACTTTGAGCGACGCTCATTTCCTTGAGAACGGCCGGCGCGAGGCATGACTGAATCAAAGATTTAACCCAGATAAGATAAAAGATATGATTTGAGACAATCTATGAATTTGTTAGAGGGCAAAATCATCAATGAGCAATGATGTGCAAAAGAGGGGCAGGCATTGGGAGGCCGGTCTGACCGAGGTAATAGGGCCGGTCTGACCGCCAGTACACGGTCGGTCGGACCGCCCATTGCCCACCGGTCTGACCGGCCTAGCAACCCGGGCACAAATCCCCTTTTGCACAAAACTTCTCCATAATCAAAATTTGCCATATCAAATTTCATAGAGGCAAGGGAAATAGTATCACAAGGCTAACAATTGAGTTTCAAAGAGGATTTAGCCTTGGCAAGTTGACATGCAAGCCCATGAACAAGAACCCTAACCCTAGCCTTCAAAAGGATAAAAACAAAGGATTTGATCGGAGAAAGTTCTTACCGGCAAGGGAAAATGGACTTGAGGTCGGACCGGAGAAGATCCACCGGTTGAACCGGCAAGAAAATCGATGAAACGAAATTTCTAGGGTTGGGGGCAAGAGTGGAGGAGAGGAACTCGGTTTGAGAGGAGAGGAATAATAGAGGGGAGAGAAAACTGAATAGAGAGGGGAGTTATAACCCTGCCCGAGCCCCGGTCTGACCGGCCATGTAGGCCCGGTTGGACCGACTCAGCAAGGGCGGTCGGACCGGCCATGTAGGCCCGGTCTGACCGACACCACTAAAGCTCAGCAATTAAAAACAAGGCACAAAGAGGAGCTTAAGTGAAAAATATAGCAAAATAATTTTGAAAAATTTCAAACTTTGCAGAAACTTAGAATAACTCCCAGGCTTTATAAAACATCAAGTTTTCAAATTTTTAAGTTCAAAAAGAAACGGTTTGCAACCAATGTTCTCAACATGTCCGAACTCTTGTCCGAACACTTGTCTGAACTTTAATTCTTTGAATATCTTTTGATAGAATGGATAAAGTTAAAATATTTGAATACGAAAAATGATCATATGATCCATATCTATAAGTTTTGTTTTGGACAAAAGTTCAAAATATGTCTTGAAATAAAATCATGGGAGAAATTTGTTTTTAACTCAAAGATAGGATTTGAGGATACCAAAAACTTTCAAATTTTGTTTTTCAACAACATGAGCAATTTTCAACATATAAGAGTAACCTCATACTCCCCCTTAATGTATAGCCTTAGAAACACATATAAAAGTACATGAACTTCAAATATGGTATTGCAAGCACAAAAGCATTCATATATGTCACAAGGATAGAAAATTCTACAACTCACACATATGCATGATTTCAAGCCACATTTGAGAAGTCTATTATATTCAATTCATTCCTAAGCTTACAAAAGCGGGACTCATCAAGTGGTTTGGTAAAGATATCTGCTAATTGATCTTCGGTTCTTATGTGGCTAATGACAATGTCACCTTTGCCAACATGATCTCTTAGAAAGTGGTGGCGAATATCAATATGCTTGGTTCTAGAGTGTTGGACTGGATTGTTTGCAATTTTGACGGCGCTATCATTGTCACAAAGAAGAGGAACATTTGAGAATTCTATTCCATAATCAAGCAAGGTTTGCCTCATCCAAAGTAATTGCGCACAACAACTACCCGCAGAGACATATTCTGCCTCAGCGGTGGAAAGGGCAACGGAGTTTTGTTTCTTAGATGCCCAAGAAACAAGAGACCTCCCAAGGAATTGACAGCCTCCAGAAGTGCTTTTACGATCAACTTTGCAACCGGCATAATCCGAATCGGAATAGCCAATTAGCTCAAATTTAGCACCTTTGGGGTACCACAAGCCTATATGGATGGAATGTTTTAAATATCTTAGAATTCTCTTGACCGCCATCAAATGACAATCTTTTGGTGCAGCTTGAAATCTAGCACACATGCAAACACTAAACATGATATCGGGCCTAGATGCGGTAAGATAGAGCAAACTGCCAATTATGGATCTATATAATTTTTGATCTACCGGTTTACCTCCCTCATTTAGGTCGAGATGTCCGTTGGTCGCCATAGGGGTCTTGATAGGCTTTGCTTCCATCAATCCGAACCTTTTGAGAAGGTCATGAATATACTTTGTTTGGCTCACAAAGGTTCCATTCTTGAGTTGCTTGACTTGAAGTCCAAGAAAGAAACTCAATTCTCCTATCATGGACATCTCAAATTCCCTAGACATCATATCACCAAAAACTTTGCACAATTCTTCATTAGTAGAACCAAATATAATATCATCGACATAAATTTGACAGACAAAGAAATCATCATTAATTATTTTTGTAAACAAGGTAGTGTCGACTTTACCAATTTTAAAACCCTTTGAGAGGAGAAAATCTCTCAATCTTTCATACCAAGCTCTAGGAGCTTGTTTTAGACCATAGAGAGCTTTTGAGAGTTTATAAACATGATTAGGATTTTTAGGATTCTCAAAACCGGGTGGTTGTTCAACAAAAACTAGTTCAGCTATTTCGCCATTCAAGAAAGCACTTTTCACATCCATTTGATATAACTTAATATCAAAACATGAAGCAAAAGCAAGTAAGATGCGAATAGCTTCTAGTCTAGCAACGGGAGCAAAGGTTTCACCAAAATCCAAACCTTCGACTTGAGTGAATCCTTGTGCTACCAATCTTGCCTTGTTTCTCACGACCAACCCGTTTTCATCTTGCTTGTTCCTAAAAACCCACTTTGTTCCAATTACGTTGTGCTCCTTGGGTCTCTCCACCAATGTCCAAACTTTGTTTCTTTCAAAGTTGTTGAGCTCTTCATGCATAGCATTTACCCAATCCGGGTCATTTAGAGCTTCATCTACATGTTTAGGTTCAATAGAAGAAACAAACGAGTAATGCTCACAAATAGAAGCAACACGAGATCTAGTTTGAACACCCTTACTAATGTCACCCAAGACTTGATCAATTGGGTGATCTTTTGCGGTGGCATTGTGAACTTTGGATGGAATAGTAGAGGATTGATCTTTGGCTTCATCTTCATCAAGTTGAGTCAAATTTTGCGTAGCGGAAGTAGAAGCTTCAACTTGAGTGGAGGATGGAAGTTCATCATCTTCTTTAGGCTTGATGTCACCAATTGACATTTTCTTCATTGCCCTTATCAAGCCTTCATCACCTACATCATCCAAATTCTCGTGCCCCTCTTGGGACCCATTAGTTTCATCAAATTGAACATCCGAGGTTTCTTCAACAATACCTTTGTTCTTGTTATACACTCGGTATGCCTTGCTATTTGAAGCATATCCAAGAAGAAATCCTTCATCACAACGACTTTCAAACTTGGTTAGTCTAACACCTTTTCTATAAATGTAGCATTTGCAACCAAAAACACGAAAGTAAGCAATGTTGGGTTTTCGTCCAATTAAGAGTTCATATGGAGTCTTTTTCAAAAGACGATGCAAATAAAGACGATTTGAAGCATGGCAAGAAGTGTTTATAGCTTCCGCCCAAAAAGAGTTGGAGACACTATACTCATCAAGCATAGTTCTAGCCATCTCAATAAGGGTCCTATTCTTTCTTTCCACAACACCATTTTGTTGTGGTGAATAGGTGGCGGAAAGCTCATGTTTAATACCGAGATCATCACAATAATCCTCAATATTTGTATTTTTAAACTCGGATCCATTGTCACTCCTTACTTTTACAATAGAAAAGTTGAATTCGTTTTGAGCCCGTTTTGCAAACTTTTTGAAAATCTCGGAGGTCTTAGCTTTGTCATGTAAAAAGAAGACCCAAGTAAATCTTGAGAAATCATCCACAATAACAAGACAAAAACTATTTCCACCGATGCTTTTGTAAGTTGTTGGACCAAATAAATCAATATGCAAAAGCTCCAAAGGTCTAGAAGTGGACATGATGCTTTTGCTAGGATGAGAGCAAGCAACTTGCCTCCCCGCTTGACAAGCACTACAAAGTTTATCTTTTTCAAATTTTATATCTTTCAAACCAACAACCAAATCTCTTTTTGCAAGCTTGTTTAGTTGATTCATTCCCACATGAGCAAGCCTTCTATGCCAAAGCCAACCCAATGAAGTTTTTGCAACCAAACAAGTTTTCAAATTAGCTTCATTTGAAGAGAGATCCACCAAATAGAGATTTCCAAAACGAAAACCTTTGAAAACTAAGGAGTTATCATGGATACTTGTTACAAATACTTCTTGAGGATTAAATGTGCATGAAAGGCCTAAATCACATAGTTGAGCAATGGATAATAAGTTGAAATTCAATGACTCAACTAGAGAAACATTGGAAATGGAGAAATCATTTGAGATAGCAATTTTACCTAGACCCATTACCTTTCCTTTACTATTGTCACCGAAGGTCACTCTTTCTTGATCTTTGGTACCAACTTCAAATGATGTGAACATTTTCCTATCACCGGTCATATGTTGAGTGCACCCACTATCAAGCACCCAATGTGATCCTCCGGTGTGGTAGTTTACCTACAAAAGAGATCAAGCCTTTTTAGGTACCCAAATCCTTTTGGGTCCTTGTAGGTTAGTTATCAAGGCCTTTGGCACCCAAATTGATTTCTTCTTTTCTCCTAAAATAGGAGTGCCCAAAAACTTAGCATAAATGGAGCCATTATTGGCTCTCTTAAGCATGTAATGAGAATCAAATACATCATTTCTAGGAACATTGTTTATGTGGCATTCACCAATTATGTGACCAACTTTTCGACATTTATTGCAATATTTTCCATTTCTCTTAACAAACCTTGGGGCTTGGTAAGAAGGCTTTTTTCCTTTCTTGGGAACAAAACCAAGTCCCTCCTTGTTGAAAGAGCATCTTTGTTGGCTTAAAATTTCATCAAGGGTATTTTTCCCTTTGAAGCATCTTTCCAAACTCTTACTTAGTTTGGCAACTTGCTCCTTGAGCTCATGATTCTCAACAATTAACAATGAATTAGATGAAGATGATAAATTTGTTGAACATGAAGCAATATCAAGAGTGGATGAGCATGGCATAGCAAGTAAGTCATCACATGATGTTGATATGCTAGTCTTTGTAGGAATGCAATTTTCAACATTTAGACATGCATCATCAAAAATATCACATGTGACCCCTATATCTACTTTTGGCTCAATGAGTGTAGAGGCAATGAGTGCTTCGTGAGCTTCCTCAAGCTTCTCATGAGAGACCAAAAGCATCATATGAGAGATTTTCAACTCCTCATATTTAGCCGTTAAGGACTCATGATCTTTCTTGAGAGCCTTAAATTTGACTCTCTCTTTGCCACTCAACTCATTTAGCTCCTCAAGCATTTGTGCAAGATCATCATAAGATAATTCATCATCACTATCATTTTGTTCACTATCACAAGTAGATGTTACCTTAGTACTTCCTTTTGCCATGAGACAAAAAGGAGAGTATAGTGATGAAGCTTCCGTGATTGCTATTCCCGCCATGTTCTTCTTTCTTGAGTTTGACTCACCACCGGAGTCGGAGCTTGAAGAAGGATCGGAGCTATCTTCATTTGAATCCCATTCTCCCACAAATGCTTCATTTTTACCCTTTTTCTTGTTCAACTTCTTGAAAAGCTTTTTCTTCCCATTCTTCTCTTTGTTCTTCTTTTGAGATTTATCATCTTCGCTTTCTTGTTTGTTCGGGCATCTTGAGGCAAAATGACCCTTCTCATTACACTCGAAACATCTTACATTCTTGAGGTTTCTTTTGGTTGACTTCTTGTCACCATTGTTCTTGAATGAGCTTGAAGAACTTCCTCTCTTTTTCATGAACCGGTTGAACTTTCTCACAAAGAGAGCCATTTCTTCATCTTCGGTATCGCCATCACAAGAGGTGTCTTCTTCTTCTTCACATTTCTTTTCAACCTTGGCCTTCAAGGCAATATTCTTCTTCTTGGATGAGGAGTGATCTTCGGTGCTTCCTTCAACTCTCTTGTTCTTGTAAATCTCATTTGTATTGATGGTTCCCAAAAGTGTTGTGGGTGTCAAACTTGACATATCCGAGTTGATAAGGAAAGTCACCAACGTGTCATATTTCTCGGGCAAAGCTCTCAACATCTTTTGAGCAACTTCCAACTCCGTGTACTTCACTCCAACACCCTTGAGATCATTGACAATCACATTAAGTCTTGCATACATCTCATTTACACTTTCATTTGGCAACATGGTGAATGTTTCATAGTTGATCTTTAAATAGTGCGACTTGGCATTCTTCACACTTGTTGTTCCATCATGTATATCTTGAAGAGTGGTCCAAATGTCGTGTGCCGTTGAAATATTGCTTATCCTATTGAACTCTTCGGCACATAAACAATTGAACAAAGCATTTGTAGCTTGAGCATCAAGTTGCATATCTTTTTGTTTTGATAGGTTAGATTCATCTTGTCTTCAACATCAAAACCTAACTCAACAATACGCCAAATTTCAAAGCTCATGGCTTTGAGGTGAGCAGCCATACGAACTTTCCAAATAGAATAATTTGTGCCATCAAAGTAAGGACCTTTGCCTACGTTGTGAACCACCTCGTCGGACATCTTCTCTCTAGGCGGTAAAGCCTAACTTGAGAGACCAAGCTCTGATACCACTTGTAGGATCGATGTACCGACTAGAGGGGGGGGTGAATAGGCGGTTTTTAAAACTAATTCGATTTCAGTTAAACAGAGATTAAGGACCTAAAACAATGATAGCAAATAGCTAGAGCAAACAGCGCAACCTAAGGTGAAATGTAAATTACTCTAGAAAAGTAAGCTTGCACAATTATACTTGCACAAAATAAAGGGGACAAGAGACAACCGAATTTTATCCCGAGGTTCGGAAATTTGCCAATTTCCTACGTCCTCGTTGAGGCGAGTTTCACTTGACCGCTCTCTTTACCAAGCCTCGGATTTCTCAAAGAGAAATTAGCTTGAAGATGAGCCGGCACCGGAAGTGCAACTCTCGGGCCTCGATCACTAGTGGTAGCTCTTCTCCACTCCGGATAGGCGAGCTCCAACCTTCACAACCTCCCGGGTCTCCTCCACAACCTTCTAGGAGAGATCACCGGTTTCTTCTCCAAGCCGTCTAGGAGATGGCAATCTCCAAGAGTAACAAGCTGCAATCAAAGCTAGGAGAAGAAGATCAAGTGCCAAAATGCCAATGCAATGCGATTCACTCAATCACTTGATCACCCCTTTTTCTTCCCAACCTCACTAGTGCTCAAATTAGTGCTCTATGGTGGGAGAGACTCTCTTGTGCTCAAGGATGCTCAAATGAATGCCAAAAGTCTAGCAAAAGAGCTGTAGCAAGGGTTTATATAGCCACACACCCAAAAACTAGCCGTTACACAAGTTAGGTGGCTCTCTGCGCAATGTCGGTCTGACCGCCCATCTTGGGCCGGTCTGACCGACCTCAACTGCAACGGCTAGAAAACTAGCCGTTTACTGATGTGACAGGACGCCTCGGTCTGACCGGCCATGCTGGCCCGGTCGGACCGGCCCTACCCGGTCTGACCGGCCATCGGCTCGGTCGGACCGATAGTGCTCCCGTCGGCTCTGTAAACCAGCAGTATTCTGCCCTGCGCAACCCGGTCGGACCGGCCCCCTGGCCGGTCGGACCGTCCAACTCCAGCCGGTCTGACCGGACCCTCATGGTCGGTCAGACCGCCAGGGTCAGACAGCTCCAACAAAACGCTGCTATGATTTTTCAAGGGTTTTGCCAAAATAGCAACTTTTGCAACAATCACACATGATCAAAAGATACTATATGCAATGCAAATTGGGCACTTGAAAATCAACTCATAACCAAGATGCAACCCCTCTTTATAGTACGGCAAAAACAAAATTTAAACCTAGCCTAATTGATCGCTCCAAACACCTCGATCAATTTCTAGATTCCTTCAAACCTTTTGCCGTAGCCTTTAAACGTCCAGATCTTCGGGTTTCCATCTTGTGCTCCATTTGCGCGGGACCTACTCATTTCCTTCACACTTAAGAAAAATATTAGTCCTCAAACGCATGTTTATCATTAATTACCAAAACTCACATAGGGCCTAGATCTTCAGAGGATGAAATGAATCAAAGGTCGGTGTCAATCTTCTTCTTCTTCTTTGAAAGTAGTGATTACAGCGACTGATGTTGCTTCAGCTTTAGGAGGCTGTGTGCTTTCTTCTATGATGCACGGTTACGACAACTCCTGAAGGAATATCCCTCCGGGAACTGCCGTTCTCGATGATTCGAGCTTCGCCAGTGCGTCGACGGTCGGGTTCTTGTCCCGAGGGACATGATGGAATTCCAGGCCGTCGAACCTGCCTTCCAGTTTGCGGATCTCCTAGCAGTAAGCATCAATCTTATCATTGACGCAAGTCCAATCTTTATTCACCTGGCTGATCACCAGCTTGGAGTCTCCGAACACCAGAAGCCATCGAATCTCGAGGGAGACAGCAATGCGGAGTCCATGGAGTAGGGCCTCGTACTCGGCTATGTTGTTGGACGCAGTGAAGCACAGGCAGAGGATGTACTTTAAATCTTCACCTTGGGGAGATGTTAACAGCACTCCGGTGCTGGCCCCCTCTAGGCTGAGGGAACCATCTAAATGGAGGGTCCATAAGCTCTCGATGATGTTCTCCACTTGCAGCTAGTACTCGGTCCATTCAGCGACGAAGTCGGTGAGCGCTTGATATTTGATGGTAGTCCTTGGCTTGAAGTTGATGGCGTATTCTCCGAGTTCTATAGCCCATTTGGCGATCCACCCGACGGCATCCCGATTTCTCAGGATGTCGCCGAGTGGGAACTCGATGACCACCTCCATGGGGTGATCTTGGAAGTAGTGCTTGAGCTTCCGGACGGTGATGAGGATGGCGTACAACAACTTTTGCACCTGGGGATATCAAACCTTCGACGAACCTAGTGCTTTATGATATGAAGTAGACAAGACGTTGAACTGGGTAGGCGAGCCCCTGCTCTGGCCGTTCGACGACCAAGGCAGTGCTGACCACATGCATGGTGGCAGCGATGTAGAGGAGGGGCTCCTCCCGAGTTGGTGCAGCGAGTGTCGGTGGAGATGTTAGGAACCTCTTGAGGTCGGCGAATTCTCGGTCTGATTCTTCAGTTCAAGTGAAACCTTATTTCTTCAACAGCTTGAAAAATGGCATCCCCTGCTCTCCGAGCCGTGAAATAAACTAGCTCAAAGAGGTCATGCAGCTAGCTAGGCACTGGACGTGTTTGACATCGACGGGCCTAACCATGTTTAGGATTGCTAAAATCTTCTCCGGATTTGATTCACTTCCTCAGTGGCTGACGATGAAGCCAAGTAATTTTCCCGTCGGGACACCAAATACGCATTTCTCTAGATTGAGTTTTCAACGAAACTTGTAGAGGTTATTCACCGTCTCTTCGAGGTCACTGACAAGGTCTTCAGATTGCTTGGTCTTGATCACCACATCATCAACGTAAGCCTCCATGTTATGATCGATTTTATCAGCCAAGTAACGTTGAATAGCACGTTGGTAAGTGGCTCCGGCATTCTTCAATCCGAAGGCCATGGAAGTGTAGTAGTAGGCACCAAACGGAGTGATGAAGGCGGTCTTCTTCTACTATTCTGATCTTCTTCTTTCATGCCAATCTGATGATAGCCTGAGCAATAGTCCATGAAGCATAGGAGGGCGCTGCCAGCGGTCGAATCGATGAATTGATGAATGCGCGACAGTGGGAATGGATCCTTCAAACATCGCTTGTTGAGGTCGGTTTAGTCGATGCACATTCTCCATTTTCCACTCTTCTTCTGCAGAAGGACTGGGTTAGCCAGCCAGTCCATGTGTTGTGCCTCCTTGATGAAGCCGACTGCCAGGAGGCGGGTGACTTCTTCCTTGATGAGCTTCTTCAATCTTCAGTAAAGTGACACATCTTCTGCTTGACCGGTGGTGCAGCCGGATCGACGTGGAGTTCATGCTAGATCAACTCTCAGGGTATGCCTGGAATGTCGGAGGATTGCCAAGTGAAGATGTCGGCGTTGGAGCGGAGGAAGCTGACGAGCGCACTTTCCTATTTAGGATCTAGTGCGACCTCGGTCAGAACTATCTTGGAAGGGTCATCTTCTAATAGTTGAATACTTTTGTACCCGGCGACCTTGGATTATATCCTCAATAGTCCATATCTTGATGTCGATGAGGAGGTTACAGGCGTTCCCACATCAACCGTGATTTAGCTTTCTTTAGGGGCAAAGGAAGTTCTATCAGACATACTACATCACCTTGAGGATGAGAAACTATGTTGAAGAATATGGTTTTGATACTCTAGATGTGATGAGTGATTGTCAACGAAAGTCAAAGGAAGAGAAAGGAAGACCTGCCGAGTTTGAGGCGCATGTGACTCAGGTACACGGGCAGCGAGCGACAGCCGGGCAGAGGAGCCGCGGAGTCGGGCTGGCCCAATCCGGGTACATGGCTAGGAGCGGCAGATGATCCACTGGTCTGTTGACTGGGGTTGACTCAGGTACACGGGCGGCGAGCGATTGCCGGGCTGAGGAAGCTGCGGGGTCGGGTCGGCCCAATCCGGGTACCCGGTGCGAAGACGGTGGACGCTTTGTCAGTTTCGGCGCAAAACTGACAACCTATGATTATTTTGTTTTTAGGATATTAATATTTAGTTTTTAAGTTTAGAATATTTTTATTTGAGTCAGGAGATTTTTCTAAGAATATTTTATGAATATTTTAGTAATTTTCGGAATTTATTTTAGAGTCAGTGTTAATTTACCCTAGGGGTAAATTAGTCTTTTCATGTATTAGGAGTCGCCTATAAATAGGCCCTTATCCCCCTGGGGATTGATGACTGTTATTTTTTTTACAATCCTCCGAGATCAATCTACAGTCCATCAAGTTTTTCTCGCCGTAGCCACATGGTTTTTTTTCTTGATCTCCTCCGTCGAGTGAATTTCCTCCGTCGCTGTTTTTCACCGCAAAATCAAGGCAGCAGCATGGGATCACTGCGGGCAGCGACGGGCGCAGGACTCCCAAGGCAGCGGCAAGGCGTGTTTGTGTTTCCTGTTTCCCAGGCGTCTGCGCGGCGACAGGTTTCCATCGGTAGCACTGTTCTCGCGTGGGATCCTCTGTGCAGCAGCAGCCTTGGTTCGGGTGAGCACGTTAACTCATCAGCCACGGCAGCAGGCACACACAAGAATTGCTGCAGCAGATCACAAGCGACGGGCAATTTTTTTCAACGCGGGTCCAGCACCAACGCACTGCGCACGCAAGCAGCGCTCTATTATTCTTTTTCCACGAGCCGGCGCGGTCATTGGCCACAGCAGAAGCAGCACGACAACTCGGTCGTCAGTGCAGCAGAGGCCAGGTTAATTGCTTTCCACGGTGCAGAAACTTTGCAGCAGGCACGGTGACTTGGATTTCCTTTGCACAGAAGAACGGCGAACAGATGAACGCGAAGACGCAGGTAAGTTTCAATCTCCTATTTTTCAGATCAGTTAATTAAATCAATAGTTATCTAGTTTTTTGGAACAACATAAAACAAATTAAATCTCGTAGTTAATTTTAATCTGTTAAATTTTTATTACTTATCGCGTACTATTTATTTAAGTGTTTTTAATCTTCTCATATAAAAATAAACAAAAAAATCTATTAGTCGCAGTAATATTTTTATTCTAGTTTCTACTTGTAATATTTTCGAGTTATTACTGAATTAATTTTTAATGATTTATATTTTATTCAGTTGATTAATATTTTATTTCTTGACTGAAATATAAATATCTCGTGATTTATTTAGTTGTTTTTATTTACTATAGTATTTTTATTTAGTTTATCTTTAATATCATTTAAATTAAGATACCAATCATTTTTAGGCTAGACAACTTTAATTCCAGTAATTTGTTTTGCTAAAACTATTTGTCTGGTTAAGTTCGTTTGGGTGTTGGGATTAGATCATAGTTTAGCAAGAAATTTTTAGGCGCCCATTCACCCCCCTCTGGTCGCTACTTTCAGTCCTACAAGTGGTATCAGAGCAAGGTTAGGGTTTTTTCATATCTTAACCGATTCTAAACCTAGGTAGTGACCATGACATCTTCTTGCAAAATCCCGTTCCTAGAAGCTTTTGGCTACACTTATTAGAAGACTCGCATGCGAGCATACCTTATGAGCCAGAGCTCGGACATATGGGAGATTTGTATTCATCCTACTTTTACCATAGTGACTATTGCTGCGGATACTGCTGCAAATGTAGTTACCCAGCATCAAAATAATAGTAAGGCGGTGAATATTTTATTTTCTGGTCTAGGTCCTAGTGAGTTTGAGCGTGTTAGCCATCTCACCACTGCTCGAGAGATTTGGGCTACCCTCCAGGCACACCATGAGGGGACAGCTCAGGTCAAGGCTAGGCTTTATTAGACCTACCGGCGTGAGAATGAAAATTTCTCACAGAAGCCGGGTGAGACTGTTGAGGCTTTGTTTGGTCATTTTCAATCGATCATTAATAAGCTTCGCATCAACAAGGCCGAGCGTGATCAGCTGGTCTCGGATCATGAACAGGCGCTTAAGGTACTCCATACCTTGGACCCTAAGATCTAGGAGATCAAGGTTTCTTCTATTGTTGAGAGCGCGTCTTATAATACCCTGACCGTTGCAGAGCTTTTTAGTAAGCTCAAGGCCTCAGAGGTCAATATTCAGTTGAGATCAAATCTCACTGATTCTGGCTCCAAGACTCTGGCACTTGCAACACCATCTGCTGATCCTAATGCCATGAGTTGTACTGCCTTTTCCTTGATGTCTATCTCCGAGGAACAACTTGATACTCTAGGAGATGATGATCTGTGCTTGTTTAACAACCGGGTGCGACGTGTCTATGATAAGCGAATGTTCAAGATACATGGCACAAAATCCGGATGCTTTGAGTGTGGTGACCCAGGTCATTTCATCGCCGACTGCCCCAAGCAGAAGAATTACAAGAAGGGAACCGGCGGCAACTCTTACAACTCCGGCAAGTATGAAAACTCCACTTCCACAAAGGGCAAGCCCAAGACAAGATTCTTTCGAAAGGCTTTGAAGGATTACAAGCGTGAGAACAAGAAGCGAGACAATACCTTCTTTGCCGAGATGGAGAAAAGATACTCCAAGAGATCCTCGTCTTCCTCCTCGTCTTCAAGTTCAAGTGATGAAGAGACCATGATTAGGAAGGGGAAGGACAGGGACAATCCGGTGGGCCTCTGTTTCATGACCTTCGAGGACAAGCCGAAGAGTGGCTCACGTCATAGCCAAAGACCCCACAAGAGCTTCTGCTCAATGGATCTTGGGGAGAAGAAAGAAAATGACTCCTCCGACGACGACGATGAGAAGGCATCTTCCTATGAACAAGAAGTTGTTAATTTTTTAGAACAGAACTGTCAGGAGTTGAAGTATCAGGAGAAACTGCTTAGAGGGGCTAAGAAGAGGATAGATGAGCTTGAGAGTGAGCTTGTCATGGCGAATGGCAAGATTGAGAGTTTGTCTTCTTCCCCTTGCTTGGGTGATAGTGGTGAGTGCCCTAACTGTGAGATGCTGTTGTGTGACCTGACGACTCTTAAGTCCATGTACATAGAGAGAGTACATGAGAGAGACACTTTGGCCACTGAGCTTGAGAGCGCTCAGCAGGAGCTAAAAGATGCTCATGCCACTGTCGTCGCACCTTGTTTAGACTGCCCATCCCATTTAGCTAGTATAGCTGAGCTGAGAGCCAAGAGTGATGAGTAGTTGAGCGAGTTAGCTAGAGTGAGAGCTGAGTTGGAGCAGACTAAGCTACAGCTTGAGACCTTGTCAGTTCCACCCACTGTTTGTGAGAACTGCTTGTCCATTAGAATGGAGTTGATCAAGCTAAAAGCTGAGAAGTCTGTCGAAGTTGATAGAGAGAGTGAGATCTGCTTGTCTCAGGTGGAGGTGTTAGCTTCTTTAAGAGAGGAGCTAGCTGATGTTCAGAATGAGAACTTTTACCTCCGTCAGATCCTGAGTTGGATTAGTGCCAGAGAGCCACAGCTCGGCATGATGATCCAGCAGTTCAAGAGATAGGATGGGTTTGGGGTAGGTTACACCTATACCAAGGCTGATTTTGAGAGTGCCATTAGCCGAGTAGTGGAGTGGAGTAAGATGACTCCCGAACAGATATATCCCAAGACTCACTCCACTGAGTCCTTTAAGTATAGTCAGCCCAAGGATGGAGTGTTCCAAGAACAACCTAAAGCTCCACCTAAGAAGCAGATCTGGATTCCAAAGCCTAAAACCCTTCACACTTCTCTTGATTCTTTACCTGGACCCTCTCACACCAAAGATTCCACACCAAACACCACCAAGCCTAAGAATCTCAAGCCTCAACCACATCCCGAGAAGCCTACCTATCACTGTGAGGTTTCTCAGAGAGACGGGCATCTTGAGGAGTTTTGCTTCAGGAGGAAGCGGGTTGAGCGAGCAGAGAGAGCTTGAAGTGGGCAGGAGCAGTTCTACCAGCAGGATGGTAGACAGAGAGTTCCTCGACGTAGAGAGAGGCTAGAGGCCAGGCCACGTCGTGTAGGTTGTGGTAGAGGAGACGATTTTTATGATCGTGCTCCGGAGGGTGGTTTCCGTTCTGGCAGAGTTCCAGATCGTTCGGGATACGGTTTTAGACCTCGTGGTCGTGATTTTAGGCAGAACAGAGGACCGCGCTTTGAGCCACCTTTTGGTCCAGACTCATATGATTCCTTCTACTTTCCTACATACGAGCAGATGGCTCGACACTGGTTTAGCACTTTTTCTAAACCTGGCATTAGACCGTTTGCTCCCACTCATGATTATTGATCTTGATTTGGGAGTTGTGTATCCTTTTAAGGATACTTTGAGTCAGTTTTTTCTTTTCTTCTTTAATTTTTTATTGAGTCCTTTTGTGTGCGTTCATATCATGCATAATCATCAATCACATTTTGAGTTTGCTTCTATTATATGATTAATCTGCTTTACTTACTCTAGCTAGTATATGCTTTTGACTACTTGTCGATGATCATGTTCTGTTTTAGTTCACATGATATATCTGATATTTGTCATATGCATGGCTTTTATGCTTTAAAATTAAAAAAATGATCACCATTGCTTCTGGTAACTAGCATGTGTAGGCTGAATGCTTTCGCTATCTTTTACATGCCTGGTAGCTAGATCCTTACTTAGATGCAGATATGCAACTTGGACATCTATATGCTTTAAACATGAAAAATGTGTTATAAAAATGATAAAAAAATTCAGAAAAATGAAAAATTTATGCATTTTTATGTTTATTAGAAAAGATCCAGGTGGGTTTGCTTTGTCGCATTGCATTGTTCTGGACTGCTTACCATAGCACTTTGGTATGAACTAGGACAGTGTAATGTATGCCAAGACCAATGTCTTAAGCTTCTGATGGTCCAGTTCTGGCCTAGGCTTGACTTGGTCGATTAGCATAAGGATTGATATGTAAATAACCCCTGGCAGAAATGAAAAATAATAAAAAAAAGTCTGAAAAATTTAAAAAGATGACAAGTTTGCTGAAGCACTTTGCTATGGACAATGCTTATCTTGGTAGATATCAGTTAGCTTTTGCATCTCATGCTTTACTTTGCTTGTCAACTAGAAAATGTGGTGATGCTTTTGTTTACAAAAATTCGAAAAATGTGTGCTAATGACTCTCTTTAGATATCATCTGTTGCACTGATCATGCCATGTATCTTTTACAGTATATCTTTTGCTATACCTGTTAGATGTTGTAATTGTAGTTAATCATATCTAAGAAGCATGCTTTTTACACTCCACCTGCACCCCATCTGCATTCATGGCATATTTTGAGGGGGAGCTGCATTTTAGGGGGAGTTTGTGCCTATGTCTCTTTAGAGTGCATTTAGTCTCACTTGATGAGTCCAATTGTCAACAAGGGGGAGAAATTTTGGAGTACATTTTTTTAGCTTTCTCTGGGATTTATTTTAGGGGGAGTTCCTTGTTGGTAATTCTGAGATTGCATTTGTTTTTGAGTCTTTATTTTTGGTTAACCATAATGATCGTTTTCTTGCTTCTGTTTGGCTTTTGGTCATTAGGGTTAAACTTTTATTTTCTTTCTTCTATTTTCTTTTGTCTTTGTTTTCCTGTTTCCACATGTTTTGTAGGTTCTGAAGATGAGCTTGTGTTGACAATGCACTCACCAAGGGGGAGATTGAGAAACCATGTTGAAGAATATGGTTTTGATAGTCTAGATGTGATGAGTGATTGTCAACGGAAGTCAAAGGAAGAGAAAGGAAGACCTGCCGAGTCTGAGGCGCGTGTGACTCAGGTACACGGGCAGCGAGCGACAGCCGAGCAGAGGAGCCGCGGAGTCGGGCTGGCCCAATCTAGGTACATGGCTAGGAGCGGCAGATGATCCACTGGTCTGTTGACTAGGGTTGACTCAGGTACACGGGCGGTGAGCGATTGCTGGGCTGAGGAAGTTGCGGGGTCGGGTTGGCCCAATCCGGGTACCCGGTGCGAAGACGGTGGACGCTTTGTCAGTTTCGGCGCAAAACTGACAACCTATGATTATTTTGTTTTTAGGATATTAATATTTAGTTTTTAAGTTTAGAATATTTTTATTTGAGTCAGGAGATTTTTCTAAGAATATTTTAAGAATATTTTAGTAATTTTCGGAATTTATTTTAGAGTCAGTGTTAATTTAACCTAGGGGTAAATTAGTCTTTTCATGTATTAGGAGTCGTCTATAAATAGGCCCCTATCCCCCTGGGGATAGATGACTGTTATTTTTTTACAATCCTCCGAGATCAATCTACAGTCCATCAAGTTTTTCTCGTCGTAGCCACATGGTTTTTTTCTTGATCTCCTCCGTCGAGTGAATTTCCTCCATCGCTGTTTTTCACCGCAAAATCAAGGCAGCAGCATGGGATCACTGCGGGCAGCGACGAGCGCAGGACTCCCATGGTAGCGGCAAGGCGCGTTTGTGTTTCCTGTTTCCCAAGCGTCTGCGCGGCGACAGGTTTCCATCGGCAGCACTGTTATCACGTGGGATCCTCCGTGCAGCAGCAGCCTTGGTTCGGGTGAGCACGTTAACTCATCAGCCATGGCAGCATGCACACACAAGAATTGCTGCAGTAGATCACAAGCGACGGACAATTTTTTCAACGTGGGTCCCACACCAGCGCACTGCGCACGCAAGAAAGTGCTCTGTTGTTCTTTTTCCACGAGCCGGCTCGGTCACTGGCCGCAGCAGAAGCAGCATGACAACTCGGTCGTCAGTGCAGCAGAGGCCAGGTTAATTGCTTTTCATGGTGCAGAAACTTTGCAGCAGGCGCGGCGACCTGGATTTCCTTCGCACAGAAGAACGGCGAACAGATGAACGCGAAAATGCAGGTAAGTTTCAAACTCCTATTTTTCAGATCAGTTAATTAAATCAATAGTTATCTAGTTTTTTGGAACAGTATAAAACAAATTAAATCTCGTAGTTAATTTTAATCTATTAAATTGTTATTACTTATCGCGTACTATTTATTTAAGTGTTTTTAATCTGCTCATATAAAAATAAACAAAAAAATCTATTAGTCGCAGTAATATTTTTATTCTTGTTTCTACTTGCAATATTTTCGAGTTATTACTGAATTAATTTTTAATGATTCATATTTTATTCAGTTGATTAGTATTTTATTTCTAGACTGAAATATAAATATCTCGTGATTTATTTAGTTGTTTTTATTTACTATAGTATTTTTATTTAGTTTATCTTTAATATAATTTAAATTAAGATACCAATCATTTTTAGGCTAGACAACTTTAATTCCAGTAATTTGTTTTGCTAAAATTATTTGTCTGGTTAAGTTCGTTTGGGTGTTTGGATTAGATCATAGTTTAGCAAGAAATTTTTAGGCGCCCATTCACCCCCCTCTGGTCGCTACTTTCGATCCTACAGAGGATCCTATGGATGTCCTAGTCGACGACTCAGGACCGATAAGGGGGCGTCTCAATGATATCATGAACTTGCTTCCTCCGGAGTTGGTCGATGTCCTCACACTAGACACATACTTAGAATTCCATTGGCCAGATGTACAACGGGCGTTGAGGCAGATGGCCGATCGTGCTAGCTATGCGACGTAGCGGGAGGCAATCGAAGCTCACGTTGCAACGGCGGTGGCTAAAAGCACCCTTTTGGATCGACTCCAAGGCGAGTCATCGTCCACATTGCAGGAATTAGATCAGCTTTGAGCGGAAGAAATCGATCTGGCTTCGAAGCTGGATGATGTGCGGACAGAGATCACCACGAAGGAAGCTTCCTTGGTTTCCCTTCCAGGCCAGATTGAAACCCAAATACGTCGACTCTGTGGTGTCATCCACCTTGCGCAGCATCAACACCGCGCCCTCTGAGATGTTCTCGACTCATGGTGAGGACCGCGCTATCCTTCGGAGCGTCGATGAGATCCGGTTGCGGGCGATCGAAGACATCTACCATGTTCTTCCTATACCTTTGTATGGGGCCTTGACTTGTAACAGAATGTTATGTTCATGTAATATATTTGTTCCTGATCTTTGGAATTAGTCTTGAGCTCTTTGCATATAGGCACGATGCTTCAGCATCGGCCATCTAAAGGTGATATCGTTGGTATCGGTTGTTTTATGTGTAGCCTTCTAGGCATTTATCCAAAGGCTCAGAAAATATTTCTTCAAGTATTTTCCATTCAATGCTTTCCCGAACACTTCTCCGTCTAAACCTTCGAGCAAGTAGGCATTGCCAAGCACCACTTGGTGTATCTGAAATGGTCCTTCCCAATTGGGGGACCACTTACTGAACCGATTGTCCTTAGACCTGATCGATAGGATAAGTTTCCATACGAGTTCTTCTTCTTCAAATGATTTCGGCACCACCTTTTTATTGTAGAACTTGGCGACTCTTGCCTTTTTTCCTCAACTTTCTCAAGGGCTCTTAATCATACCTATGCTAGATCATCTAGACCATCCGTCATTAGATTATAATAATCATCGGCTATGAGTTGATCTTGCAACATGATCCTTCTCGAGCCGATGTTATTTTCCCATGGTAATACTGCTTCATGGCCATAGACTAATTAATATGGTGGTACTTGGGTAGATCAATGACGCGTCATCTGATAAGCCTAGAGTGCTTCTAATAAGGACCGATGCCAACGTCTCGGTTGTTCATTGATTTTACGCTTTATCAACTTGATCAAACTCTTATCGGAAGCCTCCACTTGACTGTTGGCCTGCACATAATATGGTGATGAATTTAAGAGCTTGATCCCCATACTAGCTGTGAATTGCTAGAACGCCTCTAACATGGAAATTGTTCCCTGGTCTGTGGTGGTGGTTTGTCGGATCCCAAACCGATATATTATATGTTCTTTCATGAATTCAATAGCATCGACGAATGTAACTTTCTTGAGCGGAACAACCTCTAACCATTTCATGAAATAATTGGTGGCTACTATTATGAATTTGTGGCCCTTGTTTCATGCTAGGTAAATTTGGCCGATTATATCGATGCCCCACCCTCTGAAGGGCCAAGGTTTAATTATTGGGTTCATTGCCAATGCAGGTGCCCTCCAAATAGCTCCAAACTTCTGACGGTCTTGACATCCCTTGTAATATCTTATGCAGTCTTCTACCATAGTCGGCCAAAAGTAACCTACTCTCCGAAGCAACCACTTTATTTTCTGAGCCTACTGGTGTGTTCCACATATGCTATCATGTACTTCACACATCACCACTTTATCTTCTTTGATGCCTATGCACTTGAGGAAAACCCCATCGGCTGTCCAATGGTACAAGTATTCACCAAATAGGACGTATTTGGTTGCTTGATATCTAAGTTTTCTGGGTGCCAATGTCGAAGGATTCTTCAAATAGTTAATAATGGCATACCTCCAATCGTCGGCTTCTATCTCTGCGATCTCTATCTCGATCAATCTAGCCATAGGCTTACATCTTGATGTTGTTTGGGCCAAATCATTGGCTTCTGAGTTCTGCTCTCTCGGAATATGAGTGAGAATTACGCCTTGGAAACTTGTCATTATAGCTTAGCATCGATCGTGGTATTCTTTTAGTACATTGTCCTTGCATTCATACTCATCTGATAGTTGATTCATAACTAACAAGGAGTCCCCGAGGATTTCAACTATGTCGGCACCCACTTCTTTCAATAATTGTAATCCTTTTAGCATTGCTTCATACTCAGCTTGATTGTTGTGGAGAATGGCCTGATGGTGTAAGAAAACTCAAATGATGCCCCCCGAGGGGAGACGATTACCAGGCTAATACCACATTCGTGCCAGCATACTGATTCATCAAAGAACGGTGTCCATGGAGCTGGCTCAACATGGGTCACCACCTCATCCCTGTGCTGAACTATGAAATCGGCTATCGCTTGCTCTTTTACTGCCTTAGTCGATTCATATATAAGATCAAACTCGGTTAGAGTGAGGACCCATTTTCTGATACGTCCTTTTAATACTAGGGCCGATAGCATGTACTTAATGACATCGGCCTTACACACTATGGTGCACTCTGTCGAGAGTAGGTAATGTCTCAATTTGGTGCATGAGAAGTAAAAACATAAAGAGAGCTTCTCCACTGCAGGGTATCGGGTCTCAGTGTCTGGTAGCCTCCTAACGAGATAGAATATTACCCTCTCCTTCTTATCGACCTCCTAAATTAGAACTGTCCCGATGGCTTCATTGTTGGCCGATAAGTATTACCTGAACGAAATCCCTTTCTGTGGCAGCATTAATATTGGTGGTGAACTCAAGTACTCTTTGATTTCGTCGAACACATTTTGCTACATGTCTCCCCATGCAAACTCCTAATCAGGCTTCAACTTCAACAGTAGAGTGAACGACTCTATCTTCCTTGAGAGATCGGCTATGAACGTCCTGAGAAGATTTATCTTCCTTATTAATGAATGCAATTTGGTTTTATCAGTGGGGGTGAGTATTCTTAATCGCCTCGATACTACGCTGGATTATATCAATCCCTCTTTCATGGATAATAAAGCCTAGAAACTTCCCCATCGATACACCAAAGGCACACTTTTTGGGATTCATTTTTAACCCGTATTTCCTGGCTCTCTCTCTAGAACTTGACATAGATTGGCCACGTGTTCTTGAACGCTGCTTGGCTTCACCACGATATCATCAATGTATATTTCCACTAACAGAACGATCAAGTCGTGAAAATATAGTTCATGGCCCTCTAGTAAGTCGCCCTGATGTTTTTCAAACCGAAGGTCATCACCACCCACTCATACAGTCCAATAGCGCCCGAGCATCGGAAGGCCGTCTTGTGGATGTCCTTGTCAGCCATGAAGATGTGATTATACCCTGCATTTCTGTTCATGAAGCTGATAATATTGTGACCCAATATGGCATCCACCAGCAAGTCCGCGATCGACATTGGGTATTCATCCTTTGGGGTTTCTTTGTTCAGATCTCTAAAGTCAATGCATATCCTGAGCTTCCTGCTTTTCTTCCATACCGGTACAATGTTTTACACCCATTCTGCATATCGGCACGGTCTTATGAACCCTGCATCATATAACCTCGTTACCTCATCTTTCATACCTGGGTATATTTTTGCTTTGAACCACCGAGGTGACTGTTTGAATGGTTAATATCCCTGTTTTATTGGTAGCCAATGTTCTACAATCGATCGGCTTAAACCTAGCATTTCATGATACTCTCATGCAAAGAAATCATGATATTCTTGAAGTAACGCGATTAGTCCATTTTTTATATCATCGGGGAGTTGGGCATTTATGAAGGTTGGCCTCAATTTGTCACCAGGTCTGATATCTACCTCCTGGAGCTCATCGGTTGCGGTGAACCCTTGACCGAATTTACCCTCTACTTCATCGATGCCATCTTCATAGGGTGAACTTGGGCTGCTTACTATAGGTCGGTCTGACTTCATCATTTGTAACTTTAATGTCGGACCTAACCGATGAAGCATCAAACTACCACACCCAAATCACATCAATCTAAGAGATCAAACTGATGCAGCCTTATACCTAGCCAATACACCAAGATAAACCAGCGATCATACTATTTTATCTAATGCCTCAAGATATCAAATTGATGCAGTCGTGAGGACACTAACCTAGTCAATACGATCATCGGGGGTGGCGGGACTCACCTCTTCGCCGGAGATCAGAACGATGCAGCCCAGCTCCAAGTGCTAAATCATGGCGGAATTAACTTTAGGAAGCTAAGGGTGGCAATGCGTCGAAGAGTTGTTTGACAGAGTTGTGTGTTTAATCTAACTAATGGATACATATTTATAGTCTGGAGACTTGTCGTCCAAGCAATCTATCTTAACTGATTCTGGATCACCTTTATCTTCTCACTTTTATCTTCATCGACTCCTTTACATCCAGTCACATTGTAACAGCATGGATAAGCTTCTTTGACCATCTTTGACTAGACCTCTTTGACTTCTATTGACCATGCGACATCCCTGGTGGGTCCTGGACTTTTACCAAATTTTGGCGTCAATAGATTCTTTATCCACAACATCTCACTCAGACTTAAAGTTATGGATTTGTACTTGGCCTCTACAGTTGATCGAGCTACAACTATTTGTTTCTTACTTCTCCAAGAGACAAGATTACCACCAACAAATACATAATACCTTGATGTAGACCTTCTATCATCCACACTGTTTGCCCAGTCAACATTACAACATCCTTCTATTTTCAAATGTCTATTCTTTCTAAACCACAAGCCCTTTCCAGGAGTTCCCTTTAGATATCTCAAAATCTAGTACACGACATCCAAGTGACCTTCTATAGGATCATCCATATGAGATATCAGGTCTAGTATTTCACAAATAAATCAAATGCTCGACTAGCCTTTGATAAGCATCCTTATCAACAGGATCACCTGATTGGGTACATAACTGATGATTCTTATCAATAGGTGTAGCACTTGGGTGACACTTAAGCAATCATGTTTCTGTCAACAGATTAAGGACATACTTATTTTGAGAGGACTATTTTCTTTGATGATCTAGCAATCTCAATCTCAAGGAAATATCGAAGAGGTCCAAGATTTTTCACTTCAAAGGTCTTACTCAATCTCTCCTTCAAGACTTTGATCTCCTCTACATCATCTCTAATGATTACTATGTCATCAACATATACAACCAAGATGGTAATATATAATCCCCTATGTCTATAAAAGACCGTATGATCACCATTACACTGAGAATATCTGAGGAGCCATGCTGAAGAGCGTGGGCCTCATGGCTCCAGATGTGATGAGTCATTGTCAACGGTAGTCAAAGAGGACTGAAGAGAGAGAGAGAAGACATGCTGCATCTGGGCCGCATGTGACTCAGGTACACGAGGAGCGAGTGACTGTCGGGCAGAGGGGCCGCGAAGTCGGGCTGGCCCAATCCGGGTACATGGGCTAGGAGCAGCAGAGAATCCACTGGACTGTTGACCAGGATTGACTCAGGTACACGGGCGGCGAGCGGTTGCCAGGCTGAGAGAGCTGCGGAATCGGGCCGGCCCAATCCGGGTACCTGGTGCAAAGTCGGTGGACGCTTTGTCAGTTTCGACGCAAAACTGACGACCGCTGATCTCGCATCGGACTGTCCTGAAGAGAAGCCGTAGTCGCTACGAAAGCTTAGCTTTCGGATAAGTCATCTGTAAATAGGAGTTTACCTTTTTGTCATTAGGCCCACAGTCAGTCAGTCGAGTCTGTAAAAATATCCTAAGGGCAGTTGGGTCTTTTCTTTTTATTTTAGCGTTTGTAAAAAACCCTAAGGGTCTTTTGGTATTTTCCTAGTCTATTGGGCTGCCTATAAATAGGGCCCTAATCCCTAGGGTTAGGTTTAACTCACTTAATAACAAACTTGAGTTCACTTTCCCCACGTTGTGTTCGTGTGTTGTGAGCCGCCGCATCCGTGCTTTTGGTTTTCCTGTTCATCTCAAGATTTCCTGTGTCTCTTCGATTGATTGTTTGGAAATCTTCCAACCAGGTTCTGATTACTCTGTGCTGTCTTTCAATCTAGGTTCTTGATTTTCGAGCCATCGTTATTTCTGTTGTTCATCTGGCTCTGTTATTTTGAGAAGTATTAAATCCTGATTAACCTCCGTGTGTGCTCCTGTTGCTCGATTTTTAACGAGAGGGGTTCAGGTTATTTTGAGTACGTGTGCAGGAATCCTCCTGAGTAGTATTTGTTGTTAGTCCTTGTTTGTTGTTCTTGGATTCTGTAGCACAATAGGGACTCTAGGCTTTTGAGAAGATTTCTTAGGGCTCAGCGCTATTGTTTAGTCTTTCCAGTGCTTCTTGTTTTTTATTGGTCATTGGTTTTTTATTCAGCAGGCAGGTGTTTACGTGTGGCACAATTAGCTTGCAGCAGTGTGCAGGAATTTCGTCACTGTGCTCAAGATGTGTAGCTGCAAGGCTGCAGCAGCTAGTCTACACCCTAGCTTGTGCATGGAATAGTACATGGCAGGTCATGATGACCTATGAAGAGGCATGTCAGCCTATGTGCCTAGGCTGAAAATTGTTCAGTATGTGTCTTTCCTGCAGGGAGTTGTCTTCTCGCGTTCCACTGTAATTCTGCTGCTATAGCAGCTTGCGTGCGTTCTGTTCAGAAGCCTTCTTGGTAGCTGCATCATTCGAAGTTCGAAGCCTGGTGTCTGCAGTTACAGTATTTACTTTCTGACTTCTTGTTGTTCGAAGCCTGAGTGTTCTGCTGAGTCCTGGTTTCGGTCGAAGCACCAAGAGAGGTTTCTTCCGAAGCCCTTTTTGTTGCTGTTTGCCTTCCTCATAGCTTCGCTAGCCCAGAGTTCAGCTTTATAGCTTCGTTGCTGTTTTCAATGCCCACACATTAACTTCGATCTAGCTGTTACGAAGTTTGCAGAAAATGCTAACGAAGGTAGGCAATAGGCTTCGTAGGTGTTAGCTTTTAGACTTCAGACAGTCTTCGTTTTCTTGTTCACCTACGAAGTCCATGCCCGCACGTTTGCTTCGATCCGTAGTGCGAAGGTGCACAGCGAAGGTTGTTTGACTGTGTGCGAAGGTTGTTTTATTTGTCCTCTGTCTTTCGGCAGTATGTCGAGTGGGCCCGTTAGCACAGTACTTCGAAGACAGATAATCAGGCTCCGACTATTCGAAGTATACTTTGGCATGTTCGAAGTCTAGGTGCAAGCTTCGACATCTTCACTTCTCCGAAGTCAACTTCGACTTTGCATAGGCTTCGCATCACACAGGCTTCGACAGATTTCAAACAGGAGACAACCTTGAACAGTAACCTCTCAACTTAAATCAATTGCTGTGATTTATTTCTATGATGTTTTGATCTGCCATGATTTGAATGTTTTATTTAATCTGCCTATTAGCACTGTATTGGTGTTTCTTTGTCTAGGACACCGGTCGTTTTTAGGCTAGATACTTTTAGGCTTTGGCGATCTGTTTACATTTTGCTGCTAAGTCTTTTGAGGAGCGTTGGGAGTTGGGAGCAGGCCATTGATTCGAAAGAATTTTTTAGGCGCCCATTCACCCCCCTCTTGTCGCTTCTTTCGGTCCTACAAGTGGTATCAGAGCCTGGTTAGGGTTTTTCCATACCTTAACCGGTTCTAAACCCCAGTAGTGATCATGACGTCTCCTGGCAAGGTCCCGTCCTTGGAAGCTTATGGCTATAATTATTGGAAAACTGGCATGCGAGCCTATCTCATGATCCAAAGCTCGGACATCTGGGACATTTGCGTTCACGCTACGTTTGTCATATTGCCAGTTGCTGAGTGTGGTACTCTTGGTATCATCGCCCAGCATCTGAACAATAGCAAAGCTGTGAACATCTTGTTTTCTGGTTTAGGTCCCACTGAGTTTGAGCGTGTGAGCCATCTCTCCACTACGAGAGAGATCTGGGCTACCCTTCAGGCACACCATGAAGGGACAGCTCAGGTCAAGGCTCATCTCTATCATACCTACCGGCGTGAATATGAGAACTTCACACAAAAGCCAGGTGAATCTGTTGAAGCGTTGTTTGGTCGTTTTCAATCGATCATAAACAAGCTTCGGGACAACAAGGCTGAGGGTGTTCAGTTAGTCTCAGATCACGAGCAGGCGCTCAAGGCTCTCCATACCTTGGACCCAAAGATCTGGGAGATCAAGGTATCCTCTATCATTGAGAGCACATCTTATGATACCTTGACCATTTCTGAGTTGTTTAGCAAGCTGAAGGCCACTGAGGTTGATACCCAGCTGAGATCAAATCTCATTGGCTCTGGATCAAAGTCTCTGGCCCTTGCTACACCTTCTATTGATCCCTCTTCTGTGAGCTGTGCTGGGTTCTCTTTGATGCCTATCACTGAGGACCAGCTTGAGTCTTTGGGAGATGATGACCTGTGTCTTTTTAACAACCGGGTGCGTCGTGTTTATGACAAAAGAATGTTCAAGAGACACGGCACAAAATCCGGGTGCTTTGAGTGTGGTGACCCAGGACACTTCATCGCCGACTGCCCCAAGCGCAATGGACACAAGAAGGGCACTGGTGGTGGCTTCCACGACTCCGGCAGGCACGACAGCTCCTCCTTCAACAAGGGCAAGCCTAAGACCAGATTCTTCAGAAAGGCCCTGAAGTACTATCGGCGAGAGAACAAGAAGTGCGACAAGGCTTTCTTCGTCGAGATGGAGAAGAGATACTCCAAGTGTTCCACGTCTTCTTCCTCTTCATCGAGCTCAAGCGATGAGGAGATCATCATCAGGAAGAGGAAGGACAAGGACGATCCAGCAGGCCTTTGCTTCATGGCCTTCGGGGACAGACCGAAGAGCCGCTCACATCAGCGCCGAAGATCCCGCAAGAGCTTCGGCTCAATGGCTCTTGGGGATAAAGAAGAGAAGGGCTCCTTCGATGACTCCGACGACGACGACAACGAAAAGGTATCATCTTATGAACGTGAAATCGTTGATTTACTTGAAAGCAATTGTCAGGAGTTAAAATATTGGGAAAAACTGCTTAGGGGAGCTAAGAAGAGGATAGATGAATTAGAAAGTGAGCTTGCCGTGGCCAACGACAGAATCGAAAGTCTATCTTCTTCCCCTTGCTTGGGTGATAGCAGTGAGTGCCCAAAGTGTGAGGTGCTTATGTGTGACCTGTCAACTTTGAAGTCCAGGTACACAGAAAGGGTTGATGAGAGGGGTGCTTTGGCCACTGAGCTTGAAAGTGCTCAGCTGGAGCTGAAAGATGCTCAAGCCACTGTCGTCGTGCCCTGTGCTGATTGCCCATCTCATCTAGCTAGTTTAGCTGAGCTGTAAGCCAAGGGCAATGAGTATTTGGGTGATTTGGAGAGAGTGAGAGCTGAGTTGGTGCAGACTAGGCTAGAGCTTGAGACACTGTCAGTTCCACCCACTGTCTATGAGAACTGTTTATCTCTTAGAATGGAGTTGATCAAGCTGAAAGCCGAGAAGTCTATCCAAGTAGATAGAGAGTGTGAGACCTGTTTGTCTCAGGTGGAGGTTCTAGCTTCCTTGAGAGAGGAGCTAGCTGATTCCCAGAATGAGAACTTTTACCTCCGTTCTATCCTGAGTTGGATCAGTGCCAGAGAGCCACAGCTCGACATGATGATCCAGCAGTTTAAGAGGCAGGATAGGTTTGGGGTAGGGTACACCTACACCAAGGCTGACTTTGAGAGTGCCATTAGCCGGGCAGTGGAGTGGAGTAAAATGACTCCTTAGTAGAGATACCCTAAGACTCACTCCACTGAGTCTTTCCAGGCTAGTCAGCCCAAGGATGGAGTGATCCAAGAACAGCCCAAAGCTTCACCCAAGAAGCCCATCTGGGTTCCAAAGCCTAAACACCTCCACACTTCTCTTGACTCTCTTCCTGGACCCTCTCAACCCAAGAAGACTACACCAAACACCACTAAGCCTAAGAACCCCAAGCCTCAACCACATCCCAAGAAGCCCACCTATAATTGTGAGTACTGTCAGAGAGATGGGCATCTTGCGGAGTTTTGCTTCAGGAGGAAGCGGGTTGAGAGAGCAGAGCGTGCTCGTGGTGGTCAGGAGCAGTTCTACCAGCAGGGTGGTAGACTGAGAGTTCCTCGATGCGGGGAGAGGCTGGAAGCCAGGCCGCGTCGTGTAGGTGGTGGTAGAGGAGACGGCTTTCTTGCCCATGCTCCAGTTGGTTGTGCTCGTTCCGGTAGAGCTCCAGGCCGTTTTGGCTACGGTCCTAGACCTCGTGGCCGAGGTTTTAGGCAGAACTGAGGACCGCGCTTTGAGCCGCATTTTGGTCCGAACTCTCATGATGATTTCTTCTTTCCATCTTTTGAGCAGATGGCTCGACACTGGTTTAGCTCTTTTGCTAAAACTGGTGCCGGACCATTTGCTCCCCCTTACAACCACTGATTGTGCAGGATCGGGGACTGGAGGACGTTTGGATCATGGACTCAGGATGCTCTCGCCACATGACGGGACATCGCAGATGGTTCTCCAGTCTCACTCCCTCGAGCTCCAAAGAGTACATCACCTTCGGGAACAGTGGTCAAGGGAAGATGCACAGCGAGTTTGAGATGAGTCTCATGGTTGAGCTCAAGTATTTCTTAGGGCTCTAGATCAAGCAGACTAAGGACGGCACCTTCATCCACCAAGGTAAGTACACTCGTGACATGTTGAAAAAATTTGACTTTGGTGGGGAGTTGAAGCCGCAGATGACCCCAATGGGAACATCTGGGGGCCTGGACAAGGACGAGAGCGGCGTCAAGGTCAATGAGAGAGAATTTCGAGGGATGATCGGTCCGCTGCTGTACTTGACGGCGACAAGACCGGACATACAGTTCGCTGTGGGACTTTGCGCGCATTTCCAGTCTTCACCACGTGCGTCTCATCGGCAGGTTGTCAAGCGCATCTTCAGGTATCTCACTTATGCGCCCGATCTCGGTCTTTACTATTTAGCATCATCATCTCTTGATTTATCTGGCTTTTCGGACGCTGACTTTTGTGGGTGCCGGTTGGATCGCAAGTCGACTTCCGGTACTTGCCAGTTTCTTGGTTCTTCTCTTGTCTCTTGGTCTTCTCGAAAGCAATCTGGAGTTGCTCTTTCGACAACTGAGGCTGAGTATGTAGCTGCTGCTCACAGTTGGTTTGGATGATTTCCACTCTGCGAGATTTTGGGTTGTTCTTTCCTACCAGAGTTCCTTTGTTTTGCGACAGCACCAGTGCTATTAGTGTATGGAAAAACTCTTGTCTCCATTCAAAAACCAAACACATTGATGTGCGCTTTCATTTTCTGAGGGATCAATATGAGAAAGGTGTCATTGACCTTGTTCATGTTGATACTCATCATCAGTTGGCTGACATTTTCACCAAACCCCTAGATCAGTCTACCTTTGAGCGTTTACGAGGGGATTTGGGTGTTGTGTATCCTTTCTAGGATATTTTGCGTCAGTTGTTATTTCTTCTTTACTCTTTTCTTGAGTCTTTTTTTATGTGTGCTCGTATCATGCATATTCACATATCACACTTTTGAGCTTGCTTATGTTATATGATTGAACTGTTTTACTTATTCTAGTTGGTACATGATTTTGATTACTTGTCGATGACCATGCTTTGCTTCAGTTCACTTCATATGTCTGATATCTATCATATGCATGGCTTTTATGCTTTAAACTTGAAAAATGATCACCATTGCTTCTGGTAACTAGCATGTGTAGGCTGAGTGCTTTTGCTATCTGTTACATACCTTGTAGGTAGTTCCTCACATAGATGCAGATATGCAACTTGGACATCTTTATGCTTTAACATGGAAAATGTGCTATAAAAATGATAAAAAATCAAAAATGAATGAAAATTCCATGCCTTTTTATGCTTGAGTTGAAAAGATCCAAGTGGGTTTGCTTTGTCACATTGCATTGTTCTGGACTGCTTACCATAGCACTTTGGTATGAACTAGGACAGTGTAGTGTATGCCAAGACCAATGTCTTAAGCTTCCGATGGTCCAGTTCTGGCCTAGGCTTGACTTGGTCCGTTAGCATAAGGTTTGACATGCAAATAACCCTTCGCAAAAATGAAAAAGGAAAGTGAAAAAGCCTGAAAATTAAAAAGACAACAAGTTTGCTGAAGCACTTTGTTTTGGACAATGCTTATCTTAGTAGATAGTAGTTAGCTTCTGCATCTCATGCTTTACCTTGCTTGTCAACTGGAAAATGTGGTGATGCTTTTGTTTGCAAAAAATGAAAAATGCGTGCTAATGACTTTCTTTAGATATCATCTGTTGCACTGATCATGCCATGTGTCTTAGATAGTATGTCTTTTGCTATACCTGTTAGATGTTGTAATTGCAGTCAATCATATCTGAGAAGCATGCTTTCTACACTCCATCTGCACCCCAGTTGCATTCATTGCATATTTTGAGGGGGAGTTGCATTTCAGGGGGAGTCTGTGTCTCTTCAGAGTGCATTTAGTCTCGCTTGATGAGTTCAGTTGTTAACAAGGGGGAGAAATTTTGGGAGAAGAGTTTAAGGGGGAGTTTTGGCTTTCTCTGGGTTTTGTTTCAGGGGGAGTTTTGTCCCGTTTGTCCTTACTCTTTTTATATCTTTGTTGATGATTCTGAGATTGCACTCGTTTTGAGCTTTTACTTTTGGTTAACCATAATGACCGCTTCTTATTTTTGTTCGGCTTTTGGTCATTGGGGTTAAACTTTTTCTTCATTTTCTTCTTCTCTATTTTCTTGTGTTTTGTTTTCGTGTTTCCACAATTGCTCATAGGTACTGAAGAGCTGAAGAAGTGAAGTGTTCACAATGCACTCATCAAGGGGGAGATTGAGGAGCCATGCTGAAGTGCGTGGGCCTCATGGCTCTAGATGTGATGAGTCATTGTCAACGGTAGTCAAAGAGGACTGAAGAGAGAGAGAGAAGACATGTTGCGTCTGGGCCGCATGTGACTCAGGTACACGGGCAGCGAGCGACTGTCGGGCAGAGGGGCTGTGAAGTCGGGTTGGCCCAATCCGGGTACATGGGCTAGGAGCAGCAGAGAATCCACTGGGCTGTTGACCAGGATTGACTCAGGTACACGGGCGGCAAGCGGTTGCCGGGCTGAGAGAGTTGCGGAATCGGGCCGGCCCAATCCGGGTACCTAGTGCAAAGTCGGTGGACGCTTTGTCAGTTTCGGCGCAAAACTGACGACCGCTGATCTCACATCAGACTGTCCTGAAGAGAAGCCGTAGTCACTACGAAAGCTTAGCTTCTGGATAAGTCATCTGTAAATAGGAGTTTACCTTTTTGTCCTTAGGCCCACAGTCAGTCAGTCGAGTCTGTAAAAATATCCTAAGGGCAGTTGGGTCTTTTCTTTTTATTTCAGCGTTTGGAAAAAAACCTAAGGGTCTTTTGGTATTTTCCTAGTCTATTGGGCTGCCTATAAATAGGGCCCCAATCCCTAGGGTTAGGTTTAACTCACTTAATGACAAACTTGAGTTCACTTTCCCCACGCTGTGTTCGTGTGTTGTGAGCCGCCGCATCCGTGCTTTTGGTTTTCCTATTCATCTCAAGATTTCCTGTGTCTCTTCGATTGATTGTTTGGAAATCTTCCAACCAGGTTCTGATTACTCTGTGCTGTCTTTCAATCTAGGTTCTTGATTTTCGAGCCATCGTTATTCCTGTTGTTCATCTGGCTCTGTTATTTTGAGAAGTATTAAATCCTGATTAACCTCCGTGTGTGCTCTTGTTGCTCGAGTTTTACCGAGAGGGGTTCAGGTTATTTTGAGTACGTGTGCGGGAATCCTCCTGAGTAGTATTTGTTGTTAGTCCTTGTTTGTTGTTCCTAGATTCTGTAGCACAACAGGGACTCTAGGCTTTTGAGTAGATTTCTTAGGGCTCAGCGCTATTGTTTAGTCTTTCCAGTGCTTCTTGTTTTTTATTGGTCATTGGTTTTTTATTCAGCAGGCAGGTGTTTACGTGTGGCACAATTAGCTTGCAGCAGTGTGCAGGAATTTCGTCACTGTGCTCAAGATGTGTAGCTGCAAGGCTGCAGCAGCTAGTCTACACCCTAGCTTGTGCATGGAATAGTACATGGCAGGTCACGATGACCTATGAAGAGGCATGTCAGCCTATGTGCCTAGGCTGAAAATTGTTCAGTATGTGTCTTTCCTGCAGGGAGTTGTCTTCTCACGTTCCACTGTAATTCTGCTGCTATAGCAGCTTGTGTGCGTTCTGTTCAGAAGCCTTCTTGGTAGCTGCATCATTCGAAGTTCGAAGCCTGGTGTCTGCAGTTACAGTATTTACTTTCTGACTTCTTGTTGTTCGAAGCCTGAGTGTTCTGCTGAGTCCTGGTTTCGGTCGAAGCACCAAGAGAGGTTTCTTCCGAAGCCCTTTTTGTTGTTGTTTGCCTTCCTGATAGCTTCGCTAGCCCAGAGTTCAGCTTTATAGCTTCGCTGCTGTTTTCAAAGCCCACACATTAACTTCGATCTAGCTGTTACGAAGTTTGCAGAAAATGCTAACGAAGGTAGGCAATAGGCTTCGTAGGTGTTAGCTTTTAGACTTCAGACAGTCTTCGTTTTCTTGTTCACCTACGAAGTCCATGCCCGCACGTTTGCTTCGATCCGTAGTGCGAAGGTGCACAGCGAAGGCTGTTTGACTGTGTGCGAAGGTTGTTTTATTTGTCCTCTGTCTTTCGGCAGTATGTCGAGTGGGCCCGTTAGCACAGTACTTCGAAGACAGATAATCAGGCTCCAACTATTTGAAGTATAATTCAGCATGTTCGAAGTCTAGGTGCAGGCTTCGACATCTTCACTTCTCCAAAGTCAACTTCGACTTTGCATAGGCTTCGCATCACACAGGCTTCGTCAGGTTTCAAACAGGAGACAACCTTGAACAGTAACCTCTCAACTCAAATCAATTGTTGTGATTTATTTCTGTGATGTTTTGATTTGCCATGATTTGAATGTTTTATTTAATCTTCCTATTAGCACTGTATTGGTGTTTCTTTGTGTAGGACACCGGTCGTTTTTAGGCTAGATACTTTTAGGCTTTGGCAATCTGTTTACGTTTTGCTGCTAAGTCTTTTGAGGAGCGTTGGGAGTTGGGAGCAGGCCATTGATTCGAAATAATTTTTTAGGCGCCCATTCACTCCCTCTGGTCGCTACTTTCGGTCCTACAATATCCCATATTGCAAATTGCTTGTTTGAACCTGTCAAACCATGCACGTGGGGATTGCTCTAACCCATACAAAGATTTTTTGAGTTTGCATACCTTCCTAATCGTTTGACTATTGCCAAATCCAGGAGGGATTTCCATATAGACCTCATCTTGTAGATCACCATGAGGAATGCATTTTTTATATCTAGTTGATGAAGAGGCCATCCAAAATTAATAGCACAAGATACTAAAGCTCTCATTATACTCATCTTTGCCACATGAGCCAATGTTTCATCATAGTCAATTCCATATGTTTGACTATAGACTTTTGCAACTAACCTAGCTTTGTACTTCTCCATCTCCCCTTCAGGAGTTTTCTTCATTGTAAAGACCTATTTATATCACACTACCTTTTCTAGTGGAACTTTCACAAGTTCACATGTCTTGTTTTTCAAGGACATTTAGCTCTTCTTTCATGGCATCTTTCTACTTTGGATATTACTTTGCACACCTCCAAACCTTTGGAATTAGCACTGTTTGTAATGATACAATAAATGGTTTGTATGATGATGAAATATAAGAATATGATATATAGTTTGCAATGTTATGCCTAGAACTAATATGTTAAAACCAAGATGTACAGTGGCCTCCCAGCATTAGGCCTAGTCTCCCTATGTTGTGCAAGGGGTAATTCTACATTTTCAAGATTTGGGGAAATATTACCAGTTGTTTTAGGGAGCAAGAAGGCAGGAGAAGGATAGCTTGGTGAGGAGTTTGGGACTGGATACTCAAGTTGTTGTGGCTTTTCAACTTGTTATTACACCAACTTTTTACATTGCTCCCCTTATTCTTACATCCCTTCCTTTGATACACTTTCATTTGTCTTAGGCCCTCACCCTCATTCCTTTTCAACTCCTCCCCTTATTCCTATTCCTTCTCAAATAAACTATCACTTCTCCTTGTTGTGCTCCTTCTACTCGTTTCATGGGACATGGAACAACCCCAACAACTACTTCATTATGCTCATTATCCTCGATTGTCTCATGAACACCACCACTTGTCTTCTAATTAACATCACCAATAGAACATGGAATAGTTCCAATATGTGACGTCTCCCCTTGTTACTTTTCACCACCATCACCCTTGTCCTTATGGATATCAATATGTGATGTATCTCCCTCTCGACTATCAATCTCAATGATAGTTGAGAATTCATCCAAAAACTTATCAAGATCTCCTCAACATGTATAGTAGGGTTCTGACTCTCGAAATGTCACATCCATACTCACAAATAGTTTCCTTCCTATAGGATCCCAACATTTATATGCATTTTGATTGGAAGCATAACTAACAAATACACACTTCACCACATGTGGATCCAATTTACGAACATAAGGCCAATGATCTCTCACAAAGAATGTACAACCAAAAACCTTAGGAGGAACTTTAAATTCTTACTTGCCAAATAGAAGTTTTGTTGGTGACTTCACTCCAAGTATTTTGGATGGCATGCAATTAATAAGATATACAGTTGTCATTACTGTCTCACTCCACAAATATTTGGGTTCATTCATCTGAAACATCAATGATCATATCACTTTTAGTAAATGACGATTATTCCTCTCAGCAACACCATTGTGAGGAGGAGTGCTTGGACAAGTAGTTTGATGAATAATTCCATGATCTGATACATAGGACATAAAGTCAATGTTGATATATTGTTGACACCAAGATTTAGCACGACCTAGGCCCACCAGGGAAGCCGCGCGGTCAATAGAAGTCAAAGAGGGGTCCGGTCAAAGGTGGTCAAAGAAGTTCGTCCATGTTGTTACAACATGACCAGACATGCAAGAGCCGATGAAGGAGAGAGAAGATAAGAATTATCCAGAATCGGTTACAATGTGGATTACTTGGAGGGCAAGTCTCTAGACTATAAATATGTATCTAATTTGCTAGGTTTAGACACACAATCAATCCCTACAAACTACTACTTTTGGCGCATCACAACCCTTGGATTCCCAAGGTTAATCTCGGTGGGACTTAACACTTGAAACCGGGTTGTATCATCTTGATCTTTGGCGAAGAGGTGAGTCCTACCACCCCGACGGTCACATCGATTAAAGTTTGTTCTTTAAGGCTACATCGTATCGATCTCTTGAGGTGTTGGCTCGACTGGTGTGATCGTCGGGTTTACCTTGGTATATTTTGCTAGGTCTAAGGTTGCATCAGTTTTGATCTCTTAGATTGATGTGAATTGGGTGTCATAGTTTAAGGCTTCATCGGTTAAGTACGACATCTTGATATATTGTATCCTGTTCATGCTATGTACCATCCATCTAAATAAAGTATGCTTGACGCGTTTGTTGGGGGAGATAATCCCGATGACAGTGGGGGACGTGAAGGCTCGTACAGCTCTAAAGGAAGGCTGTGGCTGGAAGACCAGAAGCCCTACGCCGGAGGTGCCCAAGCCTCCGATCGAGGGGACCGGAGGCCTTCGGAAGCTCCAAGACGTGCCCGAGGAGTCCTCAGGGAAGAGAGCGACCGGCCGGGTGCCGGAGGCCAAGCCTCGATGGACGGAGGCTCCGAAGGGAAACCGAGCGTAGAGAAGACCCAGTCAAGATCGTACGGGGACAGGATCGTGATCGTCTGCGCCGTGTCGGGCGGCCTTTGCAGCACCCGACACGGCGGGTATGCTGTCAGAATCATGCCTTCTTGTCTGTACTATGCAACACCTACTTTGTCTGTACCACTGACCTAGGTCAGTCCGGGTGGCAGTTAGGGTTTGGAGGTGCCCGGCCTTTAGAGCGGGTCACCCTATAAATACCCCCCATCTACTGTTGTAATGGACACAGGATCCAAGGATACAGTTTACGCATAGCATTCCATTACTCCCAACTCCCATCTACTGAGAAAACCTGCTGGTTCGATCCGTCGTCCCAACAGTCGGTGCCATCCGTGGGGATCCTAGTTCGAGAAGCTAGCGTCCTCTACATCCAGTCACCAAGATATGTCAGGTCGAAGGAGCGCGAGCACGGTTCCCCTGTGGAGGTCAGCTTGCACCGCTGGAGTTAAACCCACTCCAGTCATCGTTCCCGACCGACCGGTCTTCACGCCCGTCGGAGCACCTGCCGTGGAGCCAACGCAGGCCCCTGAGGGGACGCCAGAAGTTCGGGGTCCTGCCGGCATCCCGGAGCCGGCTTCTGTCGATCCCACGGGCTCCAAGAGGGGCCTTCAGAGGTGCACCCTCCAAACGGGCCCCGGTGGTGGCCCTTCGAACCGACTACATCCGCTCGCAAGACCCGGAGACCACCTCCCGAGGAAGCGGGAGTCAAGCCGACGCGCTGGCTGTCGAGAATGCCAGGCTAAAGGCAGAGTTGGCCCAATGGCGCTAGGAGGCATCGCTCCGCAACCCGGAGCCCTCCCGCGCTGCGAGGGCCGCGGCCGTAACCCTGAGCAATGATGAAGATCAAGTGGAGGAAGACAACGCATCGTACGACGAGGAGTCTCCCCTGCACCCCGACCTCTAGAGGGTGCGCTTCGGCTCAAAGTTTTGCGCCGCCAAGATTCCCAAGTACTCCGGGGACTCCAACCCCGGAGAGTTCTCCTGCTCGTACGCCCTAGCGATAGAAGTGTCTAGGGGGAGCCGCAACATCATGGCCAAATGCTTCCCTTTGGCGCTCGAAGGGATCTCCCTCCATTGGTTCTGGTCGCTCCGGCCCGGGACCATCCGTTCATGGGACCAGCTAAGGAAGAAGTTCGTCAACAACTTCCAGGGAACCTTCGTGGCCCCTATGTCCACCGGGAGTCTTTTCCAAGTTAAGCAGCAGCCTGGGGAGACGCTGTGGCAATACTCCCAGCGCTTCGCACACACCAAGGCCCAGATCAAGGGGCTTTCGGCTTCCTCAATCATCGACGCTGCCCGGGAAGGCGTCAACCACCCGGGCCTCCTCGACAAGCTCCATCGGAAGCCTATCTCCTCGGTGGCTCAGCTCATGACGTACTTCGAAGAGTACGCTCGGTCCGAAGAAGGCCAGCTGCGCCGATAGGCGATGATTATTCCCGTCCGAGCCATGAACGCCAGGACATACGAGGCCTCATCGGACCTCGACCGCGGAGTTCGCCCTGCTTCAGACTTCCACCGCCGAGACTCCGGCCGACAAGACCCCGCTTCTCTAGACTCCTGGCGGGGTCGGAAGCACCTTCGGGGGAGGTCCTCAGCATCACCCCTCGGGGGCCCACCAAGCATCAGCACACGCCCTGCGGGGGCCGCTCCACCGGGACAAGGGCCTCGTCGCGGGCGTTCTCCGGGGAGCTTACTTTACTGCAACGTTCACGGCGAAAATCGGAGCCACGACTCCGACTCCTGCCGGACCATCCTTGCCCTCCGGAACGACTACCTCAAGCGGAGTGCCGGCCGTGGCTCCACCGACAAAGGAGTCTCCGCGCCCCGCCCGGAAGCATTCCAGATAGTCGGGCACCAAGACGACCCAAAGGTCCTGGGCCCAGTCTCGGAGCTCGGCCGGGTCCAAGCTCCCAAGCTCGAAGATGCACCGGACCAGGGGAAGCGGGTGGTCCTCCCCATATCTGGGGGAGGGGCTTTGGGGACCATGTCCAAACGCCAACGACGGGATTACGTTTGGGAGGTTGGGCACATCGGCACGTCGAGCTCCTCCGTGCTCCCCGAATGGTCCCATGTCCCCATTTCCTTCACCACCGAAGATGCTGTCGGCGTCAAGTTTCCACATGCCGACCCCCTCGTCATCTCGGCAGACATCGTCGAGGTTGAGGTGCGTCACATTCTGGTCGATGGCAGAAGTTCTACTGACATTATTTTCGTGCAGGCCTTCGACCAGCTGTGTCTCTCTCGAAAGCACTTGCTGCCGGCTTCTCGACCACTTCAGTGCTTCGCGGGTCCACCGCTCGACGCCCTTGGCCAGGTCGGGTTGGAGGTGACCTTCAGGGACTCCCCCCTCCGGCGCAGCGAGGAGATCCTCTTCGATGTCGTCGATGCTCCGTACGCCTACAACGCCATCTTCGGGAGGGGGATGCTCAACCGTTTCGGGGCAATCGCCCACCACAACTACCTGTGCCTCAAGATGCCAACTCCAGGAGGGGTGTTGTCGGTCCTGGGAGACCAGGCCGCGGCTCGCCGGGTCGAATACGGCCACTCGGCGCCGCTGGAGCCACGCCAGATCCATAGCGTCCGCAAGGGCTCGGAAGAAGCCAACTTGCCAGGCGTCGGAGATGCTACGTCGAAGGGGCGCCCGGCCAAGCCCCTACCAGAGGGAGAGATCATCACGAAGACCTTGGTCCAAGACGGGAAGGAGTACCCGATCCGGTTCGGAGGGGGCCTAGAGCCAAAGGTGTTGGAGCAACTCGAAGAAGTCATCTGCAACAACCTGGACATCTTCACTTGGTCCGATGAAGACATCCCAGGTGTTGACCGCTCAATCATTGAGCATTCTCTAGCGGTCGACCCAAAGGCTCGCCCAGTGCGCCAGGGGCTCTAGAAGCTGTCCGTCGAACGAGCCGAACTCGCCAAGGCCGAGACTGAGAAGCTACTTCGAGCGGGGATTATTCGAGAAGTGAGTCACACTGAGTGGTTGTCTAACCTAGTATTTGTCCAGAAGAAAACATCTCGCAAATGGCGTATGTGTATCGACTTCACTTCTCTGAATAAAGCTTGCCCTCGTGACCCCTACCCCATGCCTCGCATCGATCAGTTAGTTGACTCCACTGCCGGTGCCGAGCTCCTTAGCTTCCTCGATGCTTATTCAGGATATCACCAGATCTGGATGAAGCCGGAAGACCAAGTCAAAACAAGCTTTGTTACCCCCTCGGGTGTATTCTGCTACATTCGGATGCCTTTCGGCCTCCGCAATGCCGGAGCCACTTTCTCGAGGTTGATAACTAAGGCTCTGGGTCACCAGATTGGCCGCAACATCGAAGCGTATATGGACGATATTGTCATTAAGAGTACCACCAAGGATCGCCATAGTGCGGACATAGCTGAAACCTTCGACAGCCTCTGGCGGTGTGGCATCCGCCTTAATCTGGAGAAGTGCGTCTTTGGAGCCCGCGCTGGGAAGCTGCTGGGGTACCTAGTCTCCAGCCGAAGTATCGAAGCCAGTCCAACGCAAGTCAGCGCACTGCAAAACATGTCCCCTCCGTAGAACTTGAAGCAAGCGCAGAAGCTAGCCGGGCGCCTGGTCGCTCTCAACCTCTTTTTGGCGAGATCGACCAAGAAAAGCTTGCCCATTTTTAAGGCGCTAAGGGGCTCTCAAGATTTTGTGTGGACCCCCGAATGTCAAGACTGCTTCAATCAAATAAAGGAATACCTCTCCGGCCTCGTGGCCCTCGCCACACCCCAAGCCGATAATCCTCTTCTGGTCTATCTCGCCGCCTCCGGCAACGCGGCAAGCGCAGCTCTGGTTCAAGAAGAAGACCTTGGCGGGAAGTTGGTGCAACGACCCGTCTATTTCGTGTCCGAAGCCTTCTCCGGAGCAAAAGTCCGGTATTCCGAGCTCGAAAAGGTGGCGTACGCCCTCGTCATGGCATCCCGGAAGCTTCGGCATTACTTCCTGGCTCACGATATTATCATTCCAACCGCATACCCACTGGGCGACATGTTCCGGAACAAGGATGCCACCGGACGCATCGGGAAGTGGGCGGTAGAACTCGCCTCGTTTGGTATCTCCTTCGTGGCCCAGACTGCCGTTAAATCCCAAATCCTCGCCGACTTCGTTGCTGAATGGACATCTGCGGCCTACCACATTGGCGCTGAAGCAAGCGAGGGGGTCTGGACCATCTATTCGGACGGTGCCTATTAGGCTTCATGCGCCGAAGCCAGAGTAGTCATCGTCTCCCCCTCTGGCCAGCAGGCTTCGTATTCCGCCCGGCTGAGCTTCAAGGCTACCAACAATATCGCCGAGTACGAAGGAGTGCTGCTGGGTCTTCGCAAGGCGCATGCGCTCGGAGCCACCCGCGTCGTAGTCAAGACTGATTCCCAGGTCATCGCCGGGCATATAGATAAGAGCTTCCAAGCCCGACACCCAGACCTCGCCGCTTACCTCGAAGCCATTCGGATACTCGAAGCATCTTTTAAGGGGATATCCGTCCAAAGCATTCCGCGAAGTGAGAACTGCCAAGATGACGCCCTCGCCAAAGCCGAAGCCAGCGGCCACGCCCTGCCACCGGGCGCCTTCTTTGAAGAGATCGTCAAACCTTCGGCGCCTCTCCACGACGACGCACCAACCTCCGTGCCGGCTAAGAACCCAACATCACCCCGGCCAGTCGCGGTCCTCTGCATGGTCAGCGATGATTGGCGGGAGCCCATTTTGCGAGCACTCGACGGCGATTTGGGTGACCGGCCCACTCTAGATCAAGCGCGACTTCACCTCCGCACCAGGTCGTTCCAAGTCATTGATGGCATCTTGTACAAATTAGGGGTCTGCTCCCCGCTGCTTCGGTGCATCTCTCACTCGGATGGTATAGCAATGCTCCGGGAAATCCACGAGGGGCTGTGTGGTAGCCATTTAGCCCCTCGGGCCCTCGCCGGGAAAGCCCTCCGGCAGGACGTGTACTGGCCCACAATCGTCGCCGATGCCGAGGACTTAGTGTGTACCTGCCAAGGATGCCAATGGATGGGGCGACGGAGCCACAGACCTTCGGTCAGCTTACAACTCATCCCACCTATGTGGCCTTTAGCCCGCTGGGGAATGGATCTCATTGGGCCATTCCCTAGAGCAAGAGGCAACCTGCGCTTCGCTGTTGTCACTGTTGAATATTTCTCCAAGTGGGTAGAAGTCAAGCCGTTGACTTCCATCACCTCCCGAAGTGTCCAGAAGTTCTTCTGGCAGAACATAGTCTGCCGCTTCGGAGTGCCCAAGCAGCTCACGCTAGACAATGGCACCCAGTTCGATGCTAGGGCTTTCAAAGCATTTTGCGAAGAGTTGGGAGTTCAGCTCTGCTTCGCAGCGGTTCGGCACCCCCAATCAAACGGGGTCGTTGAGCGGGCTAATGGGCATATACTCTCTGGCCTCAACAAACGCATCGTCGGCCTAGCTAAGGGATTATGGCCTGAAGAGCTCCCAAAGATCTTGTGGTCCATTCGGACCACCCCATCCCACGCCACCGGATTCACCCCGTTTCGGCTCCTCTTTGGTGACGAGGCAATGACCCCGACGGAAATCCGGGCTGGCTCAATGCGAGCCACAATGCCCGAGAGCGACCAAGAGCGCGCCGTCTCCCTCGATCTTACGGAAGAGACACTGCTCCGAGCCGTCGCCAACCTCTCACAATACCAGAAGCAAACAAAGGGTTGGTACGACCCCAAGGTCAAGCACAACGAGTTCCAGCCTGGGCACCTCGTCCTGCGCACGGTGGCCGCCCTGTAACACCCCAAATTTTCAATACAATAAAAATATTATTAAATTCAATTTCCTGGAATATATATTTCTGAAAATACTTTAAATACCCTTTTATACCCAATTGAACTACAGCATAGAGTAGATGGCCAAATTAGGAGGTGAAACTTTTTGTATATGATCCTAAGACCAAGATGTATTTTTGAGAATTTTTATAAATTTTTACCAACCTTGGAAGTAGCCCTGAGATTTTAATCTATTTTCTGGAATTATTTTTAATCAGAAATGTTTTAAAACAGTAATGGGCTCCCCTCCCTCCTTTCTCTCTCTCCCGGCCGGCCCAGCCCACTCCTCTCCCACGCGCGCCTTCTGACCAGTGGAGCCCACCCGTCAGTGACCCCCTCTCCCCTCTCGCGCGCACCCGACACCCCGACCCCACCTGTCGGCGCCAACCGTTTCCCTCTCGCGCTCGAGCCCAGCCCCACCCGTCAGTCGCCACTCCGCTCGCTCGCGCTCACTGGCCAGTGGCCCCCGCCTGTCAGATCCTTCGTCTCCGCGAGATCCGTCCCCAAATCCCCCCCCCCTCGCCGGCCGACGCAATAACGCGCCTCGGATCCGTTGCCCCCGACCCCCTTCCCTCAAATTGAGCCCGGCATTCAAACCCCCGCGCTCCGGTGACCGTTTCCCCCATTAAACCCAGCCCGATTGTGTCCAGGTTCGATGAATCTGCATGCCACCCGAACCTCGTCGGCGTTTAAACGCGTTAACCCTCGGCCACCGTCAATTGCGCCCCCACTGCCCCCGCCGGCGACCCTATTTAAACCCCCCGACCACCCGCATTTCACCCCCACGCTTACACGTTGCGAGAACAGACAGAACGCCCTCACTCCAAGTTTTAGCGCACCACCGCCGTCACCTCTTCAGCCGTCGCTCGCCGTCGCCGGAGTCCTTCTCCGTCCTCGCCGATCGCACCGCTGCGACCACAAGGACGACCCTGACCTCGGCCACCCCTCCGCCAACGTCGAACCCCGCCGGAACACCATCGCCGACGAGGAGCCCGAACAGCTTCGTCGTCTACCCTCATCGCCGACCGCTTCCCGTCGACTCCTCGCCTCGCCTAAGGTACCGTCGTGACCGCCGTAATGCCCTCTTTCCATTTCTAGGCTTAGATAGGACCCTAGTCGCTCGCTGTGGCCCCTGGCCCGCTCGCCGTTGCCGGAGAAGACGACCGGCACGGGTCGAGTACCCGTGCCGTGTCGGATCTGATCCCGACCGTGCGATCGCGATCGGATGGCGCGTGTGAGCCCACGCACGCGATCTAATCCGCACCGTCGGATCTGGTCAAAGCGTTACGTTTTAATCTCGCGCGTCCATTTCCATTTAAAACCCGCGATCGATCTCGTGCGTCCACGTAGTACCCTTTCGCACGTTTTAATCCTGGCCGTCCATTATAACTTAAGCGCCCCGCCTCACCTGCGCACGTTGGATCTGGATCCAACGGCCCAGATCGACCCGGTGCACGCGCACAGTGCGCGGGTTCACCGTGGGCCTGGCTCACCGTGGACCCGAGGGGTTTAAAAATTGAAAATGAATTTCAGAAATACTTTTAAACTTGTAAAATTCATATCTGGCGCATTTGAACTCTAAAAATTGCCATTCCAATTTCAGAAAATTCATAATATTCTCCTCTACATGTTTATGCAATAAAACAGTAGGTTTACTTTGGACATTTCATGTTTATTTAAATGGACATTCAAATACCCCTAGGTTAAAAATGTAAATTTAAATTATTTAAATTCCAGTAAAGTTTGTATTTATTTATTTCCTGTTGATATGAACAAATCACTAAGTTTTCTATGAAACTTTCATTTTAAATTTATTAGAGAACTTAAAAATGAGAATAACCCCTTTTAAAACCCTCTTTCAAAGGACAACACTTTATTTTAATTTCTTTTAAAAATTTATAAACTGAATTTCAGAACCCTAACAACTTGATTTATTTTTAATTATTCAAACCAACTTAAACCTATGTGATTATTATGCGATGTTATATTGTTTGGTTGAATGTTGTATTCATTTTATTTTACTTTACTATATCAAAAAGACTACGACGTCGCCGAGGAGCCGGAATACTTCCCGGAAGTCCCTCCCTCGCCCTTTGCTGAACAAGGCAAGTCACCAAACCAATCTTTTGAGCATATTGAACCCATGTTTGATTAAACTATCACTAAAACACATAGGTTATATATGCATTAGTCAAATGAACCCTTACAATATATTTATTTAGGATCCCCCGACCTTGATGTGCAACCCAAGCCATGCTCTCTAGCCTAAACTCCTTGTCACCATATGATAAATGTTATTAGCTAGTGTCCAATGTATCGACACGATCGCTATAGGATAAAAATGAGTCGTAGTACATGGTTCTACTATATGATCCCCAATGTTTCTTATCTATGGAATTCTGTCAGTGTTGGAGTTGTGGCTATGAGTGAATGCATGGTGGGTTCCGGGTGCAAGCTAGGGCATTGGTCGGTAGCACCCGGGGCACTATAAGGACCGGTCTGAGGGATCCGTTGCAATACACTTACGTACTAACCACAAGTCTAGTGGGTAAGTCCTAACTAAGGTATGGATTGTTCCAAACCGAGGCCACCATTTGGAGATGGGTCAAGTTGCACCTGCGGGTGACTTGTACCAATGTGGCGCAAAAGGGGGTGCGACGTTAGCCGGGATGCGGCCCGGTGCGCCGGCGAAACCTAGAGCGGGTGGTTATCGCTTGGAACATTTCATGTCGAGGTTTTGGCACGAGTTCCCGTGGTATGGGTCATCTCGTTTGGGATGAGTGCGTGCCTTGTGGGTACAGTAGTACATCTCTGATCAGAGTCTTCAATCTTTTCGAAAAGCCGAGCCCACGGTCAAGGGCGGGTTGTGTGACATCCCCCAGTTAGTTTACTTTGAATATGTATGTGCATGATGGATTGACATGTAAGGACTGTTGTGCGAGGAGGTAAAACGTACTCCTCGAGTTAGCTGATGTTGTTGTTATTCATGTTTACTTTTCCGCATGACTAAAAATATGGTTACACTAAATGCAATAACTGAAACTGTACTTTTCCGCAATGTTAGCCATTACCCTTCCTTGTTTATTATCCTGCATTATTACATGCATTTGCGGTGGCTTGTTGAGTACTTTTTGTACTCATACCCGTTGGACCCCACAGAGGATGCTTACTATGAGGACGGTCTGGAGTAGCGACCCAGTCGAGAAGAAAAATCCTGAAGAAGGTGTTTGTCATGCCGTTGTTTAATTATTTTATTACTGTTTTTACTAAGACTTTGATGTAATAAATATGGTCTGCGTACCATGAATACTGTCGTATGTACGATTGTCGCATGATGAACCTCTTGTATTATTGTTTTTCTATGGAAATTCAATAATGTCTCGATTTGATAAATCGGGGCCCTACAAGATGGTATCAGAGCCGACTCGACTGTAGGAAGCCAAACAGACCCGCCTAGCCATTAGTCACAGGAAAATATTTCTCGAAAAATCTACTTTGTAAACTTTGTTCCTCTCCTCACTTTTATTCAACTTGCTATTTTGTAGATGCCTGTCTACCAAGTCCACAGCTACTGCCACCACTACGAGGGTTTCGTCCGGGAGCTCCGTATGATGCTCACCTTCCTCGGGTTCCTCTTCGAACCCGAATTCCAAGGAGTGTACCCCGACGAGTTCGCCGGGCCTTGTGACGTCTCCCTCACCGTCCATGGCTCTGGAGAACACCTGCCGCCCTACACCACAGCACTCGGAGGCCCGACTTTCGACGTCGCGTGCCAACGAGTCGCCCTCCAGGCCCTCATGGAGCTAAGGATGATCTACGACGATCGTCTTCAGAACTCATCCTTCCGGCTTGTACCGAAGCGTACTCCCGGAGCCCACCGTAGCATCTACCTCGGAGTTCACTTCGTGCGTGATCCGGTCATGGCCCGGCAGTCGCGTCTTCTACAGGCCATGGATGATCTCCATACCGAGGCGGTGCTCGACGCCGACGAGCACCATGAGGCGGTTGAGTTCCTTCGTGAAGAAACGAAGAACTTGATCCAACAGAATGGCGAGTTGCAGCGCAAGATCATGCAACTGCAGAAGGATATTGCGGAGATGGTTCCTCTTCTTCCAAGGAAGAAGAAGCCCATCCGTGAGCCCCTCCCCCGCCCCAAGAGGATCTCGCCACGACCCTCCCCCGCCAGACCCTCCACCAGCGCCCCTGCACCACGCCCCGGCCTTGTCTCCGACTCCATCATCGAGAATTTTCTCGAGACCACCATCCCTTCGGAGCCGCGTACTCGTGGTTCCGAGAGCACGGAGACTGCCTCCGGTGGCGAGTAGGCGTTAGGAGTCGTCAGCTAAATAAAAACATGATTTTGTATGTGGTGCTACCCACGACGAGTGTGTTGTGGGTAGAATAAGAACTTGATTGTAATGAACATTTTTACCACTTAATTTATATGCATGGACTATTCTTGTTAATTGTGTTGTCAACTTTTTGCCTTATAACCTTATGAATTCACAAGATGGCCGACCAGCAGAACACCGGCTCCAACAACGGAGCAGGAGGAAGCCGTGATGCGCCCGAGGGTGTTGTACCCAACTGGGGTGCAACGGGCCCATGTCAGTCTGGGTCACCCTCCGCCAACCACCCCACCTTGGCGGAGATGATGGCGAATCAGAACCAACTGATCACCGCCCTCCTCGCTCAAATGCAGAACCAACAGGCTCAGTTGGACCGTCTGCAGAATGGGGAACCAGCCCCTCACGCACCAGCACCCGCGCCCGCTCCGCAACTCTCGGAGTTTCTGCGCGTGCGCCCGCCCATTTTCTCGAGCACCACCAACCCGATGGAGGCCGGAGATTGGCTTCGTACCATCGGAAAGAAGCTCGACCTCCTCCCCTGCACCGACCGAGGGCGAGTGGCCTTCGCCACTCACCAGCTCCAGGGTCCCGCCGCTGAATGGTGGGACAACTATCGTGAGTCCCAGCCAGAGGACCACGTGGTAACTTGGGCAGAGTTCACCATCGCTTTTCGTGCTGCCCACGTCCCCGCCGGTGTCATCGCGGTGAAACAGCAGGAGTTCCGCGACCTACAACAAGGCAACCGGACCATCATGGAGTACCTCCATGAGTTCAATCGCCTCGCCCGCTACGCACCGGAGGAAGTGCGCACCGACGCCCTCCGCCAAGCCAAGTTCCTCCGGGGACTTAAGGATGAGCTGTCCATCCAGCTCGTCGCCACCGACTACGCCGACTTCCAACGGCTAGTCAACAAAGCGCTCATCCAAGAGACTGAGCAAAACAAGCTGGACCTCAAGAAGAGGAAGATGATCGCCTTCAAGCATCAACAGGCGAACTCTCAGAGGCCCCGCTTCGTCCCTCCGCCACCTGCGCCCGTCTACCATCCTCGGCCTGCCTACAGGCCACCTCACGCCGCCGGTGGATCCAACGTCGGGCATCCTCGCCCCGCTCCACTAGCTCCAGCCGCTCAGCCGACGCCAGCCGCCAAGGCTCCGATCTTGAAGGATCGCCAAGGAAGGTCGGTCGTCTGCTTCAAGTGCCGCAAGGAAGGGCACTATTCGCACCAGTGTCCTCACCCCAAGCAAACTCAAGGCGCGGCACCCAACCAGGCGGTTCGTGCCCGCGTCAACCACATCAGCGCGGAGGAAGCTCAGGAGGCTCCTGAAGTTGTGCTCGGTACGTTTACTGTGAATTCCGTACCAGCCGTAATATTATTTGACTCTGGAGCAACCCACTCCTTCGTCTCGAAAGATTTTGCAAAAACAAACGAACTAGACGTGCTCCCTCTACCCATCCCTATGGTGATTGCCACTCCAGGCAATAGGACCTTAGCCCGCTTATACAGCCCTAAGGTTCAAATTGACATCCAAGGAGCACTGTTTCGGGTCGAGCCAGTCCTCATCCAATGCACCGGACTCGACCTCATACTAGGGATGGATTGGTTGATGAAGCACAAGGGAGTGATCGATTGTGCCAACAAGTCCGTCACGGTAACCAACCCTGAAGGCGCAGCCGTCACCTTTTGAATGACCAGTCGCAAACCACTCGGAGCATCCCTTCGCTCGATAGCTCTTGAAGAGGTACCCATAGTCAAGGAGTTTGCGGACGTCTTCCCTGAAGACCTACCCGGAATGCCTCCCAAGCGGGACATCGAATTCAGAATCGAACTTGTCCCCGGGACCACTCCAATCTCCAAGCGCCCGTACCGGATGGCCGCTAATGAACTAGCTAAAGTCAAGAGCAACATCGAAGACCTAGAGCAAAAAGGGTATATTCGACCGAGTACCTCACCCTGGGGTGCACCGGTTATATTTGCCATGAAGAAGGACAAGACCAAGAGGATGTGCGTGGACTATAGAGCCTTGAACGACGTAACCATCAAGAACAAGTACCCATTGCCTCGGATCGACGACCTGTTCGATCAGCTGAAAGGATCCTCGGTGTTTTCCAAGATTGACCTCAGGTCAGGTTATCACCAATTGAGGATTAGGGAAGAAGACATACCCAAGACTGCCTTCACCTCCCGCTATGGGCTCTACGAGTACACCGTGATGTCGTTCGGACTCACGAATGCCCCGGCCTTTTTCATGAACATGATGAACAATGTATTCATGGAGTTCTTGGACAAGTTCATCGTGGTATTCATCGATGATATCCTCGTTTACTCCAAGACCAAGGAAGAACACGAGACTCACCTCCGTCTGACCCTCGGAAATCTAAGGGAGCAGCAACTGTACGCCAAATACAGCAAATGCGAATTTTGGTCGTCTGAGGTGAAGTTCCTCGGCCATGTTATATCTGCTGGAGGAATAGCAGTGGACCCAACCACCGTTGAAGCTGTAACCAACTGGCTGCAGCCCACGACCGTGACCGAGATCCGGAGTTTTCTCGGATTGGCCGGATACTACCGCCGGTTCATCGAGAATTTTTCCAAGATCGCCAAGCCTATGACCAGACTTTTGTAGAAGGAAGTGAAGTTTGAATGGACCCCCGACTGCGAAGAAAGCTTCCAGACCCTCAAGAAGAAGCTAGTGTCAGCCCCTATTCTGACTCTGCCAGACATCCGGAAATACTTCCACGTCTACTGTGATGCCTCTCGTCAAGGATTGGGATGCGTCTTAATGCAAGAAGGGAAGGTGATATCCTACGCCTCCCGGCAACTAAGACCGCATGAGCTGAACTACCCCACCCACGACCTAGAACTAGCAGCTGTGGTTCATGCCTTGAAGATATGGAGACATTACCTTGTGGGGAATCGATGTGAGGTATTCACCGACCACAAGAGCCTCAAGTACATATTCACCCAACCAGATCTGAATCTCAGGCAAAGGAGATGGTTGGAACTGATTAAGGATTATGACTTGGGCATCCATTATCATCCAGGCAAGGCCAATGTGGTGGCAGACGCCCTTAGTCGAAAAGGGTACTGCAATGCCATCATGATTCAGGACCAAGCTCCTTTACTTTACAAGGAGATGGAAAGGCTAAACCTAGGGATCACCACTCGAGCGTACCTCGCTGCCTTGGAGTCTCGACCTGTCTTAATAGACCAGATCCGAGAGAAGCAGATGGAAGACCCGGACATCCTGGAGATCCAGCAGAACATGAGGAAGGGTAAAGCCCCCGGATTTTCCGAGGACGAGCATGGTACCATCTGGTTCGGAAACCGGATATGTGTACCCGACCAGCCTGAATTGAAGACCCTCATCCTTCAAGAAGCCCACGATACTCTATACTCCATCCATCCCGGGAGTACAAAGATGTATCAAGACCTGAAGGAAAAATATTGGTGGGTCAGCATGAAGAGAGAAATAGCTGAGTATGTGGCCAAGTGCGACACATGCCGATGAGTCAAGGCAGAGCATCAGAGGCCTGCCGGACTTCTTCAACCTCTCAAGGTCCCTGAATGGAAGTGGGAAGAGATAGGAATGGACTTCACCACGGGACTGCCCAGGACCCAAGCTGGTCACGATTCTATCTAGGTGATCGTCGACCGACTCACCAAGGTAGCTCACTTCGTTTCGGTCAAGACAACTTACACCGCCGCCAAGTTGGCCGAGTTATATATGACCCGGATCGTGTGCCTCCACGGAGTTCCTAAGAAGATTGTATCTGACCGTGGGAGTCAGTTTACCTCCAAGTTTTGGAAGAACCTTCAAGAGGAACTCGGCACCCGGCTGAACTTTAGCACCGCCTATCATCCACAGACCGACGGTCAAACCGAAAGGGTCAACCAGATATTGGAGGATATGCTTAGAGCTTGCGCTCTAGACTTTGGCGGAATGTGGGACAAGAACTTACCGTACGCAGAGTTCTCCTACAACAACAGCTATCAAGCCAGCCTGCAAATGTCCCCGTTCGAAGCACTCTACGGGCGTAAGTGCAGAACGTCGTTGCTCTGGGATCAGACCGGAGAGTCGCAACTGTTTGGGACTGATCTATTAAGAGAAGCTGAAGAGAAGGTTAAGATCATAAGAGACCGATTGAAGGCAGCCCAATCCCGTCAGAAGAGCTACGCCGACAACCGTCGAAGAGACCTAGCCTTTGAGGAGGGCGATTATGTCTATCTCCGAGTCACTCCCCTTCGTGGCACTCAAAGGTTCAACATGAAAGGCAAACTAGCACCCCGCTACGTCGGACCTTTCCAGATCCTCCGACGACAAGGAGAAGTGGCATATCAACTTGAACTGCCTCCATCCTTGGCAGGAGTTCATGATGTGTTCCACGTCTCGCAGCTGAAGAAGTGCCTCCGTGTACCCACCGAGCAAGCCGACCTTCAGCAGCTCAATGTCCAAGAAGACTTGACCTACATCGAGAAACCTATCAAGATCTTGGAAACCAAGGAAAGGGTAACCAGGAGTCGTGTAGTTCGCTTCTGCAAGGTTCAATGGAACAACCATCCCGCCGAAGAAGCCACTTGGGAAAAGGAAGACGAACTGAAAGCCCAATATCCCGAGTTATTCGAGTAGCGTTCCAATCTCGAGGACGATATTCTTGTAAGGGGGATAGGTTTGTAACACCCCAAATTTTCAATACAATAAAAATATTATTAAATTCAATTTCCTGGAATATATATTTCTGAAAATACTTTAAATACCCTTTTATACCCAATTGAACTACAGCATAGAGTAGATGGCCAAATTAGGAGGTGAAACTTTTTGTATATGATCCTAAGACCAAGATGTATTTTTGAGAATTTTTATAAATTTTTACCAACCTTGGAAGTAGCCCTGAGATTTTAATCTATTTTCTGGAATTATTTTTAATCAGAAATGTTTTAAAACAGTAATGGGCTCCCCTCCCTCCTTTCTCTCTCTCCCGGCCGGCCCAGCCCACTCCTCTCCCACGCGCGCCTTCTGACCAGTGGAGCCCACCCGTCAGTGACCCCCTCTCCTCTCTCGCGCGCACCCGACACCCCGACCCCACCTGTCGGCGCCAACCGTTTCACTCTCGCGCTCGAGCCAGCCCCACCCGTCAGTCGCCACTCCGCTCGCTCGCGCTCACTGGCCAGTGGCCCCCGCCTGTCAGATCCTTCGTCTCCGCGAGATCCGCCCCCAAATCCCCCCCCCTCGCTGGCCGACGCAATAACGCGCCTCGGATCCGTTGCCCCCGACCCCCTTCCCTCAAATTGAGCCCGGCATTCAAAGCCCCGCGCTCTGGTGACCGTTTCCCCCATTAAACCCAGCCCGATTGCGTCCAGGTTCGATGAATCTGCATGCCACCCGAACCTCGCCGGCGTTTAAACGTGTTAACCCTCGGCCACCATCAATTGCGCCCCCTCTGCCCCCGCCGGCGACCCTATTTAAACCCCCCGACCACCCGCATTTCACCCCCACGCTTACACGTTGCGAGAACGCACAGAATGCCCTCACTCCAAGTTTTAGCGCACCACCGCCGTCACCTCTTCAGCCGTCGCTCGCCGTCGCCGGAGTCCTTCTCCATCCTCGCCGACCGCACCGCTGTGACCACAAGGACGACCCCGACCTCGGCCACCCCTCCGCCAACGTCGAACCCCGCCGGAACACCATCGCCGACGAGGAGCCCGAACAGCTTCGTCGTCTACCCTCGTCGTCGACCGCTTCCCGTCGACTCCTCGCCTCGCCTAAGGTACCGTCGTGACCGCCGTAATGCCCTCTTTCCATTTCTAGGCTTAGATAGGACCCTAGTCGCTCGCCGTGGCCCTTGGCCCGCTCGTCGTGGCCCCTGGCCCGCTCGCCGTCGCCGGAGAAGACGACTGGCACGGGTCGAGTACCCGTGCCGTGTCGGATCTTCTCCCGACCGTGCGATCGCGATCGGATGGCGCGTGTGAGCCCACGTACGCGATCTAATCCGCACCGTCGGATCTGGTCAAAGCGTTACGTTTTAATCTCGCGCGTCCATTTCCATTTAAAACCCGCGATCGATCTCGTGCGTCCACGTAGTACCCTTTCGCACGTTTTAATCCTCGCCGTCCATTATAACTTAAGCGCCCCGCCTCATCTGCGCACGTTGGATCTGGATCCAACGGTCCAGATCGACCCGGTGCACGCGCACAGTGCGCGGGTTCACCGTGGGCCTGGCTCACCGTGGACCCGAGGGGTTTAAAAATTGAAAATGAATTTCAGAAATACTTTTAAACTTGTAAAATTCATATCTGGCGCATTTGAACTCTAAAAATTGCCATTCCAATTTCAGAAAATTCATAATATTCTCCTCTACATGTTTATGCAATAAAAACAGTAGGTTTACTTTGGACATTTCATGTTTATTTAAATGGACATTCAAATACCCCTAGGTTAAAAATGTAAATTTAAATTATTTAAATTCCAGTAAAGTTTGTATTTATTTATTTCCTGTTGATATGAACAAATCACTAAGTTTTCTATGAAACTTTCATTTTAAATTTATTAGAGAACTTAAAAATGAGAATAACCCCTTTTAAAACCCTCTTTCAAAGGACAACACTTTATTTTAATTTCTTTTAAAAATTTATAAACTGAATTTCAGAACCCTAACAACTTGATTTATTTTTAATTATTCAAACCAACTTAAACCTATGTGATTATTATGCGATGTTATATTGTTTGGTTGAATGTTGTATTCATTTTATTTTACTTTACTATATCAAAAAGACTACGACGTCGCCGAGGAGCCGGAATACTTCCCGGAAGTCCCTCCCTCGCCCTTTGCTGAACAAGGCAAGTCACCAAACCAATCTTTTGAGCATATTGAACCCATGTTTGATTAAACTATCACTAAAACACATAGGTTATATATGCATTAGTCAAATGAACCCTTACAATATATTTATTTAGGATCCCCCGACCTTGATGTGCAACCCAAGCCATGCTCTCTAGCCTAAACTCCTTGTCACCATATGATAAATGTTATTAGCTAGTGTCCAATGTATCGACACGATCGCTATAGGATAAAAATGAGTCGTAGTACATGGTTCTACTATATGATCCCCAATGTTTCTTATCTATGGAATTCTGTCAGTGTTGGAGTTGTGGCTATGAGTGAATGCATGGTGGGTTCCGGGTGCAAGCTAGGGCATTGGTCGGTAGCACCCGGGGCACTATAAGGACCGGTCTGAGGGATCCGTTGCAATACACTTACGTACTAACCACAAGTCTAGTGGGTAAGTCCTAACTAAGGTATGGATTGTTCCAAACCGAGGCCACCATTTGGAGATGGGTCAAGTTGCACCTGCGGGTGACTTGTACCAATGTGGCGCAAAAGGGGGTGCGACGTTAGCCGGGATGCGGCCCGGTGCGCCGGCGAAACCTAGAGCGGGTGGTTATCGCTTGGAACATTTCATGTCGAGGTTTTGGCACGAGTTCCCGTGGTATGGGTCATCTCGTTTGGGATGAGTGCGTGCCTTGTGGGTACAGTAGTACATCTCTGATCAGAGTCTTCAATCTTTTCGAAAAGCCGAGCCCACGGTCAAGGGCGGGTTGTGTGACATCCCCCAGTTAGTTTACTTTGAATATGTATGTGCATGATGGATTGACATGTAAGGACTGTTGTGCGAGGAGGTAAAACGTACTCCTCGAGTTAGCTGATGTTGTTGTTATTCATGTTTACTTTTCCGCATGACTAAAAATATGGTTACACTAAATGCAATAACTGAAACTGTACTTTTACGCAATGTTAGCCATTACCCTTCCTTGTTTATTATCCTGCATTATTACATGCATTTGCGGTGGCTTGTTGAGTACTTTTTGTACTCATACCCGTTGGACCCCACAGAGGATGCTTACTATGAGGACGGTCTGGAGTAGCGACCCAGTCGAGAAGAAAAATCCTGAAGAAGGTGTTCGTCATGCCGCTGTTTAATTATTTTATTACTGTTTTTACTAAGACTTTGATGTAATAAATATGGTCTGCGTACCATGAATACTGTCGTATGTACGATTGTCGCATGATGAACCTCTTGTATTATTGTTTTTCTATGGAAATTCAATAATGTCTCGATTTGATAAATCGGGGCCCTACACGCCCCGACAAAGCTAAGCAACAAATGGGAAGGCCCATACATTGTGATCGGCTCTGGCTGACCAGGTTCCTACCGTCTAGCTACCTTGGAAGGCGAGGACCTGAAGCACACTTGGCACGTGGAGCACTTGAAGCGTTATTTCGCGTAGTTTGATAAGTGTCTTCCGACGCTGGCCGACGCTTGCCACTATTGTATCCAATCTTCAATCCAAATAGTAATATCAGGTGAACGCTTTCAACCAAAGTGGACGCACTGCGATACCAAAGCATAGTTTCACCGCGCGATTCGGGTTCTGAGCTCCGGCTCGACGCACCCTCGATTCGGGTTCCGAGCTCCAGCTCGACGCACCCTCGATTCGGGTTCCGGGCTCCGACTCGACGCACCCTCGAGTCGGGTTCCGAGCTTCGGCTCGACGCACCCTATAGTCGGGTTCTGAGCTCCGGCTCGACGCACCCTCGATTTGGGTTCCGAGCTCCGGCTCTACGCACCCTCGATTCAGGTTCCGAGCTCCGGCTCGACGCACCCTACAGTCGTGTTCCGAGCTCCGGCTCGACGCGCCCTCGATTCGGGTTCCGGGCTCCGGCTCGACGCACCCTCAATTCGGGTTCCGGGCTCCGGCTCGACGCACCCTCGAGTCGGGTTCCGAGCTCTGGCTCGACGCACCCTACAGTCGGGTTCTGAGCTCTGGCTCGACGCACCCTCGATTCGGGTTCCGAGCTCTGGCTCGACGCACCCTACAACCGGGCTCCGAGTTCCCGTACCATACAACCTAGTTTTTCCGCCTTCTTCACTACTGTTCGCACCCAGTCGACAAGTCGTCTGCCCGCGAAGGAGGGGGGAGAAGGAGCAAGGAAGAAGGCGTAGATTATTGGCATCATCAATACAATATTCGTTATGAATCAAAGCAAGAGAAGCTAAGTGAAGTCTTCGTCCAAGCCAAGCAGGAATCGGAAGCCTCTTCGGTCCGGGCAGTCACCCGGGCCGGAGCCTGCCCTCTGAGACTAGACTTCTCTTTCTTCTTCTGCCTTTTCTCTTCTTTCTTTAGGGCGCAAAAGGTCCTTTGATCTTCTTGCAATTGAGCCCAGCTACGCAAACCTTTGTCCCCAGACGGTGCTTCGTCCGGACCAACTTCCGCGTCAGACCAATCCACCGGTTCAAGCGACGAGGACGGAGCTCGGGGCTCTTTCTCTTCTTCTTTAATTAGGCTAAGAACCCCTTGGAGAACCTCCGGGTCTGCATACCCGTCGCTACCTCGGGGAAGGACGAAATGAGCGGGCCAGTTAGCCCTAAGGGCTTCGAGAATAGCCCATCAGTGCCGAAGGGCTCTGTCAGGCTCGAGCACCTCAACGTCGTAATCACGAGTGGAGCAGACACCCTGAATAGTTCCCGAAAAGCAAATTATCCTTTATTAATGCATTAATAAGTTTCTAAACTATTACAAGATTTGCAGCACAAGGACCCTAAGGAGACTACACCTTCGGGTCCGGTTGGCACGCCGTGGCTGAAGGCTTCAGAAGGGCCGGAGGTTCGCTCGAACGAAGGGCCTCGTCTAGCCAGGCCTTAACCGCGTCAGGGCCCTCGGCTTGCCAGGTCGCCTGAAGGACTCTCCAGGACCGATCGACCGCCGGGCTCGGCGAGAGGAGGTGGCTCCCCCCGAAGGCGACAGGGTGAGGGCTCGAAGCCGAAGGAAGGGGGCTGCCGGACGCCTTGAGGTGTCGAAGGATCCCAAGCACAGGTACCCGGGCTGATACCTCACCGTATGTAGGACCGAAGGTAGCGACCAGAGGGGGGTGAATTGGCGCCTAAAAAATTCTTGCTAAACTATAAACTAATCCTAACACCCAAACAAACCCCGACAAACAAACAATAGTAGCAAAGTGAATTAAGGAACTAAAATTGTCTAGCCCCCCAAAAAAATTAATCGGTGTCCTAATTAAAAAGATATTTAAAAATAGTCTAAATAAAAATACTGCAGTAAATAAAACATCTAGATATATCACTAAATATTTAAAATGTAGTCTAGAAATGCGATACTGATTAAATAAATAATACACGAATCATTCAGAAATTAATCCAAAAATAATTCTAAAATATTTCACGTAAAACTAGAATAAAATATTACTGCGAATAATAATCTAATTAATTTTTTTATATGAGCAGATTAAAAATACTTAAATAAAAATAAGTACACACTAATACTGTTTTTGCAGATAACAATTTAATCACGAAATTTCTAAACAGATATGTAACTAATTAATAATAGATAAATATTGGTTTTATCAAAAAACTGAAAAATAGGGGACATGCATTTCAATCTGCGACGCTGCACCGTGAAAAAAAGTCTCATGTCACCGGCCAAATCACTTGAGCAAATACGCCTCGGTTTGCGTGCCAAAGGAGAAAAAAAAAATTACCGTCGTGTGCAGTCCTACCGTGCACAAGAAAAAAACTCTCCCGAAGCCGTGTATCGTTGGCTATGCTGCTGTGGCTGCAAATGCTGCCGTGCTGCGCAGCCGGTCACGCGTCTGCGTGCGGAAAAGCTGGAGCTGCACCGGCGCGGGCGCAGGCGGCCAGGCGCGCGTCAGATGCTGCCAAAAGTTGCAGGCGGCCAGGCGCGGTGGGAAATGATCTTGTTGCCAATTGAAAAGCAGTCTTTGTTGCGCCGGAAGAACGGAGAAGACGAACGAATAAAACATGGACTATAGATTGATCTGAAACAAAAACAGTCATCTATCCCAAGGGGATAGGGGCCTATTTATAAGCAAATCCTAATACATGAAAAGACTACTTTACCCTCGGATAAAATAAACTGACTCTAAAATAAATTCCAAAAAATACTAAAATATTCTTAGAAAAATTAACTGACTCGAATAAAAATATTCTAAACTTAAAAACTAAATATTAATATCCTAAAAATGAAATAATGATAGATTGTCAGTTTTACGCCGAAACTGACAAAGCGTCCACCGTCTTCGCACCGGGTACCCGGATTGGGCCGACCCGACCCCGTAGCTCCCTCAGCCCGGTAATCGCTCGCCGCCCGTGTACCTGAGTCAAATCCAGTCAACAGACCAGTGGATCCTCTGCCGCTCCTAGCCATGTACCCGGATTGGGCCAGCCCGACTCCGCGGCTCCTCTGCCCGGCCGTCGCTCACTGCCCGTGTACCTGAGTCACATGCGCCTCAGACTCGGCAGGTCTTCATCTCTCTCTTCCTTTGACTTCTATTGACAATCACTCATCATATCTAGAATATCAAAACCATATTCTTCAACATGGTTTCTCAATCTCCCCCTTGATGAGTGCATTGTCAACACCCTTTTCAGCTCATCTCTAGAACCTGCAAAACATGTGGAAACAGAAAAACAAAGACAAACGAAAATAGAAGAAAAAAAATAAAAGTTTAATCCTAATGACCAAAAGCCAAACAGAAGCAAGAAACAAGGTCATTATGGTTAACCAAAAATAAAGACTCAAAAGTAAGTGCAACGACCAAAAGCCAAACAGAAGCAAGAAACACGGTCATTATGGTTAACCAAAAATAAAGACTCAAAAGTAAGTGCAATCTCAGAATTACCAACAAGGAACTCCGGAACTCCTCCTGAAATAAATCCCAAAGAAAGCCAAAAATATATCCAAAATTTCTCCCCCTTGTTGACAATTGGACTCATCAAGTGAGACTAAATGCACTTTAAAGAGACATAAACACAAACTCCCCCTGAAATGCAGCTCCCCCTCAAAATATGCTATGAATGTAGATGGGGTGCAGGTGGAGTGTTAAAAGCATGCTTCTTAGATATGATTGACTGCTATTACAACATCTAACAGGTATAGCAAAAGATATACTGTCTAAGATACATGATATGATCAGTGTAACAGATGATATCTAAAGAAAGTCATTAGCACACATTTTTTAATTTTTGTAAACAAAAGCATCACCACATATTCTAGTTGACAAGCAAGGTAAAACATGATATGCAAAAGCTAACTGATATCTACCAAGATAAGCATTGTCCAAAACAAAGTGCTTCAGTAAACCTGTCATCTTTTTAAATTTTTCAGACCTTTTTTTAATATTTTTCATTTCTGCCAGGGGTTATTTGCATGTCAAACCTTATGCTAACCGACCAAGTCAAGCCTAGGCCAGAACTGGACCATCAGAAGCTTAAGACATTGGTCTTGGCATACATTACACCGTCCTAGTTCATACCAAAGTGCTATGGTAAGCAGTCCAGAACAATGCAATGCGACAAAGCAAACCCACCTGGATCTTTTCTAATAATCATAAAAATGCGTAAATTTTTCATTTTTCTAAATTTTTATCATTTTTATAGCACATTTTTCATATTTAAAGCATATAAATGTCCAAGTTGCATATCTGCATCTAAGTAAGAATCTAGCTACAAGGCATGTAAAAGATAGCGAAAGCATTCAGCCTACACATGCTAGTTACCAGAAGCAATGGTGATCATTTTTCAACTTTAAAGCATAAAAGCCATGCATATGACAAATATCAGATATATCATGTGAACTGAACCAGAACATGATCATCGACAAGTAATCAACAAACATATACTAGCTAGAGAAAGTAAAGCAGATTAATCATATAGCAGAAGCAAGCTCAAAATGTGACTAATGATTATGCATGATATGAACGCACACAAAAAACTCAATAAAAATAAAGAAGAAAGAAAAACTGATACCGATGAAAAACTGACTCAAAATATCCTAAAAAAACACAGCTCCCAAAAACACGATCAATAATCATGAGTGGAAACAAACGGTCCAACGCTAGGTTTGGCAAAGGTGTTAAACCAGTGTCGAGCCATCTGCTCGTATGTAGGAAAACAAAAGGAATCATATGAGTCTGGACCAAAACGCGGATCAAAGCGCGGTCCTCTGTTCTGCCTAAAATCACGGTCACGAGGTCCAAAACCGTATACCGAACGATATGGAACTCTGCCGGAACGAAAACCACCCTCTGGAGCACGATCATAAAAACCGTCTCCTCTACCACCACCTACACGACGTGGCCTGGCCTCTAGCCTCTCTCTACGTCGAGGAACTTTCTGTCTACCACCCTGCTGGTAGAACTGCTCCTGCCCACCTCGAGCTCTCTCTGCTCGCTCAACCCGCTTCCTCCTGAAACAAAACTCCTCAAGATGCCCGTCTCTCTGACAAAACTCACAGTGATAGGTAGGCTTCTTGGGATGTGGTTTAGGCTTGGGATTCTTAGGCTTGGTGGTGTTTCGTGTATCATCTTTGGTGTGAGAGGGTCCAGGTAAAGAATCAAGAGAAGTATGAAGAGGTTTAGGCTTTGGAACCCATATTTGCTTCTTAGGTGGAGCTTTAGGTTGTTCTTGGAACACTCCATCCTTGGGCTGACTATCCTTAAAGGACTCAGTGGAGTGAGTCTTGGGATATCTCTGTTCGGGAGTCATCTTACTCCACTCCACTGCACGGCTAATGGCGCTCTCAAAATCAGCCTTGGTATATGTGTAACCTACCCCAAAACCATCATGTCTCTTGAACTGCTGGATCATCATGCCGAGTTGTGGCTCTTTAGCACTGATCCAACTTAGGATTGAACGGAGGTAAAAGTTCTCGTTCTAAACATCAGCTAGCTCCTCTCTCAAAGAAGCTAACACCTCCACCTGAGACAAGCAGATCTCACACTATTTATTAACTTTGACAGACTTCTCAGCTTTTAGCTTGATCAATTCCATTCTAATGGACAAGCAGTTCTCACAAACAGTGGGTGGAACTGACAAAGTCTCAAGCTCTAGCTTAGTCTTCTCCAACTCAGCCCTCACTCCAGCTAATTCGCTCAACTGCTCATCACTCTTGGCTCTCAGCTCAGCTATACTAGCTAAATGAGATGGGCAGTCTACAAAAGGTGCGACGACAGTGGCATGAGCATCTTATAGCTCCTGCTGAGCGCTCTCAAGCTCAGTGGCCAATGCGTCTCTCTCATCTACTCTCTCTGTGTACCTGGACTTAAGAGTTGTCAGGTCACACAACAAAACATCACAGTTAGGACACTCACCACTATCACCCAAGCGAGTGGAAGAAGACAAACTCTCAATCTTGTCATTCGCCGTGGCTAGCTCACTCTCAAGTTCATCTATCCTCTTCTTAGCCCCTCTAAGCAGTTTCTCCAGATACTTCAACTCCTCATTGTTCTGTTCTAATAAATTAACAACTTCTTGTTCATAGGATGATACCTTCTCATCATCGTCGTTGTCGGAGTCGTCGGAGGAGTCCTTTTCTTTCTTCTCCCCAAGAGCCATTGAGCAGAAGCTCATGTGGGATCTTCGGCTGTGGCGTGAGCGACTCTTCGGCTTGTCCCCGAAGCCCATGAAACAGAGGCCCGCCGGATTGTCCTTGTCCTTCCCCTTCCTGATCATGATATCTTCATCACTTGAACTTGAAGACGAGGAGGAAGACGAGGATCTCTTGGAGTATCTTTTCTCCATCTCGGCGAAGAAGGTCTTGTCTCGCTTCTTGTTCTCACGCCTGTAGTCTTTCAGAGCCTTTCGAAAAAATTTTGTCTTGGGCTTGCCCTTCGTGGAATTATCGTACTTGCCGGAGTTGTAGGAGTTGCCGCCGGTTCCCTTCTTGTAATTCTTCTGCTTGGGGCAGTCGGCGATGAAATGACCTGGATCACCACACTCAAAGCATCTGGATTTTATGCAGTGTCTCTTAAACATTCGCTTATCATAGACACGTCGCACCCGGTTGTTAAACAGGCACAAATCATCATCTCCTAGAGTATCAAGTTGTTCCTCGGAGATAGACATCAAAGAAAAAGCAATACAACTCATGGTATTAGGATCAGCCGACGGTGTCGCAAGCGCCAGAGTCTTTGAACCAGAATCAGTGAGATTTGATCTCAACTGAATATCGACCTCTGAGGCCTTGAGCTTACTAAAAAGCTCTACGATGGTCAAGGTATCGTAAGACGCGCTCTCAACAATAGAAGAAACCTTGATCTCCCATATCTTAGGGTCCAAGGTATGGAGAACCTTAAGCGCCTGTTCATGATCTGAGACCAGCTGATCACGTTCGGCCTTGTTGACGCGAAGCTTGTTTATGATCGATTGAAAATGACCAAACAAGGCCTCAACAGTCTCACCCGGCTTTTGTGAGAAATTTTCATACTCACGCCGGTAGGTCTGATATAGTCTAGCCTTGACCTGAGCTGTCCCCTCATGGTGTGCCTGGAGGGTAGCCCAGATCTCTCTAGCAGTGGTGAGATGGCTAACACGCTCGAACTCACTAGGACCTAGACCAGAAAATAAAATGTTCACCGCCTTACTATTATTTTGATGTTGGGTAATTACATTTTCAGCAGTATCCGCAGCAATAGTCGTTATAGTGAAATTAGGATGCACACAAATCTCCCATATGTCCGAGCTCTGGCTCATAAGGTATGCTCGCATGCGAGTCTTCCAATAAGTATAGCCAAAAGCCTCTAGGGATGGGATTTTACCTGAAAACGTCATGGTCACTACCTAGGTTTTAAATCGGTTAAGATATTTAGAAAAACCTAACCTCGCTCTGATACCACTTGTAGGACCGAAGATAGCGACCAGAGGGGGGTGAATGGGCGCCTAAAAAATTCTTGCTAAACTATAAACTAATCCTAACACCCAAACAAACCCCGACAAACAAACAATAGTAGCAAAGTGAATTAAGGAACTAAAATTATAAAACACCTAGATATATCACTAAATATTTAAAATGTAGTCTAGAAATGCGATACTGATTAAATAAATAATACACGAATCATTCAGAAATTAATCCAAAAATAATTCTAAAATATTTCACGTAAAACTAGAATAAAATATTACTGCGAATAATAATCTAATTAATTTTTTTATATGAACAGATTAAAAATACTTAAATAAAATAAGTACACACTAATACTGTTTTTGCAGATAACAATTTAATCACGAAATTTCTAAACAGATATGTAACTAATTAATAATAGATAAATATTGGTTTTATCAAAAAACTGAAAAATAGGGGACATGCATTTCAATCTGCGACGCTGCACCGTGAAAAAAAGTCTCATGTCACCGGCCAAATCACTTGAGCAAATACGCCTCGGTTTGCGTGCCAAAGGAGAAAAAAAAATTACCGCCGTGTGCAGTCCTACCGTGCACAAGAAAAAAAAACTCTCCCGAAGCCGTGTATCGTTGGCTATGCTGCTATGGCTGCAAATGCTGCTGTGCTGCGCAGCCGGTCACGCGTCTGCGTGCGGAAAAGCTGGAGCTGCACCGGCGCGGGCGCAGGCGGCCAGGCGCGCGTCAGATGCTGCCAAAAGTTGCAGGCGGCCAGGCGCGGTGGGAAATGATCTTGTTGCCAATTGAAAAGACTATTTATAGGGGCTTATTTATAGGCAAATCCTAATACATGAAAAGACTACTTTACCCTCGGATAAAATAAACTGACTCTAAAATAAATTCCAAAAAATACTAAAATATTCTTAGAAAAATTAACTGACTCGAATAAAAATATTCTAAACTTAAAAACTAAATATTAATATCCTAAAAATGAAATAATGATAGATTGTCAGTTTTACGCCGAAACTGACAAAGCGTCCACCGTCTTCGCACCGGGTACCCGGATTGGGCCGACCCGACCCCGTAGCTCCCTCAGCCCGGCAATCGCTCGCCGCCCGTGTACCTGAGTCAAACCCAGTCAACAGACCAGTGGATCCTCTGCCGCTCCTAGCCATGTACCCGGATTGGGCCAGCCCGACTCCGCGGCTCCTCTGCCCGGCCGTCACTCACTGCCCGTGTACCTGAGTCACATGCGCCTCAGACTCGGCAGGTCTTCATCTCTCTCTTCCTTTGATTCTGTTGACAATCACTCATCATATCTGGAATATCAAAACCATATTCTTCAACATGGTTTCTCACCGTACTTTGACACGGTGAAGCCTATCTGCCGGACGGCGGCCTGGACAAACTTTAGCCGGTGGCTAAGGGGCTCCCGGGCAACGTCGAAGGCCGTGCACCCGGTGCCGTAGCGCGCCAGCACTCTCCGGAGAGATACTACGGTGTCGGCTGCCGTCTTCTCCCCCTGGGCAAGCGCTTCGGTCACCTCTTCATTCCGAGCCAGGAGGTCCGCCACAGTCCGCTCTAGCTGGAGCACTCGGGATTCGAGAGCCTCGGCGTTGGTTGCGGCCTCCCAGAGCTTTTCCATGTCCGAAACCTGAGCCTGGAGCACGGAGACTTCTCCTTCGAGTCGCTCCGCGTCCTCAGCTCGGGACCGGAGCCTCTCCACCTCGGCAACTTGGGGCCGAAGGACGTCGACCTCCACCTCGAGCTCGTCCCCCCGAGCAGCCCGCGCTTGGAGCCCCTCTAGTTCAGCGACTCGGGCCTTGAGGGAATTGACCTCTGCCACTTGGGCCTCAAGCGCCTCGGTTCTAGCATCCCGGGAGCGAAGGCCTTCGATCTCGGTCGCCTGATCGCGGGCCAACCTCTCGGCGGCATCCGCTCGCCCAGAGAGCTCCGAGGCGGCGCTTTCGCGGCGTTGGCGCTCGGAGAGCAGGGAGAGCAGTGAGCCTTGCACCAGCGCGACTACCTGCACATGAAACGACAAGTCAGGAGAAGAGGGGCCAGGGGCTCGCCAGGAGGTGCTCCGAGAAAATACCTGGCCCGCGGTGTTCTCGATTGCCCGGTTGAGCTCAAGGCTGTCCGACAGGCTGAGCTCATCTATCACCCGGGCCCCCCGCAAGCGCAGGTAGGAGTCATGAACAGGGGCCACCCTCGACGTGAAGTCCTCGCCCTCCACCAGGAAGGGGCACAAGAGGGGCACGCTGGAACGCGTGCCCTTTGAGCTGGAGGGCGGCCGGGGCCAGATCCCGATCCCTGGGTCGGCCCCCTCGGACGCTTCCTCGGTGGCTCCTTCCGACTCCGCCCCGCCACCTAGCTCCGAAGCCTCCATCGCGGTGGCAAGGACTTCTGACCCTGCGTTGGCACTGTACTCGGAGGGAATCGGGGCTGGATCCGAGGCCCGAACGGACGTACCTGCTCGTAGGAAGCAAAGGTTAAGGATGAAAAGCCTGGTACTTTGAATAAAGGCCGAACGGGATTACGTACCTTTGTCCGCCACCTCGACGAAGACTTCCGAAGGCTGGGCGCACCTCGGAGTACCCGGTCGGTAGAACACAAAGTCCGCCGAGTCCACCGGGGAGCCCGCCGCCGCCGCGGCAAGTTCGGCCTCGACGTCGGCACTTCCTTCGACAGCACCAAGGGGGTCAACTAGCCCCCCGGTCTAGGCTGTCGGTCTCCCTGCTCCCCCGAGAGCTGGCGGAGATCCCCTCCGAGGCTGGATCACGTGGGGGAGTGGACTTGGGGGACGGTGCCGCCTCGGTAACCGGCACCTCCTGCCCAGTCCTCGGAGCAGGCGTCGAAGGGTTCAGAAAGGTAGGAGCGCCTTCGGCTCCTTCAGTAGCCGGCCGCTCCGGCCGGACCAGATCCGGGACCGTCGGAGGGTCCTCCGGCTCCGTCCCGGCTCCCTCGCTGGAGTACCCCCATTCGGAGTGAGAGGCAGAGGAGTGAGCCAGAGAGAGCCTCCTTGGGCCCTTCACCATCTTCTTCTTCTTCGAAGGGCGCCGGGGGAGAGGCCGGCGTCGCGGTCAGCCACCCTCCTCTTCGAAGCGGCGCGGAGGACCTCTCCCTCCGGGAGTGGCAGAGGGGCGAACTTGAGCGCGTCCCACACGCGGTTATGCCGCCCCCATGATCCCACAAGCTCCACCCGCCGTTTGTACTCGGCCGAAGTAGGAGCTCCAAGGATCCTCTCTGCCATTCGGGCCACTTCCTCGGGCGTCTTGGCGATGAGCGACCCTGTACCCAAAGGTTAGGTCCGGGAACATCTCGGGTGCGGTAAAAGGCAAGCGGGGCCAAAAAGAATGCAGACGCTTACTGAGCCGACGGGAGAACTCCATCGATGTTGATTCATCCCGGCTGCTCCGGAGTGACGCCGACCACTCTTCCTTCAGCGGAGGAATCTCGAGGGCCACGAACTCCTCCGTCAGGTCCCGCATGCTCATCCGGCGGGCGACGATTTGGAGAAGTTGGATCCGGGCGGAGACCGAGCAAGCGTTGGCTCCGATGAGCGCCTCCCTCCGGAACCAAATGTAGCGCGGAGGTCCGACGAGCCCGGAGCTGAGCCCCACTCGGACATAGAACCAGCGGTGCACCCACTTGGAGTACCACCGCTCGTTGATGGCCTTCGCCGGGAAGGAGTCCGCGTACTTCCTCCAGAGCTGGAAATTGATGCTCCCGAAGGCCAGCACCCGACCGTCCTTCTTCTTCGGTTGGCAAAGGGCTTCGTGCATCTACGCAAAGACCTCCGCCCTGCCCTTGCAACCCTCGGCGTGCATGGCCCATTCAAAGACAGCGAGCCGGACCACGGCGTTCGGGGACAGCTGCGGAAGCTCCAGGTGGAAGGCGTCCAAGACTCCGGTGAGGAGCTCTGAGGCAGGGAACCCTAGTCCCGCGTCAAAGAAGGCCTCGAAGACGACGACCTCTCCTTCTCGCGGCGCTGGGACCGACTCCGAGCCCGGCTTCCTGGCCCTCGACTCGGGGCCAAGGCGGCCCCTAGTCACTTGCTCGATAGATGCGTCGGTGCTCGCCGATGGCCCCAGCTCCAGGGTCTACTCTCGAAACCGTTTCGAAGCGGGACGGAGCTCTCGCGAGTCATGCGCCTCTACCGGGGCTGAAGCAGTCACCGCCGCCACCGCCGCTGCCACTTGGCACTGCAGGAAGCGGGGGTCTACCGCCGCAGCAGGAGCACTCTTCCCCGCCATAGCGAGAGGAAACAGGGAGAAGGCAAGAACTCAAGAGCAAGTGCTCGCCGTCAAGGATGAAGCTAGAGGACTAAACAAGTGGGCAGGAAGGGGCTTGGACGGTGCAGCAGGGGCTATTTAAGCATGAATGCTGCCGCCGGTCCACCTTCTGCTCGTTCGATGCACGCGCGTGCCGGTCGCACGATGCCCGCATTTAAGGCTCTACCGGTGCCTCGGGTGCGTCCGTCCCCGACGGTCCGCTTCCCCCGTGTCACCTGCATGCGTGTTGCATTAACTGCGCCAAGTAACACACTAGCTCACTTCCTTGGGCACCGAAACCTGGTAGTCAAAGACGCGTGGGCGCCAGAGCGATCGGTCAAAGTTTCTTCCTTCGGAGGGGCAAGAAGCAATTGGCTTGTCGAGGGTGCTCCGGAACCGGCTCCCGGCCTCCGGATCCTAAGACGCTTCGAGGCTCCGAAGCATCTCTGGAACGATCGGACGGGGCTGCCCCGCCATGGGATTCATTATCTATATGTAAGTCGTTTCCTTATAAAGATTATCGGAATTATCATGTGCGCTTCCACCCTCTCTTGTGCAGGGCCCTCGAGAGGAAAGAAGCGAGGGGCTACTGTTGGGGGAGATAATCCCGATGACAGTGGGGGACGTGAAGGCTCGTATAGCTCTAAAAGAAGGCTGCGGTTGGAAGACCAGAAGCCCTACGCCGGAGGTGCCCAAGCCTCCGATCGAGGGGACCGGAGGCCTTCGGAAGCTCTGAGACGTGCCGGAGGAGTCCTCGGGGAAGAGAGCGACCGGCCGGGTGCCGGAGGCCAAGCCTCGATGGACGGAGGCTCCGAAGGGAAACCGAGCGTAGAGAAGACCCAGTCAAGATCGTATGGGGACATGATCGTGATCGTCTGCGCCGTGTCAGGCGGCCTTTGCAGTGCCCGACACGGCGGGTATGCTGTCAGAATCGCGCCTTCTTGTTTGTACTATGCAACACCTACTTTGTCTGTACCACTGACCTAGGTCAGTCCGGGTGGCAGTTGGGGTTTGGAGGTGCCCGGCCTTTAGAGCGGGTCACCCTATAAATACCCCCATCTACTGTTTTAATGGACACAGGATCCAAGGATACAGTTTACGCATAACATTCCATTACTCCCAACTCCCATCTACTGAGAAAACCTGCTGGTTTGATCCATCGTCCCAACAGCGTTGAAGTGTTATTGACTTATCATGATTAACGATTGTCTCGGTTAGGTCCGATCTTACAGTTACGGTACTTTAATTATATGAATATGTTGTTTGGCATGCTTGCTTTAGTTTCTATCAGAGTACAAGCCGATATGTTATCTTGGTTTCCATGCTATGTTTTATCTTCGCCTGGGAAGCATTCATTGGCCATGTTGCGCAAATACATTGTTCTGTCGGCCGATAGAGTGTTTAGCCCGATAGCGTGGGCATGGTCATCGGCCTCACGACCGATAGGTGCGTTTATTCCTGCTCACTTTATTCTCGCCTAGTCATCAGCTTGGCGGCCGATCGGTGTTGCTACTAACGTTGTATTTTATGATTTCTTATCAGTTGCAGGGTAAAACTGATTGGCACACTCAAAACCTTTTTTCTAAGATTATAGGACTTGCACTAGTGTTAAGCAGATCTCTCAGGCCACGCGTGTGACCAAAAACTACACCAACATATACTCTATTCCATCACCAATCCAAATGATTCTAACCTCTGCATTAAACTGATTAGTGACTAGTTTATAGAAATCTTGGAAGCATTGAAGAACCTCATTCTTATGCTTAAACATATAGATGTAAGTCATACAAGTATAATAATAAATAAATGTGACAAACCACTTAAAGCCACTCACATAAGTAACTGGACATGGTCCCCAAACATCAAAATGTATTAATATAAATGGTTCATAACTACGAAGACTAATCCCAACATATGTAGATTGTATATGTTTACCATTCTCACAAGAATCACACAAAAGTTACCCTTATCCACTCTAGCAAAGAGATCTAGATACAACTTATTCAAAGTCTCAAATGATAGATGTCCTAACTGACAATGAAGCAAAGTAATCTCCTTCTCATCATTCTCTGCCACTACAGTTAAACACAATTCTTTATGGTTGATATACCACAACTCGTTACGCCTAATTCTAGTCCCAATACTCCTCCTAGTACCCTTCTCTTGGAATAAACAAGAGTTCTCATAAAAAACAACAATGCAGTTGAATTGGTCAATTAGAAGGTTGACTAGAAAGGAAGGGACATGCAAAGCTGATGATAAACTAATGGATGGTGTGCATTGTACTGGTCTTATACCATGAATAAATTAGGATGAGCCATCAACAGTTTGAATAGTTTTAGAGTGTGGAAGAAAAGTGTATGATGTGAAAGTATTATATAAGACGGTGACATGCTTTGATGTTCTTGAATCTATAATCCAATCTACATGATGTGTATATGTAGATGCAAGTGCTTGTGCTTGAATACCTTCGCCCACTTGTACATAGTTGGCAAAGTTATCAAAGTGACTGTGAGAAACCAAGTGGGATTTACACTGTGGTTTTATCTTTGTGATGAGTGATTGACAAATTTGTCTGATTTAATGGCTTGGATTTGTCATTGGCTATTTGGGTTCACCGATGGGATCGGTGTGCATTGAGATGTGTGCATTTGCATGGAGATTCATGTTTTACTTGTCTTATGTTCTGCATGGTTGATATGCGAGTCAACTGTCAACGGCGGGTGATCAGGGTCAAGCGGGAAGCTTGATGCCAGACGATCAAGGATGTCAGTGAAGTTGAAGAAGATCTAAGGCGTACACGTGGAGATGAAGCAAGATAGGGACGAACGGATGATCAAGACAGCGTGTTGACCAAGTCAGCGAAAGGGAGGCCAGTGCAAGTGACAAGGCAACTTGAGGGATCAAGAGTGAGAGAGACTTGCTGGCAGTCGAGTTCGCGGATTGGTGAAACGTGTCGAAGATCGGGAGAGGCTTTTTCGGTTTCGGCTCAAAACCGTTGGATCAAGATCAAACACTCCTGAGGCGAAGCCGTAGTCACCACGAAAGCTTCGGATCAGGACGAAGTACCTTTAGATAGGATTTTATTTTTGTAGCCCTATGGACATTCGAGTCTATAAAAACCCTAGGGGTATTTGTGTCTTTTTCTGTTTTTGAATTGCCTATAAAAGACCCCCTAGAGCCTAGGGTTTCACCAACTCTTTCAATTGAAAAATCTGAGTTCCTTTACCAAAAAATTCTAGAAATCAATACCTGTTCATCACTTATTCATCACTGTTCTTCGTGTACTGTAGAAGATTCTAGAAATCAATATCCTCTGGTTTTATCTTTCTCTAAAGAACCAGTAGTGGTTTTCTTGATGAATCTGAAGCATGTAGTTTTTTGTGGGAGGTATTGTGTGGCACTATGTTCATGGCACCGAGAGTGATGCGTAGCACCGCTGCTTGACTCGGGTCAGAGATCGGCATGAGGGGTGCACTGAAGCGGCGCGAGGGAGCTGTAGCTCGCGCTGGCTGTGGTCAAGTCGTGTTATGCGCTCGACGCTGAGATGACTGTCGCTCATGGTGTCTAGGTGGAGAGGCATAGGGAAATTAGTGTGAGCAGGGTGTTTGGCGAAATGCCTAGAAGCACAGAGTGCTCACTTCCGCTCACTTCATAGGACATCTGCACAGTAATCACTTCCTCGTTTTGCGTGCGCTTGCAATTATTATTCCTGTTGATTATTATGTGATGGATTAAATTACTGCAAGCATTTTATTGGTATATCTATGTGTCGTTAGTGCACATTAAGTGTTTGTTAAATCATCTACAAGCACATTTATTTTCAATATTTAATTAAATTATTATACACTATGGATGTTTAGTCTGTGCTTTATGAAATGCCTATGACCGATGAATGTTTTCCTAGCACTTGATGGTCTACATGTCTAGTCTATGAGTAGTTGTTAATCTGCCTTGTGTGTTTTATTCGGGTGTCTTTTCATTCAAGACATCAGTTAGTTTTTGAAGGCTAGATTATTTTCAGTGCTTGTGATCTCTCAGATTATCGCACCATATTATATTTGATAAGAGAGTGATAGCACTTGCTTTATCTGAGATTTTGCTTCCGTTTGTTCATTGAGAGGAACGTTGGGTGTTTTTGAAAAGTCCATCAATTCAAAAGAATGTGTTGAGGCGCCTATTCACCCTCCTCTAGTCGCCTATTTCGGTCCTACAAACTTGTTGTGTTGGAGCTCTTAAAAACCTTGTTCTCAAAGGTCTTTTCTTTTGCAATTCCTCCTATTGTTTAACTTGTTCACCTATCAAGGTAATGGACTTCCCATCCTCCATAACAACATTGGCTCAAGGACCACCCGACCTCTTCCTCGACTTCCATTATGACCTCCACGATCGCCTCTTCTACCACCACGGTCTCCCCCAAAGGCACCACAATTTCCACTAGAGCCACCACGATTTCCACCATGAACTACACCTCTACCACGATTGTTTCGAGGGAAAGGACATGTGTATCTCACATGACCTACTTGCCCACAATTGTAACATTCCCTGTCATCAGTTATGGCATATGCTGACCTAACAGGATTGATACCTCCCATTATTTTCGGCCTCATCTACTCCTAAACCATAACTCAGATATTTTCTTCCATATTAGGTAAGGTGATTTAGTGAAATAAGGATGCCCTTCTGTTCTCAAATTTGTTGTCCAATCCCTTTTAAAAAATGAGTAACTCTTCTGTGTTGTAGCCAAGATCTTCCAATAGCAATATCATCACCATGCTTCAATTGTAGTGGATCATAATAATCCAAATCTGCCCACAACTGCTGCAAACTCACTAGCATAATCTTGAACGGTCTTGCTCTCTTGCTTTAAGTTTTTCACCTTGTTTTGTGCCTCCACCATCATCATAACATTGTCTTTCCCTAAATACATATTATGCAATGCTCTCCACACTTCACTAGCACTAGCAATTACTTCCACCATTCTAGCAATAGGTGGAAATATCGAAGTCATCAACCATGATACCACCGTAGAGTTTATGGTGTTCCATGTCTTCCAAGCCATACTCTCCCTGTCGACAGGTTCCACACAATCTTCCTGCAGAAAGTGCTCCACCCCTTTTGCCCTCAACATCAGTCGAACTCTCTTGGAAGAACTCAAATAATTATTGCTTCCCTCTAGCCTCATTTCACATTGCATCAATTCTAACTTTAGTTCAGTTCCTGCTCCGCCCCTAGGACCCATCATGCCCATCTTTAGGGTCTGTTTGGTTTAGATTTTTGAACCAGCTTCCTGGCTCGGAAGCTGGAATCTGAACCAAACAACTCTTTTGGTCACCCAGCTTTTTCAGAATCTACAAATTCTCATAGTACAAATTTGAAAGCTGGTATAACCCAGATTTCACAGCTTCTTGGTTCAACTTTGAATGAATATTACCTACCATACTATTAAAACATATCAGTTCATGTAAAATTTGAAAAAAATGAAATTTTAGTAAAATATATCATTTTAGTGTAATTTAAAAATATATAATTTTAATATAAACATTACAAAATTTCATGATTAGAATGATTTACATGTAAAATTACACATTAATAATGTAACTATACATCATGAACTACCAAAATATAAATCCGCAACTATTCTAACCAAACAGCTTCTCAGCTTTTCTACAGCTCACAACAGCTTTTACAGAATCTACAACTCAACCAAACACACCCTTACTAGATCCTCTAACAGACTTTTCATCTCATCTTTTGTGACAAGAGAAGAAGTAACAACTACTTCTTTTCCACCCTCCTTCACTATTTCTTCCCTAATAGTCTCACTCCCTCCGGATGCCATTTCATCAGTTATTTTCACAATCCTAAAGTCAACAATAGATTGGCTCATCCCCCTCCTTTTCCCTTTTTTAACAGCAACCTGTCTTAAGCCTTTCTCCTTCTCTACTCCTTTCTTCATCTATTCCTTTCTTCTTGGACAACAACCTCTATAGCCATAGGTCCTCATGAAGATGTTACTTAAATCCTCTTTGGGCTGTTGAAATTAGAGCACTTCTGCCTCTTCTAGACATCTCATAACAGAGCCAAACAACAAGAACATGGGCTTCTTCACGCACAAGGAGAAAGCTTCACTCCTAGGGAGCACAGAGGACTTCACAGGGACTTCTTCACGCACAGGGAGAAGGCTTCACTCCTAGGGATACACAAAGGGCTTCATTCACAGTGAGCCTGCTACCGAAACGCCCGCTCGCAAATTGATTCGGGGGCACCTCACTGCCTCACACCACCCCCTAGCCATCCCACTCGTCGGCGCATAGAGCTGCAGCCATACCCCTCACTGCCAACACAAAGTAGCAGTATTGGATTCAGTTGCCATCGCTATCGCTGCTCACTAACTACTTGGTAGCCCTAACCTTAGAAAGAAGGCTCTGATACCATGTATATTTGGAAATTAGGTGTTTTGGAGTTCACAGCAGAAAACATAATTCATATATATACATGCAACTTTACAAAAGGGTCCCTAGCATTGTTATATATCACACCAACAAATTATCTTTAAAATCGGTTACGAGAATTCCTACCAAACGGGTCATACAAGCAACATTCTCCCGTAGATCTTTGTTCGAAGAAAGAAGCCAAGAAGTACATACCACAATTTGATTTCCTTCATTAGTTTAGCAGTATAACACTGGTCTGTTATTAGAATCTTAAGGAATTGTTAATTATAACTCAAACATGAGTACATGACCCTGTTTTGGGTCTTGGTTAAAACTTCCTATCATTTGCTAATTCTGCTAAATTGCATCCATGTTCTTTTGTGTGCCCAAAAACTTTGACCTTTTTATTGAAAACGAACCTATGGCTGAGAATAGTGAGTGCAAATAAACATGTATGTCCAGCATAACAAATTCAGCAGTAAAAACGTGTATCTCCGGCATGGCCAAACACAACCTGTTACGATTGAGAGAATAATTGCGATATAATCGTGAAAGATTATGTACCAATAGTATAGGAGGGTAGAGCCTAGAATCCGGTGCTTTTTCACGAATGTTGGTTATTGGATTGAGCCATTTGGTTCAATTTTTAGATGAGAAACTGATTTAAAAATAACCATACACTTTAGATATCAATGAGAAAATAAAGAATAAAATATAGGCCTTGTATTTGGAGAGATTTAAGATTCGAAGAATAATTTGTGTGTATTTAGTTAAAGAGAAAAGTTGATTTCTCTAGCTTTTAGTTTATTACTAGATTTTGTATGAGTTTCATAATCTGAAATAAAAATCTAGAATATAATCTCTTCGAATAGCTCTCAAAGAGTCTATATAATAAAATAAAACAGTTTAACTTTTTATTTTAAAATAAAGCCATGTAGCCCAAATAATATCTAAGATTTTTAAAATTTGATTCGAACAACTCTAATATTTTATTGGATGTGAAATTTCTAGAGTAATACCAGCTCCCCGTTGATGGCGTGAGAGCTAGAGATGACATGAGTCCGATGATGAAGAGAGAGAGGAGGAGAGGGAGATAAGAATAATGTTACACATATTTGGAAATATGTGTATTAATCTATGTTTTAGGAAAAGATACTGTAAATATTAATAAAATTTACCACAAAACCATGATACATAAGTTAAATAAAAGATATTAATACAAATACATTTAAAAATATAACAATAAAAAACAATAATATTAGAAAACAAACTAAACGTAAGACACCAACTTCAAGCGGTCATTCTTCAAACCTTTTTTCTGCCTACAAAGACATTTAAAAATATAACAATAAAAAACAATAATATTAGAAAACAAATGAAATATAAGACACCAGCTTTAAAGAGTCACTAGTGAGAGGCCCGTGCGTTGCAACGGATGCATAATTTTAATGGCAATATATAAGTATAATAACATGATATATTTGCCGGACACATTATATTAGTAGAGATATTGCGATGATAAGAAACAAAATAATATATTATTGTTCAAAACAATACATGATGAAATTTACCCATAATTTTCCCCACATTAAACTTAATAGTTAGGTGCACGTAATAGTTAGGTGCACGTGCGTTGCAACGGATGCATAATGTTAACAGCAATATATTTAGAACATGATATATTTACCGAACACATTTGTTTAGTAATATTGCGATGATAAGAAACAAAGTAATATATTATTCCTCAAAACAATACATAGAGGTATCATTTTTCTATATAAAGTTTCATTGCATATTTATAATTACAGATCTGGTATAAAATCGTACAATATACTATACAGTGAGCACATCTTCTTTTATCTACTCAGTGAGCACTTCCTTGTAGACGATATTCTTCGTTAGCGTGCTTGTTGAATTGATGCCCCTATTTGTTTCCGAAGCGGCGAGTATTTTGATATTGCTACGAGAAGTTGCTCGTGACAGAGCTACATATAATTGTTCATGAGAGAACACCGGGTTCGGAAGGTATATTCCAACATGCGGTATTGTTTGACCCTGTGCTTTATTAATTGTCATTGCAAAACTCACCCTAACAGGAAATTGACTCCTCTTAAACTTGAAGGGGAACATCTCATCATCGGAGGGGCACAAGGGTATGCGTGGAAGGAAGACTCTCTCACCAGCATGTTGTCCCAATACAATTTCAGCATCAATAGTATTTCTTTGAAATGCTCGGACTATCAACCTAGTCCCATTACACAGACCATTGGCCGGGTCAAGATTTCTGAGCAAAATCACAGGACAATTAACCTTGAGTTTTAATATATGTGGAGGTAACCCATTTGGCGTTAATGAATTCAAGAACTCAGACGGATAATGGTTGCATGGATCATCGACTGCTCGATCATGACTGTGATAAATCATCTCGTCACCAGGAAAACGTTCGATAAGCTTCATGTTTATTGCATCAACGTTCTCATTCCTCGTTGACAAAATAGCTCGAGATGTGATGTAGTCTGCATCAGTCATGTTTGCACCTAACATTGGAAATACCATGTCAATAAGACTATCAATGTCTGATTCTGCACCAGTGTAGGGTACACATATTTCGTCAGGTAAATTTACATAGTCATCATCGATGGTCTCTTCAATGCCATTGCCAATCCGTAGCAGGTAGTCTGAAAACCATATATCTGATCGAGCTCTCATGTTATGGACAAGTCTCAATTGATGCATGTTATCCCATAGGTAAGATCTACGCAATGTTGCATTTACAATTTGAGCCCTATTCCCCTTTCGTATAACTAGAAGAACTTGTCTAAAGTCACCTCCAAAAACCATTGTTTTGCCTCCAAATGGTAGATTGGGCTTTTCCATTATGTCCCTCATGCTCTTGTCCAATGCCTCAATTGCCTGTCTTTTTGTCATGGAGACTTCATCCCATAATATAAGCGAAGCTTTTTGAAGAAGCTTCGCAGTACCACTTTGTTTGGTGAAGTTACACACCGCATTATCTTGTATGCTTAGTGGTATCTTGAACCTTGAATGAGCCGTCCTACCTCCAGGCATGATGGAAGCAGCAACACCAGATGTTGCAGTAGCAATAGCTATCTTCCCCTCGCTACGGACTTTTGCTAATAAAGCTTTGTACAGAAAGGTTTTTCCTGTTCCTCCTGGACCATCAACAAAAAACACACCTCCACTATTGTTGTCAACGGATGATAGTATGACATCATAAGCATATCTCTGTTCTGCATTAAGAGAGGATGTGCTCGCTAATAGCTCATTATCCACATGTATAGAGGACTCTTCACAAATCTCCCTCACCTCACCTACCATGGCGTCATATGATTCATCAATTTCTGGAAGAGGAAATGATGTTATCTCCTTACCCATTGACTGAAACAATTTTCTTATATCCAATAACACCATTTGTTCAACTGCATATGCATTCATATGGGATCGTCGGATGTCATCAGACATTGCTTCGAAGTGTGTGTTCCAGAGTCGACGCACATCTCTAGGTTCACAATAAACCAATATTGTAGCAAACAACCTTCGGAGGGACGAAGGCATATGAAAAACTTCAGCTTCAGAGAGGCACTCATCAATGCTATTATCTGACTCAATAATACCTCTTTTCTCAGCGCTTTCTCGAAATGTAGGGTATACAATACCATCATATGTCCTCAAATCCTCAAATGAAGTAGCACCAACCACATGGTTTAATAGCACCCTCAAGTAGTATCTCTCTCCCTCTGCTGGATGTGCTGAGATGATCCTCCCAATCTGCGTGCTTCGTTCTCTTATTTTCCAAAGCTTACGTCCAGGCAACCACACTGCATTTTGTGGGAAATCCCTATAAAGTAACGTGCGTGCCCACATAAATTGCTGATTTGCCTTGAAATACTCAGTCAACATGGTTCTTGAGGCACCGTGTTGGTCGAGAACTTCACGTACATCAGCATTCTCTCTATAAGACACAAGATGCATTCCTGGGAGGTGGAGCTGTAACTGTAGCACTGGTGGCGAAATCCCGCTAAGATCAACTCCAAATATTCTCCACAATGCCTCCTGTGGTGTTACCCACCTAGCATCCCTATATTCATTTATCTCATTAATCTCGTGGTTTTCATCAGCTTCATTCACGGACACAGAAGCCCTATCATGCCCCTTATAAATATACTTGTAGAGGTACTTCACAGCCTTAATGCTCGAAAAAACCTCTGCATTGATGTGGCAGTCATACATTCTTAGAAGCATAGGATTATATGGAACAACCCATCTATTGTCTAATTCATGACCTCTCACTCTTACCCTCTGATTGTCATCCCTTCTCCTGTAAATAGGGTAAGAATCTTGACCTTGGATAGTTGTGTCACTAAATTGGCGTGGATAATAGCACTTGCAACTACCATTTTTCATGCATGGATTCTTCCTATTTAGTGGGCCACATGGGCCATGCATCATATGTTTCACTACCATTTCATGTAGCTCCGGGTATATGTCCTTATCTGGAAGTTCTGCTGAGATAACATTATCATACTCATCGGGACAACTCAATTTGTATGTTGACTCCATGATAAGGAGGAAATGTGCATGCGGTAGACCCCTATTTTGGAACTCGATTACATGGACTTGTGCTGCAATGATTCCTAGGATATGTTTACGAAATAGCTGGAACTTGAGATCCTCTAGCTTGGCTTTAAATACACGCACAACAAGATCAGGACGATCTTGTGGTGTTTGGCCAGGTCCAAGCTCCCTACTTATCTCTTCCCAATTAGGATTACAAGTCATTGTGATAAATATGTCGGGTTTTCCATACTTCTGCACTAAGGCCATAGCATCCATATATCTTCGTCTCATATCCCTCCCGCCACCGATAAACGATGCAGGTAGGACCCATCTTTTTCCCAATCTACTGGCTCTATGTTCTCCAACAGATACACTATCCATCAAGCCCTGGTAAAGATCTGCACGAATCTTCTTCTGATTGTATAAGAAATAATTCAGGCGAGACGTTTCAATTTTTATGTAGGTATCAACTACAAACTGTTGGAATAGACGTCTCCCATACAAGACCGTGTTGAAGATTCCACTACGCATCTGGAATTTATAGCAATAATATTCACGCATCGAAACAAAAAACTTGCTGGTAGTATCTACAAAGAAAAGAGAAATTAGTTAGATGATTAGCGTATGGATTAATAGTATCGTAATAAGATGAATATGAGTCACTTAGCTAACCTGAGTTGTCAGCATTTCTTTGTCGGGTTGTACTTATTTGACTAATGTCAATACCTTCTCTTGGTATATCAGAATGCCAACCAAGCTCTGCTCTTGGAAAAAATAGGGGGTATGACAAAGGGTCGTAGCACCCATCACTCGGTCTTATTGAATAGTAGTTGTTGTTATTGCCAAACAAGGTGATGCTACGATCAAAATGTTTATTAATATCATTCCCCTCAACCCACACAGCAGCAACCTCTGATGTTAACGGTCTGTTATAAGTTCTCTGGTCTAGCTTATAATCCATATTTAGCACAATACGATATTCATCAACGTCTTCAACCTGTCCTAGGCTTCTGAATGTTTCAGAGTAGGGATTATCTCTCAAAATATGTACCAAACATCTAATAATAGATATGTCCCTTTCTCTATATATCTCATCTCGAGCACGACGGAAACGATGTGATAAGCTAGGATCATCATCATAGAAGTACAACTGCAAGTGGCTTGGTTCATTGTCTCCATTCCCAAAAGAATGTATGTTATGGTACATTTGCCCATGCGCTTTAAATGTGTAAACTCCATCCCTTGCACTTGCGAGGTTCTTGTCATAATCACAGTACATTGTGGTGAAGGAAAAATGACTGTTAAAATATCTAATATTCTCTATAAAATATTGTGATTGAACGTCTTCACCTGTGTACAACCGTCGAAGCTCCTCAGGTGGCTTAGGCATTTCAAGTTTGACCTTGCCATTCATACAACAAAATCCCGGTGGCTCATATTCAAACCTCTTCGCACCACAATGACGACAATCTGGCTGATTCTTTAAAAAGTTAGCGCTACCAGGTAGGTTCTGGTAGACAACGTTGGTTGTATCGAGGTTGTTAGAGCCAATCTCAGAGGTATGTGGTGTATTACGAACAACACAGTTTGGACCAAGAGTTCTTCTTCTTGCTCGATATCGTTGGTTACGTTTTTCTCGCATAACCTGACTTCGCTCATCTGTCATACTTATTGAATATCGTTGGTTCTCTCGCCTCATTTGCCTCTGTTCATCCGTCATACTTGCATATCGGGCTTTATCACGTGCACGTCTGTTGTTTCGTTGCTCTGATGTCAAGCTTGCATAGCGTGCTCTTTCACGTGCACGCCTTATTTCAGCACGATCTATCGATCGGTCAAGTTGGTTTTGTTGAACAGATGGAATTGCTTCTTGCTCTTGTGATTCGATAGTTGGAGATGTGACTATAGCAGATTTTGCACCTGCGCAAAATTTATGTATTCACATGAGACATAATTTTTGCTATTAGTAATTGCACAACCCACATTGCAGTAGTTCATACCATTAGAGGTTTGTCCTTGAAATAATCCCGCGGATGTAAGGGTACTTTGCGTAGGAACAACAAATGAGGTCGGTGGTCGATATGACACATTTTCACCGTCCGATGAACTTTCCGATGGAGTTTGTGATGGTTGTCGAATACAAATTCCAGAAGGGCCGTGAGGCAAATTGTTACAGCGATTTCTCTTTTGTCTATGACGACCATCGATAACTAAAAATTTAAAATGAGTACACATTTTTAGTGTAATGTTGTAGCACAAATATCTGAATAGACAAATAAACAGGATAAATTAGGCGCATAAAATAAAATAACCTTCTTTCCCCTCTCTCCTCGCTATATTTTCTGACATGGTTGATAGCTTTGTTATCGCGGCGTCGAGCGACCTGTTGATTGCATAATTGGTTAACCACCAAACAAACGATTCTTGAGTGGAAACATTAGAGATGGAACATGAATTTAATTCAAATAAGTGTTTGAGTTTTTAATTTATTTTTCTTGGTACCAAAGAGTGATTTAGAATACTTGTTTTGGATAAAAGGGTTACTTTAAGGGTTAGGATTACAAATTTGTTGTTTTAAACAGGGCATTGGATGATTATTAATCAAGATTGGATCTCGAGATTGTGTTAGAGGAAAGAAAATATTCTTCAAGGTTAGGAATGTGAGTATTACAGTGAATGATGTTTTTAGTTTGTAAATAAACGTATTTGAATTTGAGACATGTATTCCAATAGAAATATTACAATGAAATAACTTCAAAGGGAATACACAATAGGAATAGAATCAACGAATGATCACAAAACCAAATACCACATTCAAATAACTTCAAAGGGAGTACACAATAGATTCAATGAAATGAACACAAAAACCAAATATTACATTGAAAAACTTCAAAGGGAGTACACAATAGAAATAAACACAAAACATCTGAATATGGGGAAGTACATAAACAACGCACATCACAATACACACACAAGACTGTAACACTATGGACAGTCAGATCCAAAAATCGTTGCAAAATATCTCCATCTAGCTTCCATGAACCTATTCACAAATCTTAGATCCATAGTTCCTGAACTCACACGTTGCCGTAAGTCTGCATTTATATTTCGAAGAAAATAATTAACAATATCTATAATATAATGTGATGTATTGACATTATAATTATATTGTGTTTGTATTGTTGGAACTACTTACTTTGCAAAGGTAGTGTGGCTGGATGAATCGGATTAAACTTGATTGTACTGTGTTCTGAAGTCTCTAAACATCCTATCGCCAAGTAGAACAAATATTAGTGTAATTCATCACTACATCTTTATGAATGATAAAATGGGTTAGGACTGAATTACTATGCTTCTTGTGAAGTCGAAGCATGGTTCCTAAAACAATGTGGTTGTTACGATGAGCTTCTGTCCATTCAGACATGTGATTAGTGAGGGAGTCACCCCAAATTCCAACAACCATCATGTTCAAGCTAAAAAAGATCAAATGCTCATTAGCTTTCGATTTGCAAAAACAATGTGATTGTTTATGACGATATAAGTGGTTGTATCTAACTTATGAATTACTTAGTGTCCATTAGTGTTATCTCCCTATATAGACCTCCAAGTCGCTCCAATTTCCCCCAATAGACAACCACTTCAGCTATGTCTGTGCAAATAATCATATCATACTATAGTCAAGACAACTATTTTTTTTGAAACTATGCATCGCCGATTCAATTTACGTACGTACCCACAAACGTTTTATTCGGACGAATCCACGCGTCATGAAACGTCAATAGATATTTTGGATAGGGAGGGAATTAGATTGGAAGAATGTATGGCTCAACTGTTGTATTTCTTCGAAGAGAACCTTCATAGGCATGGGCAATACTCCGATAGTACAATGCCTCTTCAAGATTAGGTTGAAAATATAGACAATGAATAGTATAACATTGTCCTTCATTTAGGAGAATGTTAAACCTATGAACTTCCTCCCGCTCCCATGCAATGACTTCTATTTTAGCACCCTACGTTTAATATTAGGGTTTAGAATAGTTCATCTGTCATACTATGTAAAATTTAGTCCAACTTGTGTGCAACTTACAGTAATATCCATTAAAATAAATCGTTGTTTTTCTCCATATTCATCAGGGAGAAACTTAACATCTACTCTGGCGACGGCACTCCATGGATAGTTTAGGTGCTCGAACTCTATCTCGTCAAATTTCATAAACCTTAACAGAAAAATGAAATTTAGAACATCTTTCATCGTTGCAGGAAAGTTGGTTTTAGTAATATAGGCTCACCTAGGTACCACCGCATTACGAGTTGGACGGTCGGCGTAAGTTCTCTTTCGCATGCCAGCCATTTAATATATCTAAGAAATTCAACTATATTATAATGTTTTATCTAGCGGAATTATTTGACAAACCAGATATAAACACATTATTTGACAAATAGAATAGAAACACATGTAACAAGACAAGGCACTAAAAATAGGGGAAATATTTAAAGAATAAAAAGGCGGAAATATTAAAGAAATAAACAGGATAATTTATCGAAAAAATGCCAAAAATTCAAAAAAAAATACAGAAACACAATTATGAAATATATAGGAAATTATAAAAAAATCATGAAAATGCTAAAAAAAAATAAGAACAGTGGTACTGAACATGATGAATCATATCATACAAAAGTTTCCTCACATCTAAATTTACTTTATCTTAATTTTGGGCATTTTTCTTATTTTATAGGGAATAATAAAAAAGGAAAATGCAATTATAAAATTATAGAAATTATAAAAAAATAGCTCACACAGTAAAAATGTGAAATTATATAAATTATATTGGCTAATGTTTTATTGGCTGATATTTTTATTAAATATATGTTTTGTGTTTCTCATGTAATAATTGGAGAATGCCATGATAATTAGGTTTGTAATGATGGTATTATTGCATGTCTTGCTCCTATCCTTGCTAAGGCAATTTTTTCAGCCCACAGTTATCTGAATAAAATATTAACTACAATGTTAGAAAGGTACAACAGTAGTATCATTAGTTGTCTTTGGATTTACAGTTAGATGTGAATACTCTTTTAGATGAGAAATCGTCTTGAACCTGTAAGAAATAAAAATAGTTCAGTAAGAAACCAAATATAATTATTTCTAATTAAAAAGAGTCGTTGGACTAATTTAAATCAGAAAATATAACTTAAAAAGAATCTAAAATTGCTAAAAAATTCAGAACAGTCCTAATAATCATGATGAAATTACAAAATTTGTTCCATCATTAAACTTAATTTTATATAATTTTTTGGGCAATTTTATTAATTTCCAAGAATAAATAAAACATAAAAGTAATTATTTTAACAGCACAGAACAACAAAAAAATTCTCATAAAACTCAGAATAATACTACTGAATGTGATGAAATTTACAAAATTATCCCCGCATTAAACTTAATTTTATCTGATTTTTGGGCATTTTTTTTATTTTCCAGAGAATAATTAAAACAGAAAGTAATTTATTAATTCTGGAAAATTTAAAAACGTAATTCGGCCCAAACAGTGAAGGAGCCCGGCCCACCAGCGCGCAGGAGCCTGGCCCATCTGCGCAAAGCAGCAGGCCGAAGGCAACTTGGGCCCAGGCCAGGTTTTCGCCGCGCGCGCGCATAACCTGGGCCTGGGCCGTGAAATTGCCTCCCGCCTGGGCTCATTCGGGACCCATTCACTGCTGGCCGTCGGATCTGATCCGACGGCGGAGCGTGATTGTCGCCCGTTTAAAAAGCAAGAGCCCCCGGGTTGAAACCCTAATTTCATTTCCCCTCCCCCCTGGCCCGAGAGCGAGCGCGCGACGGCGGCCCGCGACGGCGACGGCGGAGCACCGCCCGCCGGCTAGCTGGTCGGAGTCCACGCGCTCACCCGAGGGGAGCGGGGCTCCGTCCAGCTTACCGGCGGCGGTGAAGGCCACCCGAAGGCGAAGCGCTCGGCGGCGAGCGGTGGAGCGGTCCTGGCCACCGGTGAGCGGCGGCGCGACGACCCGAGGAGCCAAGGTGAGAACCCCCGGCCTCCCCCCTTAGAAAAAATTAGGGTTAGGGTTTAGAAACCCTAACCCTAATTTCTGAGTCGGACATTTTTTGTTCTGTTCTTACTCGAAGGGTTCCATAGGCGGGGTTTGGGTGTTTTTTGTCTAGGGTTTCGGATGAAAGCGAAGATCAACAGGGGGTTCTTAGGGTTAGTTGAGGGTCTTACAGAGGGAAAATAGAAGGAGTGTTCTTCTCACTTACCTCGGTGCTGTCAGGGTTGCGTTCCGAGGGTCCGAACGGTGATGGGTGCTGAGGTTGGGTGAAGGGTGATGGGTGCTGAGGTTCGGGGGTGATGGGCGATGGGGGCTTAAGAAGGTGTTCATGGCGGACGGTTGTGCATGGTCAAACGAACGTGGGAGGCGAGCCGTGGGTTATGCTCGGTCGCCGGAGGTACCCCACACCCAGTCTTCATGGCGGGTGGCGCGGGAGGAGATCCGAGCGCTGGCGGGCGTGGCGGCGCTGGCCCTGCGCCCAGTCCACACGCGCGTTGTAGTGGCGGCGAGGCTAGGGGCGTGGCGGGGTGGCGGCGTCGGCGTTAGAGGTGGCTGCGGAAGGTAGGGTTACGGGAGGGCCGCGGGCGCGTAATGGGCCGAGGCGGGCAGGCCTATTGGGCCGAGGCGGGGAGGATGGCGCGCTGCGCGCGGTCGCGGGGAGGGAGGCGCGCGGTGCGCACGGGCGGACGGACGACCAGTAGTCTCTTTTATATAGTAGAGATTCTCCAAAACTTTTTTCTGCTTACAAAGACATTTCAAAATATAACAATAAAATCAATAATATTAGAAAACAAATGAAACATAAGACAAGACATTTAAAAATATAACAATAAAAAACAATAATATTAGGAAACAAATGAAATATAAGACACCAGCTTTAAAGAGTCATTCTCCAAATCTTTTTTCTGCTTACAAAGACATTTCAAAATATAACAATAAAATCAATAATATTAGAAAACAAATGAAATATAAGACACCAGCTTTAAAGAGTCATTCTCCAAAACTTTTTTCTGCTTACAAAGACATTTCAAAATATAACAATGAAAACAATAATATTAGAAAACAAATGAAACATAAGACAAGACATTTAAAAATATAACAATAATAAATAATAATATTAGAAAACAAATGAAATATAAGATAGCCAACTTTAAAGAGTCATTCTTCAAACCTTTTTTTTTCTGCCATCCAAAATTCCCCATTCTCCTCCCGTCCAAAGTCCTAACCCTAGCTAGCCGATCCGACCACCACCTCCCATGGATGACGACGCCGGCGAGGCCTCGCCGCCGCCGGCGCCTCCCGCAGGTGCCGCTGCCCATTGGCGGGACATGGCGGCGTCTCCTACCAGCTCCCGCTCCGTGACGGAGACGGTGAACGTTTCCCACCGGTTTGTGATCCAGGGCTTCTCGCTCGCCAAGGGGATGGGCGTCGGGAAGCACATCGCCAGCGAGACCTTCTCCGTTGGGGGCTACCAGTGGGCGGTCTATTTCTACCCCGACGGTAAGAACCCCGAGGACAATTCCGCCTACGTCTCGGTCTTCATCGCGCTCGCCTCCGAGGGCACCGATGTCCGCGCCCTCTTCGAGCTCACGCTGCTCGACCAGAGCGGCAAGGGCAAGCACAAGGTCCACTCCCACTTCGATCGCTCTCTCGAGTCCGGGCCCTACACCCTCAAGTACCGCGGCTCCATGTGGTAAGCAATCTCTGCCTCGATTGGATTCAGTCATGAAGGTTGATGGATTACATTTATCCACTTGAATATCTAGTTTTGATCTGTTAGTTTCAGAATACTATCGAATATAAGCAGGCTGCATTTGCAGCTGTAAAGTTTTGCCATTTCAGAAGGGTTATTTTCGTCTGTGCCACCGTTGTTCATCAACGCCAGAAATGACACTATAATTTCGCTATTCTCTCATATGCCATTATTTTTTGCTGTTCGTGCCATTTTATACACAAACTGACGATACGGGCCCACCTATAGGCGTCAATTTTTTCGTATTGCCAATTTTACCCCTTCTTCTTCTTCTTCTTCTTTTTCTTCTTCTCTCCTCCCCTGTCTTCTTCCTCGCCGTTGCCGCCGCTCCCTTATCGAGCCACCGCAGCGGGTGGGTCAGTGGCATGGGCATAGGCGGCAAGCACGGTGTTGTAGGTGGCAGCGGTGGGCGCGCCCCCCATAGCCTTCATCTGGTCCAGCAGCTCGTGGGCCTCCTCGTGCAGCATGTTGTGTGCATAGGCGGCGATGAGAGACATGTAGGAGAGGACAGTGCGCGACTCAGATGGGAGGTCGTAGAATACCTCGAGGCACTTGTCGAGCAGGGCGGGGCCTTGGCGGCCGAGCACGCCGATGACAATGACATGGATGTGCTCGTCGGGGCGGCACCACGACTGATGCTGCATGTACTTGAACATCTGGAGTGAGCACTGCCAATCGTCGTGGCGGGAGAACTCACGACACACCGTGGCAAAGTCCAGCAGCAGCGGTGGCTCGCGACCCCAGTGGTGCTCCCCTGTGCCAGCACCATGAGCCTCGCTCTGCCACGGTTCCTTAGCCTGTAGCAGTTCCTGGCAATCGGGAAGAGCAGGTTGTAGTGGTAGGACGACAAGGTGACGGTGGTGGAGATGAGCACCATGGGAGCATCCAGCAGCAGTGGTGGCTCGAGAAGGGAGTGGCGGCGATGGCAAGGAAGAAGACAGTGGAGGAGAGAAGAAGAAGGGGTAAGATTGGCAATACGAAAAAATTGACACCTGCATGTGGGCCCGTATCGTCAGTTTGTGTATAAAAATGGCATGCAGGCTACAAACAGCAAAAAATATTGGCATATGAGGGAATAGCGAAATTATAGTGACATTTTTGGCATTGAGGGAAATAACAGTGGCATGGAGGAAATTAACCCTTCAGAATAAGTGATGCAATTTTTGAGCTGGGACGTGTAAGTGGCCTTTTTATAGTAATATTAATAATTTGATTCAGTACGATAGTGAATTGGTGTTTTGTCTTAACTTTGAATTCCTTCATGCTAATACATAGAGACATTATGTCAGGTTATTATCTGAGTAGGTTTCGATTTTTTTTGGTTGGCTGGTTTTGTTGCACATGTGCCAAATTTTTGGTGTAATTGAGCACCATACCTTGCCAATGTCGTAGTATTTTGTTGGTAGAAGCATGTCCTTTGGCTGATCAATTTTATTGTTTGAAAGCAATGTAATGGGGATCATAGTTGTTACGGCGGCGCGGCGAGGCGAGGCGCCGGACCACCTTCACACCTTTTAGGCGAGTATGGCGTGCGGCGAGGCGACGCCATACTCACTTCACAGATTTTGTGGCAACATTATTACCAATATATGATGTTCATCACAATATTGGTAATAATTTCAGTAATATAACTATTCCATAATCTATACATCCATAATTAGCAAAGCAGCAACAACTATTCCATTTATCTTTAACAACACAAATGTTCTAGCTACCTATATAGCACAACAAATAACAAGCATGGCAACCAGATCAAGCATAATCACATAGAAAACATTTTCTCACAGAGAAAACATTAGTGCTAACACTTAACAGTAGAACACTAAGTACTTTTGCATCCACAGAACAGAGAACATCAGAACACTACACACTACTGGTCTACTGGAAAATGAGGATTGAGGAGTGAGCCTTACCCCTGGAGAGCGCAGCGCACACTCGTGCAGAGCCGCAGACCCAAGATGCGCGCAGCCGTGCAGGAGGGCTCCGGCGGAGGGAGCAGCGGGCCAGCGGGCTCCGGTGGAGGGAGCAGAGGGCTCTGGCGGAGGGAGCCGAGGCCCGAGGGTGCGGCGAGCTCCGGCGGAGGGAGCGGAGGGTGCAGCGAGCTCCGGCGGAGGGAGCGGACGGCTCTGGCGGAGGGAGCCGAGGCCCGAGGGTGCGGCGAGCTCCGGCGGAGGGAGCGGAGGGTGCAGCGAGCTCCGGCGGAGGGAGCGGAGGGTGCGGACTGCGGCGAGCTCCGGTGGAGGGAACGGCGAAAGGCCGAGGTGGAGGCGGCGCACAACAACAGAGGAGAAAAAGGTGTGAGCACTGAGGTAGGGTTTTCTTTCACAGAATCACAGCTAGGGTTTTCTTTCACTGCGGCTCGGGCCAGCAGAACACAGGCCGTGCGTGCACTGCCACTGAGCCCACCAGACCGCCGCCGCACATGGCGTCGCCGCGAAGCCATATGGCGTCCATACGGCGCCATATCCGCTTAGGCGGACGCCATATTGGATGTGGCGGACGCCACACTCCCCTGTGGCGAGGCGATCGCCGTGGCGTCCACGGAATCCCGCCCCGACGCCTAATCGTCGCTTAGGCGACGCCTAAGCGACGCCATGACAACTATGATGGGGATGCATGTTGTATCTCATGAAGTGAAACTATTTTAATATTGTCATGCTTAAGCACTTTTGCTAGTTCTATTGTTCTGTATCATTGAAGCCAACTGCTTTATATTCATTCTCAATCAGTTCTGATCCGGAACAAACTTACTGAATTTGTTTTCCTATATATAACTATGAAAATATTACTTGAATAAGTAGTTAAGTACCAAACAAGGGACAAAACCGCTCCGTTCTATCAGATTCCAGAACCAAACAAAAAACAGAATGACTCCATTCTTGCTTCCAAACGCGGAGCGGAGCCATTCCATTCTCAGAATCTGGAACGGAGCCATTGTTCTATCATATTCCTGAACCAAATGCCACCTAATACTTTGACTGCATCCTGAGGTGGTTGTTTCTCTTAACCATTGTGAATGATTTCCATTAGGATAAGCCAATTTCCACTTCTGAATTCTGATCATAGTATGATTGTGTGAGAGTATGGTGGAGTTCAGTATTATACTGTTATGTTAGATTGTAATAGTTTGTTATATGCGATACAACATGTAGTCATTTTGATTGTGGATTTGATGCAACCATCAGTCTTTGCAGTAGAGTTTGTAGACCTTGTGTTTCAGAAGAAGGATGCCTTGAAGAGTTGAAGTAGTCACCTTCTGATGGTTTATATATAATTCATTGGATAGGCTAACTTCCCTTCTTCTATTGGTCTAGCCACCCCTAAAAATATTTCATGCTGCCAACATGCAAATTATTATTTGATAGTGTTCAGTTCACGTGATACCTCTGTTGTTCTGTCCCTGGATTTCATACTATTAGCTTGGATCCTTGGAATTTATCTGTGCGGAAGTGTATTTGCCTTGTGACTAGTGGGTTGAGCTATACAAAACAACCTTTGATAGTTTGATACTTCTTACATGCATACAATTTGAACATTTTTATGCATTCATTAGCTACTATCAAGGGGATCATGGAATGATTTTAATGCAATCAGATATCAGCATTTTTTTTGAATTAGCTTAGATGCATACGAAGTTACCAACAGTTCACTATTGTTTCAGTTTTGTACATTTGAAACTAATTGAAGTGACATATGCCATTTATAGAAATACAGAAGGTGAGACTCCTGTGCTATACTTGTATAGTGGTATGCTAGATATAAATTGCAAAGCATATCTGATGTGTTCACCTTGCAAATTGAAAAACAGAAAGGATTAGTGAGTAGTGACTTTTACTTTCTTTGTGGAAACAGAAGTTGTGCACAAAGCAGTTATGTGCATTCTTGCCTTTTAAATATACACTTTACTGTGCATATGTTAGTATGATATCTTAGCATCTTATGATAATCAAGTTCATTTTCCTCCTGCTTTTTTTCAGGGGATACAAACGGTTTTTTTCGGCGAACTGCCCTTGAGACGTCGGACTTTTTGAAAGATGACTGCTTGAAGATAAATTGCACTGTGGGTGTTGTGGTGTCAACTATTGATTACTCCAGACCACACTCTATCCAGGTTCCAGACTCTGATATAGGCTATCATTTTGGTATGCTTTTGGACAATCATGAAGGGGTTGATGTTATTCTTAATGTGGGGGGAGAGAGATTTCATGCCCATAAATTGGTGTTGGCTGCACGGTCCTCCCTATTTAGATCTAAATTTTTCAATGCTGTATCGGATGGGGAGAAGAACAAGGCTGATGGGAGGAGTGATGAGCTACAAGAGATTGTTATTGATGATATGGAGCCGAAGGTTTTCAAGGTTTGTTCCTTTTTCTTATGTTGAAGTTATAATTCCATTGTAGCTTGAGAAGTTCAGGATAAGCCTACTAGATGTGGATATTCTTTGCAGGCAATGCTTCATTTCATATACAGAGATACCCTTGTTGATGATAACGAGTTGGATGCATCAAGTTCTGAGGGCTCTATCTTTGACACGTTGGCAGCGAAGTTGTTAGCTGCAGCAGACAAGTATGACTTAGCAAGGCTAAGATTGCTATGTGAATCTTATTTGTGCAAAGGCATTTCTGTGACTACAGTTGCAAGCACTCTAGCATTGGCTGATCGTCACCATGCAATGGAGCTTAAAGCTGTTTGCCTAAAATTTGCGGCCGAAAACCTTTCAGGTAGGTGACATACTTTCACATGTGATTAGGTTTACATTCATTGCAACCTATGTGCCCAATATTTGGTGCCTAATTCATGTCAGTCAAAATGCTTCAGTGTGGGCCCGTGGAAAGAACAAATGAATACATCTGCACGATATCTTGATTTGGTTCAATTAATAAGTCTTGGTCCTGTGCTCAGAAGTGTATCCACTTGTTTAGTCATTCTGCCATGGAAAAATTCCTTGCAACTAAATTTCTTGTTCATTTACATTTGTGGAAATGTGCATTTTTTCCATCTATGATGCTTCCATTCCATGTTTTCATGTACAGTTTGCATGAGGCATCGGCGTTTTAGCATCTATACTTTCAGAAAACACATTCTTTATACCAGCACTGTTTCAAGTTTTCAGGATTTTTCATTTTATTTCTCTGGCAGCTTATAGAATGTTGAAAGAATGAACTGGTCAAAAATTTCTTAAAGCTCCCCATAATTCATTGTGGGTAGCATATGTGCTTACTCCACATTTTTCTGGTGTCTTATGACTCTTTTGTTGCATTTGTTGTATTTGTGATACAGAGTTATACTTAAATGCCTGAAACTTGTTAAGTAAGGAGCAATTACTATTCAAAAGCCTGCACATTGCTACAGTAACAGTGAGAAAAGTTAGATGTCAATTATGCTTTGCCAAGTTATCATGGGTTGGACCCATGACAAGATAAACATCACCGAGAGAATAGCCAAATGACGACGGTTGCAGGGTTGCTAGGGATGAGAGGTAGACTTAGATTGGGGAGACGAACATTGGGATGAGAGATTAGACTATTTTTTTTTTGCTTTCAATTGAGTACAAGATGTCCCTTTATATATGGAGAACCAACATGACATCTAAGGAAATAATCCTTGTTATACAAACTAATCTAATCTCTATATCTAATTCCTAATTAAAACTAATATATTCCTATTTAATCTTATCTTTAAGGACTTAATCTAATCTTACCTTCTAAGGACTTAATCTAATCTAACATTACATTTTAAAATATCAAATCCCTAATATCGCTGTAGTACCCACGAGCACTATTCACGCTACTGTAACCATGGTACTGTTCAGGTGGGCTGGGCCTAACAGCCCTAGCCTACTACTACCTATGACACTACATCCCTCCTTTTGAGCAACTCGTCCTTGAGCTGCAGGGCAACCTTAATCCTAACTCTGACACCTAATATAAATAAGATTCGAGCCTTTTACATCTCGGCTTGCTACAATATTTGGAATAAAAAATAATGCTAAGATAAGACTTCGCCAATTGATTGCCTTTGCTGGTTGTCAAAATTTCTGCAGCTTCGGACTTCGGAGTCCATTGGCTCTGATACCAAGTTGATATGCGTCGAGGGTTGAGAGCGTAACGGCTATGCTGCACAGGAGGCCTGGGTGCTGGTTGGGATTGCCCTGGTTTTCCCGTGACTGCAATGTACAATCAAAGAACCAAAGAATGGGATGAGGAGAAGAGAATGTGATGAGATGTATTAAATTGAACTTGCTTGCTTTATTGCATAGAACTGCTGGTTACATATATAGGGGAAGAAACCCAAACCTACTAGGACAAGGAAATAGACTCTTATAGAAACCAGAGATGTCCGGCTAAAGATCTCTAAAGATCTGCTATATCTGGATACAATATCTGCTAGAAGATTTGCTAATTAGAGAAATACTAATAGCAAGCTTACACATAAAGACAGGACTCTTATGCCTTGGGCTGTTTGGGCCAGTGGGCCTTCTCTGGCTATAAACTAATCTGACTCTAACACACTCATCTTGTATACACATAATTTATGACTACATGAAAAATTAAACAACCAATCAAATAGAGTAAGGTTGATCATGGGCATTAAATCTATGTATATATATAACCCATCTTTTGCCTTTGTATATCTGAGCATCGTTCATCATGTACACTTTGTTTACCAAATATGCGCCATTAGACATCAGAAGGATGTGTACATAGATATTAAGGTGGTAAGGCTAGGCTAGGTGCCTGACTACCTTTTTACCTTTTGAGTAGCAAGGTGTAAGGCGAGGCGGCGCCATGATGCTTTACAAAATGAAAGAAAAGGTGAGCTGGCTTCTCATTCTGCCGTGAGCTAATATTGTATCAGTGTAATGGAATGCCATCTGCTTGGCAGATCTATAGACACTAACATGTTTAGACTGCATTTCACCCTTTTAAAGAAAATAAAAGAAAATAAGTGGAGGATATTTGCATTGGACTTACTACATAATGGGCTTTAGGCTCTTGATGATATATCCAATCCAAAATTCAGCTTTCCCAGCCCATTAGGATTTTACACCACCTCTCTCTGTGCCCACCTTCACACTTGCCTCACCTATAAAGTCTCTGATCCCACAAAAACCTTCTGCCACTATCTTAGGGCACCACAACACGCCTGTTGCCTCCCTGCCCAGTGGCCTTTGCAATGCCGGTGAAGATGGTCGCCTTCAGGGTGGTGCTCCCTCAACCTCGAGGACTTGATCCCATGGTGAGATCCCATGCTGCCTAGTTCACTCCTGATGCACCATATAGGATGCTGCTCTCTCCCCAATGGGCACTAGACGCTGCTCTCTCCCCAGTGGGCTGGCACAGCAAGGCGAGGGGCTAAGGTGGTTGGACACCTTGATAATTCTGTATAGTGGATACATATGATCTAATATTTGTGAAATTTCCTTGTCCAAGATTATTGGCATAAGCAGTCATTTGATAGTATAGCGTTAGCATACCATCGTAACAAGCCATACAGTATAAAGCAAGCTGTTAAAAGATCATTGACCTCTCTAAACACCTAAGATTAACAGAAAAAAATCAGCAAATCCATAAATAAGACAAATTTCATGGGACAGACAAATATCCAAGCCCCACAATGTGGACCCACTTAGTAAAGTATGTTGGATCTAAAAGTGAAATGAGTGATCAACACAACAAAAACAGCATAAAAAAGAAACCTTAACTTCTCTGAAGGAAATAAACGGCTATCCATCATATATCTACATGTGCTATTCCATCTATCAAACAAATGAATCATCATGCCAGTTATATCATGTAAACTAATGGATGTATCGTGTTAAAACCAAATAGAGAATGCAGATGCAGGCGGTGAGATTGAAGGGAAAAGGTGTAGGGTAATGTATCAATGTCCTATCATGGGGAGTAATCTAGCTGCAAATCAAGGAGTTCATGAATTATACCATACAGATGGGCTGATATATATAGTCCTTGAGAGAGGAAAGGGAAAGTAACTAACAATAGCAATGTGGCTGCTTCATGGATGGATTCTCTGGATGCTCACGACTATTTCGGCTGTATGGAGGAAACACATTATAGTTTTGGAACATAAGATGTGATCTGCCGCTCATAGTGGGTTGCATGATGGCAGGGAATTGGCGATGTACTGACAGGTCAACGAAGTGGTGACGGGCTCAGCTTAGTCCAATGTCTTCAATGAAAGCTTGGTTGCAACTTGGTGATTTAACCTAGGATAATTGCAGGCAAATCTAGATGAATATGACTATATGAGTAAGATCCAACAGTCAGCTTAATTTAAGATGACATGGCTCACTCTCATATCAGATTTATTGCAATCAATGCATTTAATGGGTTGTATCTATATTACTATATAGAAATAGATGACATGAGACATAAGTCTATGTATGCACTCGAGCTGGACTGCTGCTTTTAGTCGTCTGTAGCTATACTTGACTAATAAGGCTAGCTATACTTAACTAATAAGGCTTGCTGTGCTAGATTACGATAGTGATCAAGTTTGCAAGTGGAGAACAATATTATTTGATGAGCGATACCTAGTTTTTGGTCAGCAATTTCCATTTTTTTACCAGTGCCTAGAAAATTACTGCTTCCATTGTTGCACATGCCATCAATTGAGTTTTTGATGTTTTGGTTGCTTTCTGGATACAATTATGTTCATAAAGTTCCATAACATTCCAGATACCATATGTCTCTGCAGCTGTAATCAGGACTGAAGGATTTGATTACCTCAAGGACAACTGTCCGTCGCTTCAGTCCGAGATACTGAGAACTCTTGCTGGGTGTGAAGAGGAGTGCAGTAGCGGCGGCAAGAGCCAGAGTGTGTGGGCGCAGCTCTCAGATGGTGGTGATACTAGTGGCCGCAGGGTTAGGCCAAGAATCTAAGGGCCAGTTGGGGAGTCTAAGAAGCAGCCGGTGAGAATCTTGAGAAATTGATGTTTCTGAGTTTATTTTTTGATTCTACGGCTATTGAGTTCCATAAGCTAAAGCAAAATTTAGACCGTTTTGTAGATATTCAGATTCTGAGATATCCCCAGTTCCAGAATCTCCCAAAACAGACCTACAGCCATTCTCACTGTAAATGGTGACAGCAAAATGTTCTGTATGTGACCGTGATTCAATAGCTGTGACTATACTGTATCTTGTACGTCGTAATTGCTACGCTGTTTATAATTTTAGCTGATTGTACTTTGATACTGGGGGCAATCGCTGCTTCGTGGACTCCATAAACACGCTACAGAATTGTGGTTCGTGTTCGCAGCAGCTTTCATATAATTATGTGATTGGATTCGCTGGACATGCACAATGTAAAAACTTGAGAAAAGCTTTGCTCTTAGCCAAGCTTGTGTTGGGAAACATCGGACCAATGCACGGTGTGTTACATGGAAAATTTTGTTATGTCAATTTTTTAATTCAAAAATCTCACAGTTTTGTGATATACAAATCTAAGTGTAAGTAAATGAAGGTTAAAAAGACTAACATGTTTTATTTCAATGTTCAAATTTATCGATAAGTTTATGTATGGTAAATTTCATTAGTCTTCTTAATATCAATTATTAAGTATTTTCTTAGGAATGTGTCTTGTATCTCATTTGAAAAATTGGTCTTAACAAGTTTTACTATAGAAAAGTTACAATATTGTTGAAACTGGTATAACAAGAATAAGGTGAATCAACCTGACCAACAAAAAATTATGATTATCGTTTACTATAATAGTTGAATCAAAGTAATCAACTAAATGAAAAAGGTAAATGTTGTATTTTTGCTAACTAATAATGACAAAGATCAACAATGGTTGTTAAATTACAAAACTTAAGATTTATTGGTAAATCAAATTTATAATGTTGTAATTGATAATTCAAAATGGTTCTTTCTTGCTTAATAAAATCAGTAGGGAACCATGAGTTGAATGAATCACTAGTTAAAAAAAATACACAAAATGAGAAGCTCTATATCTTGCTCATTGAATCTACCAGTTGATTTTTATGTTTGTTGATCAACTGCCATTATAAAAATATCAACTGCAGGTTAAAAAGTCGAGAAAAACTTTGCTCTTAGCAAACCAATGTCTCCATCTATGCTTCCCTGAGTTACTGCTGCTGCTTTTGATTGCATCAGCGACAGCTCTCCTGGCTCCATCGGCGTTGGCCTCTTGAGAGCGCGCGGTGGTGGAGGCACCCTCGTCGTTGGCGCTTGACCAGTGACCACGAGCTCCCCGTTGGCGGCACGTGGGTGCTCGAGATGACCGGAGTCCGGTGATGAAAAGAGGAGCATGTCACTCCAGTCGGTGTGCCATGCAGTCCAATGTAGGAGCGATAAGCAGAACAGAACATGGATACGTAATTCAGTTGTGAAAAAGTATTTTGCTAGAATTAGAGATGTCAACAGAAATTCTCCATCGAGATTGAAGTTACCTCTTCGTACCCATATTTTTCCATCCCCATCCCCATCAAACATGGTGGAGATATATTTTTTCCCATCTCCATCCCTTGTACGGAGAATTTTCCTCGTGGAATCCTGTTCTAGCAAGAAGTATGTGCATCTACTTATATCACAAGCGCCATTGACCACTGCCGCCCCGCTTGCACGGCTGGGCACCACCGACCGTCGCTTGTGCCATGAGCGATACTGGGTGCCATCATTCGTCGCCTATGCCACAAGCACCGCTGGGTGACACGCGGCTGCACAAAGGCATGGAGGATTGAAGGAGGGAGTTGAATCAGTGCATCATGTGACAATGTTATTCAAGGTTATTCATCATCGATGGTAGGACTACCAAAGCAGGTTGTCATATTTTATCTTGACTAGTTAAGATGGATATCGGATAACTACGTGCATAATATTGGTTATGTTAAAACGATTTTGGACTTTGGGGCATGGAGTTGGGAGTCGGCATTCGATGCTACCATAATAAACAAGAGTCACATATGATGCGATTAGCAAAGTGTTGTTTACCTATATTACTAATCTTCTAGCAGTGATGCCAAAGCTCACTAGGAGTTAGCTGAATATAGATCTTGTCCCACAATATGTCATTAGAGGAAAATCAATCATTTAAATATTATGATACATCTTTTATTTGATAAAAGATCAACATAGCATAATGCTGAACCTTGTATTTTTTATTGTAGCTCATGACACCTATTGTAAAGGACCCTTTAGTTTTCAATCTACGATCAATTCTTAAAAGAGAAAAATTATCTGAAACAAATTTTAATGACTGGTAAAGGAAATTGAGAATTATTCTCAAGCAAGGAGAAAAAAGATTATGTTTTAGAATAGCCCCATCCTACTGAACCAAAGGATGATACACCACAAAGAATGATACACCACTCGCTGATATGCGAGCTTATGAGAAGTACGCCAGTGATTCAATGGATGTTAGTTGTCTCATGCTTGCATGCATGTCCTCTGAGCTTCAGAAACAATATGATGACAAAGATATCTATAATATGATTATAGGACTCAAGGGCTTGTTTGAGAGCCAAGCAAGAATTGAGAAAGATATAATGTCTCAAAGTCCTTGTTTGTGTGCAAGTTGGCAAAGGGCAATCCAATGAGTCCTCATATGATCAATATGATTGGTTACATTGATAACCTAGAGAAACTCAGTCTTGCTCTTGATAAGAATATGGCCACAGATGTGATTCTTCAATCACTCCCTACGAGGTTTGAGCCATTCATTATGAATATTCATATAAATGGCATGAAGAAAGGCATGACTGAATTACATGGGATGCTCAAGACAATTGAGGAGAGCCTTGAGAAAATTCATAGTCATGTGATGATTGTTCAAAAGGAAAGCAAGAAGAAATGCGTAAGGGAAAGGCTAAAGATTCATATGGGATCTCAAGCTCTAAGTCAAAATCGACTAGAAAGTCGACCCGACTGACTTTGATACTTGCCACCACTTCCATAAGCCTGGCCATTGGCGGAGGAACTGCTAGTTATATTTGGAAGAACAAAAGAAGAAGGGAAGTGTAACTTCTGCTTCAGGTATAAATGTTATTGATATTTAATCTTGCTACTTGTCCAAGTGATTCATGGGTATTTGATACCGGATCGATGATTCATACTTGCAAATTATTGTGGAGACTGATTAAGTCAAGAAATTGTGCGAAAGGCAAGCTAGATGTTCGCGTCGGCAATGGTGCAAAGGTTGCAACATTGACCATCGGTATTTATTCATTGTTGCTTTCCTCAGGATTAGTTTTGGAATTAAATATTTGTTATTTTATTCCCTACTTAGGCAGAAACATTATTTCTTCGTAATGTTTAGAGGAGGACAATTTTGACTTCGTAATAAAGAACAAGTGTTGTTCAATATTTTCAAATGGCAATCTCTACGGTGTTTGTCCATTATTGAATGACTGGTATATTCTGAATCTTGAGGATACACACGTTTATTACATTAATACAAAGAAACTATAACTCAATGATTTTAATCCATCCTATGTCTAGCATTGTCGTTTAGGTCATATAAATGAGAAGCGCATCCATAAGCTCTATAGAGATGGGCTTTTGTAGTCATTTGATTTTGAATCATTTGACATGTGTGAGTCTTGTTTACTTGGCAAGATGACAAATATGCCTTTCACTGATTAAAGTGAGAGGGAAAATGAATTGATGGCCATTATACATATTGATGTATGTGGACCGATGAGTTCTACTGCTAGAGGTGGGTTTGATTACTTCATAACTTTTACCAATGACTTGAGTAGATATGATTACGTCTACTTTATGAGGCTAAGTTGGGATCCTTTGAAAAGTTCAAGGAGTTCCAAAATGAGGTACACAATCATAAATGCAAGACAATAAAATTTTTGCAATCTGATTGTGGTGGTAAATATTTGAGCCATGAGTTTAATGGTTATCTGAAGCAGTGTGGAATTATTCCACAACTGAGTCCACCTGGTACACCTCAATGGAATGGGGTGTCCGAGCAGAGTAACTGAACCTTATTGGACATGGTCTAGTCTATGATGAGTTAAACTGATCTTCCATTATCTTTCTAGGGATTTTCTTTAGAAACTACTATTTTCACATTAAATAGAGTTCCATCTAAATCCATACAAAGGACACCATATGAGATATGGACTGGGAAGCATCCCGGGTTGTCATTTCTAACGATTTGGAGTTGTGAGGCCCATATTAAACGTTTGACATCTGATAAGCTTACACTTAAGTATGATAGATGCTTCTTTGTGGGGTATCCTAAGGAAAGAAAATGATACTACTTTTATAACAGCGAAGAGGACAAAGTTTTTGTTACTTGAAATGGTTTTTTTTTTATTAAGAAAGAGTTTCTCTCGAAAGAGGTTAGTTGAAGCACATTGCGTCTCAAAGAAGTTCGAGAACAACTAGAAAGTGTTACAGATCCTACTAAACCACAACTTGATATGTAAGGCATTGCAAACCTGTTGTTGAGATACCTACCCCACGATGGTCTGAGAGGCTTAGCCATGCACCCGAGTGGTTTGCATTTTTAACCACTAGACAACGTGACATATTGTTGTTGGACAACAATAAGCCTAAGACCTATATGAAAGCTGTGATGAGACCAGACTATGAGAAATGACTTGGAGCCAATAGATCTGAGTTAGAATCCATGAGAGATAATCAAGTTTGGAACTCGGTCGATCCACCCGATGGTGTAAAAATATTGAGTGTAAATATTTTTTTAATAAAAATATATACGTTGATGGAAATGTTCACATCTACAAGACACGATTAGTGGTGAAAGGTTTTAGGCAGATTCAAGGTGTTGATTATGATGAAACATTTTTGTCCGTCACAATGCTTAAATCTATCTATATCATCCTAGCAATTGCCGTATTTTATAATTATTAGACATGACAAATGGATGTCAAGACGACTTTCCTTAATAGAAACCTAAGTGGGGATGTGTACATGACATAGCCTGAAGGTCTTGATGGTCCTAAAAATGCTGAGAAAGTATGCAAGTTGCAAAGGTCCATTTATGGGCTGAAGCATGCTTCTCGGAGTTAAAATATTAATTTTGATAAGTAGTCAAAGGGTTTGGCTTCATCAAGAATGGATAAGAGCCTTGTGTTTAAAAAAGATTAGCGGGAGCTCACTTGTGTTTCTAGCAATATATGTGGATGATATATTGTTGATCGGAAATGACATTACTATGCTTGATGCTGTCAAAACTTCATTGAGAAAAAGTTTCTCAATGAGATCTTAGAGAGGCAGCATATATTTTGGGCATAAAGATCTATAGAGATAGATCGATACAACTAATTGGATTAAGCCAAAGTATGTACATTGATAAGATTTTAAAACGTTAAAATACAGACTTCAAAGAAAGGTTTTCTGCCAATGTCACATGGTATTTATCTAAACAAGACTTAGTGTCCTTCGACACCTGATGAGCCGGAGAAGATGAGTGTGATCCCATATGCCTCCGCGATCGGGTCTATCATGTATGCAATGTTGTGTACATGCACAGATGCTTATTATGTTCTAAGTGTTATGAGCAGATACCAGTCGAACCACGTGAAAGTCACTGGGCTATAGTAAACAGTATCCATAAGTACTTGAGAATAACTAAGGATATGTTTCTGTTCTATGGTGATGAGGACGAGCTCATTGTGAATGGTTACACCGATGCTAGCTTCCAAACTGACAAGGACGATTCATGATCGTAGTATGGATTTGTGTTCTACCTCAACGGAGGTGCAGGGAGTTGGAAAAGTTCCAAGCAATAAACAATTGTCGATTTTATAACAGTCCAAATACATTGCAGCTTCTTCTGAAGCTATGAAGGAGGTTGTTTGGATAGGAAAGTTTGTTTCTAAGCTAGGGATTGTTTAGTGGTGCCATTGTGCAAGCCAAGGAGCCTAGGTTGCACTAGAAGTCTAAACATATACTTCAATAGTATCACCTGATCTGCGAGATTTATAGATAGAGGTGATGTAAAGATATGAGAGGTGCACATGAATTTGAACATTGTAGATCCATTGACAAAGCCTCTCTCGCAACCCAAGCATGAGGCACACTTGAGCTTTATGGGTATTAGATACTTACATGAGTGAGTCTGGTATATGTGAGAAAAGGAGCCATGTATGTGATAATGTACTATGGATAATTGTTATTATGTTCCTTGAATAAATGTATTTTACATTGATATGCAAGTTGGTGACTTGTTTGTGAAACTCTTTATTTTATAATAATGTTGTTTAAAAGGATTCCTAATCTTATCATCATGTGGGACAATGATGATTCATAGATTAACACATGTGACTGATTGATGATCATTTTTCATTGATCATGGACATGGATATGTCAAATCAGTGATGTGGACACATGTTAGTGAACATGATGTTGGATAGACCCACTTTGAGATATTGCTAAGATTGTCATTTTAATGTGTCATCAGTTGTCATCTCAAATGATGTACCTACAGAATCCTTAGACCTAAGATCGTCATTGATTCCAGAATGCGTAGTGACATACTTTGAGGCTTCCAAATGCTATTACGTGACTTGGTAGCTATAAAGGTTGTTTTCAGGTGTGTTATAAAACATGTCTTTGGATGGGAGCGGTCAAGATGGAATTTACCCCTCCTAATGACAGAAAAGAGACATCTATGGACCCCTGAGATAATTAGATTGGAAAAGTGTATGGCCGTGCCACTATGACTAAAGAGTTAGTCATGATTTAATCCACTACTTTATCGAGTGAAGTGATGAGCTATTCACAAGGGTGGCACGCATATTGCCTTGAGCTTGACTGATGCCGTGTGGTAAAGGGATTGCTGCATGAGTACATCAAGATTCAAAAAGTATGTTTTTGTCTTTATATGCATTTGGGGATCAATATGTGCTGCTAGGTACATATATTGATCGACGATTCGGAAAACATTTTTAGGAGGTGGCCATTTGCATAGGAACCTATCGGGTCATGCGCTTAAGGGGATGGAATTCAAATGCAAGAATTGGTTCTTGTGCAAGTGGGAGATTGATGGAATTGTGCCCAAGAGAATTCTGGGGTAACTGAAAGTTTTGGCTCTGAGCCAGATGTTCTAGACCAGCCCCATATTCGGTTTTCTAGAGGATCTGGAAGTTCTAGGTTCTGTATGAACCGAAAGTTCTGGTTGTGAACCAGAAGTTTTAGGTCGAATCTAATTCAATACAGATGGTTATTTTCAGAAGTTCTGGTTTTGAACCGGAAGTTCTAGGTCTGGATGTTTTGGTTGGACTAGAAGTTCTATATATAAATAAATTTTGAATAGAAAGATCAAACCAGAAGTTCTAGTTGCGAACTAGAAGTTTTGGTCTAAACGAAACATATTAGATCTACTGGACTTTAATTCTGATTAAGGGTCCAAGTGTTGGCACTATATAAAAAGACCAGGAGGGAGGTCGTGGGTGTTTTTCCTTTTTGTTTAGAACCCTAGCCACCACTTCTCTCTCTCTCCCCACGATCTAAATTGTTGAGATCAATCTCTCGTGGACCTCTTGTGTGGTGCTAGCACACCAGCCTAAGGTGATTACATCCCTGTATGTGTGGAATCCATGGAGGCGCTTCTCGAATAGCGACGCTAGTCATCTTCTTCATGTGGAGATAGCCGGACTTCATCGGCATGATCGTCGGTGAACAGGCGGAGCAAGGCAGAGTTGAGTGAGGACACACTTCCATAACTTCTACTTCTGTTGCACTAGCGTGTCTCACGTTAGAAGGTAACAATCTATGAACCAATCACGCGCATGGTTCCTAGGCTAACAGGGTTAAAATTTAAAATTTACCGGCGAGCATAGCCTCCCCATATCCCAACAATAACTGACATCAAATTAATCATTAGCATGCTTCTCATAAGCCCTACGACCCGCTGTAGATGCATCATCTTTTAGTTCATCAGGATGAGGCTCCTCAAGAATATATTCCTTTTTCTCTTGTTTGAGAATAATTTTCAAGTTTCTATACCAATCAATAAAGTTTGTTCGAGAAATATTTTTTTCAAGAATTGATCACATATTAAAAATGAAAGTGTTCTTAGCAGTAGGTGCCATGATCTACAACAAAATGCAAGGTTTCAGACTGCTATGTGAATCTTATATCAAATAAAAGATGCTCCACAATATATAAAATGATCACTTTCTCTTTAATGACACATAGTGGGATGAGATCCATATTCAATTCACTTCTAGTGAGCTTTGGCATCACTGCTAAAAGATTAGTGACATAGGTAAGAAAAATAAGTTGATAATCACATCCTATGTGACTCTTGTTCATTGGGGTAGCATTCAATACCCAACTCCCAACTCCATGCCCCAAAGCCCAAAACCATTTTGATAACTTTGTTAAGCAAATCAATACTATGCATGTGGTTGTTCGACATCAACATATTGGTGTCATTTTTGGTCACATGCATGGCCTGGGAGGTCTTCTTAACTCTAGTGCAGGTCCTACAATATTAGAAAAATGGTTCTGAGTGTGCCAATTAATTTGACCCTACAACTTATAAGGAAGAGTAAAAATAACGTAAGTAGCAAAGCTGATCGGCTATCGAACCTGCTTTTCTGCCTCCCTTTCTTACTGCTTCTTTTTGCTTTCTTCTATAGAACCTAAAGAACTGAATCCTCATTCCCATGGCCAACTACCCATATTGCTACTTCTTAGGCCCACTGGGTAATCCTGAACCCACTGACATCATCAATGCCGAAACCGATAGGATTCATTTCAAATTCTCCCACATGCTTTCTTTCGATTGGGACTCAAGTTTTCGAGTCCTTTCCTTCCCCTCTCCTTGGCTGGTGTGACTGGTACCTTAGGGTATTGGCCATCTACCACACCCTTTGGGACGAGATTGACATTGGGCACTGCATTGACCTTTCTCTTGCTGAACCGTATGAGAACGAGCCTATGCTAGCCGCCGCATGTTATTTTTGGTCCGACGCCCTAAACACCTTTATCGTTGGTCATGGGCCAATGATCCCTACCTTACTTGACATGTTTTTCTTGACTTGTCTTGACATTAACTCACCGACCAATCCTCTCTTCTTCCGCTCCAAGCCAACGCATTGTCTTGACACTAAATCCACTAGTAGCTAGAGCAGGTACATTGTGAAGCACAATAAGAAAACTGGACCTGTAGATGTTCGTGAACATGTGGCTTTCCTCAATATTTAGTTAGAAATATTTGTCTTCTGCGGGTCTTCCTTGGGCCCGACTTCTCTTTTTCAATTCTTCACCGAACAACTTGCTTCCTAGGTGAAGATTCCTCCCGGCTGATACCTCCTTGGAGCCACCTATCATTTCTCCATCAGGTATCGGCCAGACTATCAGTGGGTGACCCTGTTGGCCATCTTTGCTGCCCTTGGTGGTTTATTTAGCTTTGGTTTAATGTCTATACCACCAAGGTCATCAACGACCCTCCTCTCGCCTTGATGCAATTCTCTTCTGATTTTCCCGAATCGGTCAATCCTGTTTATCACCGATGTTCTTCTTTAGGTGAGGCAACCGCTTGCCGCTCCAATATTCGTATGTCCCCTAAACTCTTGGCCATTTGTTTCAAGGGTTTTTACCTTGGCTTCCCCTCACATCCGGTCACCTGGTACCCCTATTGGTATCAGTTGGAGTACGAGTGCCCTCATTTGCTAATTTTGACCGATGTGTGACGTGACGAGGAATCAATTAACATTTTCAAGGTCGCGGTCTCTCGTTGTGTAACACCCAGAATTTAACAATTCCAGACTTTATTGAATTTCCAAAGAAAAACAATAATAACAAGATGTTCATCACACGACATCGTACATACGACAATCATTCGTGGTTCGTAGACCACATTATTACACAAGTGTAAAAATAAAAGAAACTAATAAAAGAAAGCTATGCGATGAACATCTCCGCCAGTCTCACGTCCTTGACTGGGTCGCTACTCCAGACCATCCTCATCGTAGTACGCAGCCTCTGAAGTGTATTTCCAACGGGTATGAGGACAAAAGTACTCAACAAGCCACCGAGAATGCAATAGTAATGCAGGGTAATAACAAAGGAGGAATAATGGTTTAAAGTGCGGAAAAGTACATTTTTAAGTTGCAACATTTAATGTAGTAAAGTTTAATTGTACAGAATAGTGAAACATGAATAATGCAACATCTTCTAACTCGAGGAGTACAGTCAGTCCTCCTCACTCAACAGTCCTTACATGTACCCACAAGGCACACACTCATCTCTGCACACCAAAGTGTATCGAGATGACCCATACCACGGGAACTCGTGCCAAAACCTTTAGCATGAGACGCTCTAATCCAATAACACCCACTCTAGGTTTCACCGGCGCGCTAGCGCACTGGCCCAACGTCATGCCCCCTTTTGTGCCTCGTCGGTACAAGTCACCCACAAGTGCTACTTGACCCTCTCCAAATGGTGCCTTAAGTTGGAACGCCCCATACCTCCAGTTAGGACTTACCCATTAGACTTGTGGTTAGTACAGAAGTGTATTGCAACGGATCTCACAGACTGATCCTTATAGTGCCCCGGGTGTGACTAACCAATGCCCTCGCTTGCACTCAGAACCCACCATGCTAACTTACTAAACCTTAACTCTAAGACCAATAGAATTCTAGGGGTGAAAGAAATCATGGGGATCATATAGTAGAATCAAAGCAACTGCGACTCATTTTTATCCTATAGCGGTTGTGTCGATACATTGGACACTATCTAATAATACTATTATTCCAGTGACAAGGAGTTTATGCTTAATAGCATGACTTGGGTTTGCACTTCAAAGTCGGGATCTAAATAATTATAATGTAAGGCTTTCAATTTGACTAATGCATTTATAACCTATGGGTTTTAGTGATATTTAAATAAAACTAGGTTAAATATGCTCAAAAATTGTGGTTACTTGCCTTGATAGGCAAAGGGTGATGGTGGAACCTTGGGGAAGTACTCCGGCTTCTCAGCGGTATCGTAATCTTCGCGACACGCAAAATGAGAATAATAAACAATTAAAAATCATAGTACAAACATATAAATTTTATTGGATAAACATGAAGAGAATAAAAAGATAAATTTTTTGAAATTTGAATGGTCAAATTTAGAGTTATTTTGAATAAGTTGTGAATTTTTAAAGTTTAAAACAATTTCTGGGATTTATTTTAATTTTAAATCAGCCGCAGGTCCACGGTAAACCGAGTCCACCATGAACCCGCGTACTGTGCTATGAGTCGAAGTGCGGATCGCTGTTTTATCGGGATCAGACACGGGCGTGCGAGGCGAGGGTTTTAAGTGAAATCGGACAACTGTAATCGCTCGGTACCCATTCGATCGGATGGATGGTCCAGATTGAACCCGGGCGGTTTTTAATATCGGCCGCTTGGATCCGATCGAGCGGCGGTGATAAAATCCGACATGACACGAGTAATTAACCGTGTTGTTCATTTAATTTGGCGATGGCAGAGGCGGGGCGGTGGGCTAGCAGCAACGGCGAAGGCTAAGACTACCCTATGACGTCGAAAATGGAATGAGGGCGGTGAGGGGAAATCGATGGTACCAATGCGGGGGCTGGAGGTCGTCGGGTTGTAGCCTGCGATGAGCGGGTGCAGCGGAGAAGCTTCGGGTCGACAACGGGGCGGTGGTCTAGTAGGCTCCGATGGCGACGGAGGGGTGGCCGAGGTCAGGGGTGGTCCGAGGAACACAGTGGGGTTGACGGCGTGGCGGATGGGGGGCTCCGGTGACAACGAGCGATGGTTGGAGGCGAGACTGAGGGGCAGCACTAAAAATGCAACGCGGAGCTTTCTGCTAGTGTAGGGGGTACAATTGGGCGAGGGCCAAACGCGGAGGGGTGCAGGGGGTTTTATAGGTGAAGTTTCCATTTTTCTAGCGAGATCATACCATAAATGGCCATGACGACTGCACAATTTAAACGCGTTAAAATCCGATGGGAAACGGTCACCGGATCACGGGGGAGTGAATGGTGGGATCAATTTTATGGAAGGGGGCCGACAGCGGAGTGATTGCAGCGCTAGGGTTTCGACCGACGCATTTTGGGGGTGACAGCGATGCGGGGAAGATGAAGCTGACAGGGCGGAGCCACTATCAGTGGGCGAGCGCGGGCGCGGGCGCTGCAACAGTCGGTGCCAACAGGTGGGGACGGCTTGTCAACTAGCGCAGGTGCGGTAGGCTGTGCCGATAGGTGGGACCGTGGGGCAGTGAGAGGGGGAGGGAGAGGGCGCACGTGGGAGAAAGAGGGGGGGTCTGACAAGTGGGACCCATGTGTCGGTGAGGGGGTGCGGGGCTATCGTGCTGGTCCAACCTAAGGAGGGAGAAAGGGTCGGTGCGGCCCATTACTATTCAAAATTCATTTCCGAATAGCAATATTTGTAGAAAATAGTTTATAAATTATGAGCTACTTGCAAAGGTTCTAAAAATTTGTAAAAATTCTCAAAATATATCTTGGTCTTAAGAACATAATATAATTTTCTCAGATCATGATTTAGAGTGCTGAATGTAGAACTGATAGTTGGAAGTAAAACAATACCGACCACGTTCTTCGTCATAGAAGGAAAAGGATCCTACAACTTACTACTAGGGCACGATTAGATTCATGCCAACTGTTGCGCCCCGTCAACAATGTATCAAAGCCTCGTGAAGTGGGTCGGTCATCAAGTGGAAGTTTTTCCTGCCGATAAATCGGTCAACATAGCAATAGTCGATTTATCGGTATGGGAAATGGAAGGAGTCGATTGTCTATCAGGTAAGGCCTAAGACAATGATTTTCTCTAGGTATCAAGCGATGGAGTCAAACTAGTTAGGAATGAACAACCCAAGCTCACCCTATAAAGATACCATCGACAAAACTAAAGGTAAACTCGGTTAGGGCTTCGCCGCAACCGATGAACTATATGAAGTAAACATCAGACCCGACGATAGACCGAGGCCAACTTTTGTAAGTTCTCAACTTCCCGATGAAATAAAAAATGAATTAATTGCATTATTGCAAGAATACCGGGATTGTTTCACATGGGAATACCATGAAATGCCAGGTTTAAGCCGATCAATTGTAGAACATCGGCTCCCAATAAATCAAGGGTATCAACCTTTCAAGCAATCACCTCAGCGGTTCAAGGCAGAAATATATCCAAACATCAAGGCCAAGGTAAAAAGATTATATGATGCAGGATTCATAAGGCCATGCCGATACACAAAGTGGGTATCAAATATCGTGCCTTTGTGGAAGAAAAGTGGGAATCTTAGGATATGTGTTTACTTCAGAGATCTAAACAAGGTGACCCCAAAAGATGAATACCCGATGCTAGTAGCAGATTTATTAGTGGATGTCATATCATGTCACAAGATTATTATCAGCTTCATGGATGGAAATGACGGGTATAATTATATTTTCATGGATGACGAAGACATCCACAAGACGATTTTTTGGTGCCTAGGCGCTATCGGACTTTATGAGTGGGTGGTGATGACCTTCGGTTTGAAAATTGTCGGAGAAACTTACCAAAGGGCCATTAACTAAATCTTCCATTATCTGATCGGCCTATTGGTGGAGATATACATAGATGACATCATGGTAAAATCAAACAATACTCAAAACCATGTAGCCGATCTACATCAAGTTTTGGAAAGTGCCAGGAAGTATGGATTAAAGATGAACCCAGAGAAGTGCGCTTTTGGTGTATCGGTGGGCAAATTTCTAGGCTTTATTGTGCATGAGAGAGGGATTGAGATAAGCCAATGCAACATTGAAGCAATCAAAAACACTCAGCCCCCTACCGATAAAACCAAGTTGCAGTCACTAATTGGGAAGATAAACTTTATGAGAATATTCATATCTGACATTTCAAGGAGAATGGAGCCATCCACACCACTACTGATGCTAAAGACTGACTAGGAATTTATATGGGGTGAGAAGCAGCAAAAGGCATTTGATGAAATAAAAAAATTGATCTCACCACCAGTACTGATGCCTCCATAGAAGGGGATTCCATTCAGGTTATACTTATCGGCCGATGATAAAGCCATCAGGTCGGTCCTTGTACAAGATATCGATCAAAAGGAAATGGTGATGTTCTATCTCACAAGAATACTTGTTGACACCCAAATTTGGCACCAATTTGGAGTAGAACAAGTGCTAGCCAAGTTTGGAACAAAATGGAAATTTTGTGCGTAGGACGGTCCGACCTTTCCTACATGGTTGGTCTGACTTTACTGGTGTCACCGGTCCGACCGGCATTACATGGCCGGTCCGACCTCTCATGTAACACCGGTCCGACTAGCCATGTATGGTTGGTCTAAAATTTTAGGATTTTCCAGCACTCCGAGTCTGAGTTAGTTACGACTACATCTCATGTTTTTCGTGAAAACCCAGGATATTTCGTATCTAAATCAACCTCTAACCACCTTAGGACGTGGATAACTTACAACTCTCGCAAGACCAACCCCTATATAAAGTGCCAAGGGCCGATTCAAGCCAACCCCCCCGTCCGCACTACATTGAATCGTTCTTTTCATTTTTAATCTACTAATTCCTCTCTACTTTTGTCCTAGCATTATTTTCCTTGCTCTAGCATTAGCCTTAGCAGTAGCCCTTTGTCAATTTGGTCAGAAAATTGTCCGGATTGCACCACGTTATCGCGAGTTCTTTGTGGGTTTGATCCGGAAACCTTCCGTTTCACCCCCGTACGAGTTTTTATCAATCTAATCTGGTAATTCGGTCCTCAGACCGAGTTGCTACTGTTTTTACGTGTTTTGCAGGGGCCAAGACATCGATCTTCATCGCTAAGGACCCCTGCATAGAGCCCTCACCATCGGCACACCCGCCGGCGAACCAAAGCAGTCAATGCATCGCTGGTCGGTCCGACTGGCCAACTCTAGTCGGTCCGACCGGCCAACTCCAGTTGGTCTGACCAGGCCTTGCTGGCACAAGTCATGACCGACGACATAAGGCCGGTCTGACCGTCAGGCCCCAATCGGCATATTTCCCCTCCGGCCGATCCATGCACCATCCCCCGCATCGCCGGTCCGACCGCTGCCTTCATATTGGTCCGACGGTCCCTATTTGGTCGGTTTGATCTATTTCATCTACACTCGGCCGATTGGATTGCCCCTCGCGGCGCGGTTCAATTGCCTAGTGACTCCACACCCCCTTGTCACTATCAAGGGTGGTCTATCTTGATATGCGTGCTTGCGTGGAGATTCGTGTTTTGCTTGTCTCGGTGTGCAGGGTTGAGATGCTAGTCACCTGTCAACGGCGAGTGATCATGGTCAAACGGGGAGATTGATGCCAGATTATTAAGGATGCCGATTGAAGTTGAGGAAGATCTCACACGTACACATGGAGATAGAGCAAGACATAGATGGATGGATGATCGAGACAATGTGTTGGCCAAGTCAGCGAAAGGGAGACCAATGCAAGTGACAAGGCAACGCAAGGGATCGAGAGCGGGAGAGACTTGCTGGCGGTCGAGTTCGGAGATTGGTGACACGTGTCAGCGATCCAGAGGGCTTTGTCGGTTTCGGCTCCAAACCGTTAGATCAAGATCGAAGTGTGCTGAAGAGAAGCCGTAGTTTTTATGAAAGCTTCGAATCGGGACAAACAACTTTTAAATAGGATTTTACTTTTTTAGCCCTATGGACCTTCGAGTCTGTAAAAAACCCTAAGGATATTTGTGTCTTTTCCTATTTTTGAATTATCTATAAAAGGTCCCCTAGTCGTACGGTTTCCACTAACTCATTCACTTTGAAAATCTGAGTTCATTATACCCATTCCACGAAATTATTTTGCCTTCTTTTACTTCCAGCACTGCCTTTTTCTGTTCGGCTTTTCTCCATCGCTGTGCGTGAATACCACCGCCGCACTGTTCGTCCTGCCGACACACAAGCTGTAGCCTCCAACGCCCACCACTCGGTTTTTCCACCACAGGCTACAGAAGGGCGTGTCAGTTTTTCTCTGGTTTTTCCTGGTGCAAATTGCTTCCTGCCGCCAGAAGCTTGCTCCGGTTTTTTCCTCTCGCCAAGGTACTCCAGCACGACTGCTCCCGACAGCTTCTGTGTAGCCTTGTCTCTAACCGACCGGACCTGTAGCTTCTTCAGCGGAGAAGGGAGAACATTAGGTTATAGATTTCTTCTGCGTAGGTAAATAACAGGTATAATTCCTTCTCTCAGCATTTAATCAGTACTCTTACCTGTCCGTGAGTATTTTGAGGATTAATGAAGTGTTTGATTTAATATATGCCGGTGAACTGCTATTGCCATGTGTTATATGAGATGCCTGTGACTTGGTGGAATATTTATTGATCAGTCGTTTATTCTATGAGAAGTTTTAATCTGTCTTGTGCGCTTTGTACTAGTGTATTTTTAATCAGGACATCTGTTGACACAGAAATGCGCTCCCGCACTTGGGCCGGTTCGACGTCCAAAAATATCACAACGATACCAACGTCGCATTCCGACTACCCTGGATAGTGACAAGGGATTTAGAATCGCCAGTCAATCAGATGAATAATTAATATTTTAATTCAATTGGCCGAAAAGTATTAGTACCAATGTAAACAGTAACAAAATGACCAAAATACCTGGAATCGGCCAATTTGGAGGCCGATTCGGAGTTACAGCGGAGTCTGATCCAAAGGGTCCCTTGGACACCTTCGGCCTCAAGCCCAGTCAGACCGGAGGTATAAGCTCGGTCGGACCGGAGGTTGCGAAGTGGCTCTGGGCGAAATCCCGAAGGTTGGCTGTGAAGTAAACTCCGGCACAGTGCGGAGGGCTCCGGTCGGACCGACGCAGCCTCTAAGGTCAGACCGATGAGGTAGGTTTCGGAGTGCGCGGGCTCCGGCGAAGGACTTCGGTGAAGGGCGTCAGCGAAGTGCGAAGTATCCCGATCGGACCGGCGGGGCACCTTCGGTCTGACCGGCCGTTGCCAACAACAACCTGTCAAAGGGCTCCGGTCAGACCGGTATCTCAACGCCGGTCGGACCGAAGTAATAGATCCGATCCGCTAAACCTAAGTAACCTTAGCAAATAATCTTCAATCACCTCCAAACTTTGCAGAAATATTTAGAAAGGCAATTGATCTGAAAAAACAATAAGAGATCAAACACAATTCGCCCGGAGGGCCGAATTACCGAGTAGGGCGATAAAAACCGATAAAAAGGATAGCAATCCGTTACGTGGATTAACGGGAGGTTCACAAGCGAACCAGCAAGGGTTACCGTGATTACGGACGCAGCAGACGGAGGGCTTTCAAGCAAACCCACGAAGATGCGGAAAGTAAAGAAAAATAAATGCGATTCAAAGCTAGGGCATTGGATTTGTGGATTGGAGAGAGAGAGAGCCCTTGAATCGGCCTTGCCCCTAGTATTTATAGGGGGTGGGCTGGTTATCCCTAGCTAGAGATAGAGTTAGATGCGTCCAAAACCCTGTAGAGATAAGTTTTTGGGCGAAAATACCTCGAATCCTACTCGAATCCATAATCTGGACCCTGGCCAGTCTGACTGAGCCCATGGGTCCGGTCTGACCGAACATTGCCGGTTAGACCGGCCTACCATAGCCGGTCAGACCGGCCTTTGGCAGGTTTGACATATTTTCGGTCAAAAATACTATTTTTTAATATTTGCCTAGTTTGACCATTAATGCCATTTTTCGCTATAAACACATGCCCCCTGCCTTTTAGCAAACTTAGTGAGCTAAAAGCACGACGGGCCTTGGGCGATACTTGCAATATCGGCCTTTTAACACTTCAAACGTTTTGCCACACACTAGGGAAGTACTTTTTTAAATATCTACCATTCAAAGCCCTTCGAAATCACTCTCCTTTTCAAGATTCTAGGACATCTGCATTGCCTGGAGCGATTCCGACTACCTTAAAAGGTCCTTCCCAACTAGGTGACCATTTACCGAATTTTGAACCCCTAGTGCCTAATGGCAAAATCGTCTTCCACACCAAATCATCAATTTGAAACGATTTTGCCTTGACCTTCTTGTTGTAGGCCCTAGCTACTCTTCTTTTATCTTTCTCTATTGCCTCTAGAGCCTTCAAACTCTTATCGGTCACCTCTTCTAAATTATCTTTTAAAAGTGTCTCATGTTCGTCGACCGATAAACCATCTTGCTTAAGAAATCTAAGTGAGCCAAGATCCACCTCTACCGGTAGAACGACTTCTTGTCCATATACTAACTCATATGGACTGACTTTATTGGCACCGTGCTTTGTAACTCTACTAGCCCATAGAGCTTCGAAAAGTACCTCATGCCACCTTTTTGGAAACTCTTCAATCTTTTTCTTGATTAATTTAATCACAGTTTTGTTACTAAACTCGGCTTGACCATTGGCCTGAGCATAATATGGGGAAGAGTTTACCAATTTGACCCCAAAATATTCAGCAAAGTCCCTCACCTCTTTAGCAACAAATGAAGTACCTTGGTCCGTAGTGAGGGTTTGGGGAATGCCGAATCTGTGTATAATGTGTTTCAAGATGAAATCAATTACCTCGTTGTGAGGCATGTTCTTGAGCGGCACGACCTCGGTCCATTTGGTGAAGTAATCTGTTGCCATCAACACGAACCGATGCCCTTTCGAAGATGGAGGATGAATTTGGCCGATGAAGTCTAAACTCCAACCTCGGAACGGCCATGGTTTGATAATAGTATTAAGCACCGACGCGGGCGCTAGCTGAATATTTCCAAACTTTTGACAAGCTTCGCATCCTCTATAGTATCTAAAACAATCTTCAGTCATAGTCGGCAAATAAAAACCTGCCCTTTTGAGCATCCAACTCATCTTTGGGGCCGACTGATGAGTACCGCAAATCCCTTCATGTAATTCACCTGCAGCAACTCTAGCTTGATCGGGGTCCAAACACTTCAAAAGCACTCCATCAATAGTTCGGCGATACAACACATCGTCGAGCAAAACAAATTTGAAAGCCTGTCGCCGAACCTTTCGATGAACTTTTTGGCTTGGATTTCTCAAATATTGGACGATTGGGACCCTCCAATCGTCCTCACTAACCAAAGGAGAAATGACCAAATTCCCACTAGAACTGGCCTCAAGATTTATCATTTGGACCTGCCCCCCGAGCACTAAACCTTCCTGACAACGGTCGGTCGGACCAACCATGTTGGCCTGGTTCAACCGACTGTTGCCGGTTGTTTGGCACAATTCGGTCTGACCGTGCTTACAAAGTCGGTCAGACTAACAATAGTACCCTCGGGTGCTACATCATCTTCAAACATCGGCCTTTCCCGTGTGCAGAATTTGCCCCTCCTAATTTGATAGCCTGATGCTTGTTGAGCCAACTCATTTGCAAGTGAGTTGGCTTCTCTAGACACATGAGTAATCTCAAAATCATTAAAGGTAGAAATCAAGTCTAAACACTTATCCAAGTAGCTATTTAACAAACTGTTAAAACATTGAGCAAGCTTGGTTACTTGTTGCACGACTAATAAAGAATCACCATATGCATGAACATATTTCACACCCATGGAGTTTAACAACTCAAGACCTAGCAATAGGGCTTTGTATTCGGCTTGATTATTAGTTGAATGAAATTCCAAACGGGTCGAGGTTTCAAAGCGCATACCACCTGGTGATACGAGTACCACTCCAACACCTTGGCCATTTTTGCAAGCCGAACCATCGAAGTAAAGTTTCCATGGTAACACTTCAATTAAAGCGACTTTATCGCCCCAATTGACATCTACGTGGTGATCCACTATAAAATTAGCAATGACTTGGCCTTTCATAGCTTTTAACAGTTCATAAGCCAAATCATATTCGATTAACGCATACGCCCACTTGCCGATTCTACCACTTTTTGCAACATGTATTTTATGACATCCGTTTGGCAAGTGACAATACATGTGCTAGGGAGAAGATAGTGACGTAATTTGGTACACGCATAATAGAGGGATAAACACAAATGCTCCACAAACACGTACCTTGTCTCGACGTCTAGAAGTCGACGCAGATGTGGAACTTTCCACTCTTTCTTCTCAACAGGCACGATGTTAGCGACCCATTCTGCATACCTGCATGGCCTAATAAAACCTGCTGCTAATAGACGTTCAACCTCCTCTTTAACTCAATCATAGATGGCCGAATTGAAGCGGCGCAGTGGCTGTTTATAAGGCCTAAACTCAGGTTTGATGGGGAGCCGATGCTCAACAATCTCTCAGCTTAGCCCGGGCATCTCGCTGTAATCCCATGCGAAGCAATCAACATATGACCGAAGCAATTTTATTACTTCGGCCTTTACATCTGTTGGACCGGAAACGGCGACCAGAGGGGGGGTGAATGGGAGCTTTTTTAAAATTTCGGGCTAAAACTTAGCCTTCGGTTCTAAGTTCTGTCTTCTGCGGAACAGGCTTCGAACACTACCTTCGAAGGTCTGGTTCGGAGGTACTTCGACACCTTCGAACACAGGCTTCGGAGGAGCAAAAAGTTCGAAGCCAAGAAGACTTCGCTCCACTTACAACCCTCGAAAATCTACTCTGCTAAGTCAGTGCAGGCTCCGCACACAGGGTGCTTTGAGCAGGCTTCGCACTTCACCCTTCGCAAGAGTGGACAGCCCTCTGAGGACTTCGACCAAGTACTTGGCGGCAGCAACTGGTGCTGGGCTTCGTACACGAAGGTCTACACGCACACAAACGAACTACGCTAAGGGCTTCGACACAAGAAGCAAAACGGGCCTCGGTCAGGGCTACGCTAGTAAGCAGCGAGGTCACGCCTCCTGTTACACAGAGCGAATGCACACTGACAAAACACACTTCGCACGAAAAGCACCCTTCGCCTCAACAGGCTTCGGCGCACTACAACAGGCGAGGTATGTAACGCGAGCTCAAGCAAAAAGCACAGAATGCAGGGCTTCGCCGCTTGAACAAGGAACACAAAATAAATTGAACTCTGGATGAATACAGCGAGGTATGTGGCTACAGGAGCTCAACAGTAAATGCTCAAAGTGTTAAATGTTACCTACCGAGCCCCCATATTTATAGCCCACAGTTCACCCAAAGGAAGTGACTACTTTACCCCTAGGGTTTACAAAGGATTTGACTCTACAGAACTAAGGGGTACAAAAGGTAGTCCACCTTTATTCTGGAGGCTTCTCTGTCAGCTTTGCAGAGGGGACAGTGTCAGCCTTTTACAGAACAGACAGTGTCAGCCTTTGCAGTCTTTGACCTTCTGGAATCCTCCCTTCGCACGCGAGGGTGCGGTAGCTTTGGTGAGAAGCCTGAAGCCTGTTGGCCTTCGCTTCACCGAATTCAGCCTCCGATACAGTGACGGTTTTGAGCCGAAGCCGTCAAAGCCCTTGGGCCTTCGCACCAACACCTCCGGAGTGGACCACCACGGCTTCGCAGCTACTCCCAGCTCGAACTCCGTCAGTCCGTGTACCGAAGCCATGCAGGCTGAAGCACCTCAAGTCAACCTTGCTCCGGAGCTAGCCTCGCTCCGAAGCCTTCCTCACTCCGAAGCCCCACCTTCGGAGTACCACCCTTCGAAGTCCCTCCTTCGTCCAAGGCCTCCGCATGAAGCATTCCATGAGCACTTCGTCGCAGTGCCTCTCCACGAGCACACTCCTCGACAAGCCTCACCCGGACTATGCCTTCGATGCGCCTCGACTTCTGAGACCTTCGTCGGGTAACTTCGAATGTCTCCCTCCGGAGCACACTTCGAACACCTTGCCTCCGCAGAGGACTTGATCCACCAACTCCGAAGTCACTCCATTCGGAGTACCTTCGAAGTGCCTCACCTCCGAGGACTTTGTCTCGGAGTACCTTCAGCCGGAGCCACGCTCCGCACTCTCTGCCTTCACCTGGCACGCCTCGACCCGAGGACCGATCCGGACCCCCTTCGCAGCCACCGTGACGGAGCTCCCCGCTCCCCTGGCATCAAGCCTCCCGCTTGACCCAGGTTCACCTGGCTCGAACCTTGTCCGTCGCCTCCGAAGTCCCTGCGCACCACAGACAAGCAAACAAGTGTATCCAGTACTCCGGAGACCTCTCCGGGTTAGCAACCTCCGGTACACACTCCGGTGTTCCGCCCAAAGTACCGAAGCCCCTTCGGTACGAACCCAGTCAACGTGTACTGTCGGACCCCTCCGACAGGCACACTCCGCTGCACAGCCGCAGCAAGCAAACACCGAACACACTTCGGTGAGACCACCTCCGAACACACTTCGGAGGTACCACCTCCGAGAACCCTCCGGAGGTACCCTTCGAACAGAGGGTAAAAATCCTGTCAATCACTCATCACAAAACACCGAAACCAACCCTTGGTTTCTCAATCTCCCCCTTGATGAGTGCATTGACAACCAAATCCAAGTTCAAGAAAATTTAAAATTTTCAGCACACAAGTGACCATAAAAACTCAGAAAAGAGCATAATCATGTCACTTGATAAAAGAATTTTCCTCCCCCTTTCTCAAAAGAGTAAAAAGCCCCTTCGGCAATAAAAACTCCCCCTGAGTTAAATTTTCCCTTTGGCAATAAAAAATCTTCTCCCCCTTTATGTCAAATTTTCTCCCCCTTTGAAATTATACCTCCTTGCGGCAGAGAACGAAGCAAATTTCTCCCCCTTTGGCAATGCAAGCATCAAGGAGCATGTAAAAGATGCAAAGCTTCGAAATGAGCAGAATTGCAAAGACATATAAAGCAAAAATATGCCAACAGTAACACCAATGATCATGGGCTCAGCTCATATTAATTTTCTCTAAAAGCAGGATGAAGCATGTGATTTGAACATTTTGTTAAATAAAAACATCACCACTTAGTCAAGGAAACTAGACAAGTAAGAGCAAGGACTGCTCAAAGCTAGTCAATTTCTACTCTAGACAGACAAGTCCAGTTCAAATGGAGCTTGAAAAGCAAACTTGATAAACAATGAATTTTGTTGTTCTTTTCTTAGTGCCAGGGGTTATTTGTTTGTCCACCTTATACTTTCCAATCCGGCCAAGCCTAGGCATGAAAGCCATAAGAAGCTTAAGGCATAGATTTTGGCATACACTACGCTATTCCAGTTCAGACCAATGTGCAATGGTAAGCAGTCTAGAATAGGGTAGTGCGACAAACAAACCCACCTGGATCTTTTCACTTGAGGCATGCAAATCATGGAATTTTTGATTTTAACTTAAGTGAACCAAATGTTTGGCATTTTATGAATATCCATGAAAATGTAGAACAATTTTCCAAGTTGCAATTTTTAGCATCCAATGAGCAGTGTCTTGCTATCAAGCAGATAAAAGATAGCGAAAAGCAGTCCTGCCTAAACATGCTAGATTCAAGACTAAGCAGTGAGCACGATTTGATTTTGAAAATAAAACACCATGCACATGAATGTTTCAGATGAATTAACAAGAGCTGAGCTGACATGATTTCATGAATTCTAAGCAGGCATATAAGTGCAAAATATATAAATGCAATTTCAGCACAATTAGCAAAAGCACATCCATCTAAAACAGCTCCCCCTTCACAAAATGCCGTAAGGGTGACAAATGCCAAGTTCCCCACGCAAGTAAGCAAATCGAGAAGCATCGAGGGGTTTTGTAAAAATGTCGGCTAGCTGGTGTTGGGTATCAACATATTGAAGTTCAATATCACCCTTCTCATTGTGATCTCTGAGAAAATGATATCGTACATCAATGTGTTTGGTTCTGGAGTGCTGAACCGGGTTGTTTGCAATACAAATAGCACTAGTGTTATCACAGAAAAGTGGAACACTCTTATAATCTAACCCGAAATCCCGCAAAGTGGAAACCATCCACAAAATCTGAGAGCAACAGCTAGCTGCAGCAACATATTCGGCCTCAGCCGTCGATTGTGCAACACTAGACTGTTTGCGGGAAGACCAGCAAACCAGTGAAGTACCCAGAAAATGACAAGTACCAGAGGTACTCTTCCTATCAATTCTACACCCAGCAAAATCCGCATCGGAATAACCTTGAAGACATAAAGATGAAGATGCTGAATACCATATGCCAAATTCAAGGGTGTGTTTGAGATACCTTAAGATGCGTTTTACCGCTTGGCGGTGCGAAGCTCGTGGTGAAGCCTGAAAACGAGCGCACAGACACACTGCGAAGTGTATGTCCGGCCTCGTGGCAGTCAAGTAGAGGAGGGAGCCAATCATACTCCGGAACTCCTTCTGATCTACTGCTTCTCCATCTTCGTCAGGGTCCAATGCTACAGATGTAGCCATCGGAGTGGCGAGGGGCTTCGCATCGGACATGTCGAACTTCTGAGCAGGTCCTTGGAGTACTTTGTCTGGTGAACAAAAGTACCTTGTTTGCTTTGCTTGATTTGCAAACCAAGTAAAAAGGTGAGTTCACCCATCATTGACATTTCAAACTCCCTGCTCATGGTATCTGCAAACTCGGCAACCAAAGCATGAGAAGAGCCACCAAAGATGATATCATCCACATAAATCTGTACTAGGAGGAAATCTTTGCCATGCTTGAGAGTAAACAAAGTTTTATCAACCGAGCCCATCAAATACCCTCGCTCAAGCAGAAAAGACTTAAGTCTATCATACCAAGCCCGAGGGGCCTGCTTGAGTCCATAAAGAGCCTTATGAAGTTTAAGGACTTTATGTGGGTACTTGGGGTTTTCAAAACTAGGGGGTTGTTTTACATAGACATCTTCACCTATGAAGCCATTAAGAAAAGCACTTTTGACATCCATTTGATAGAGTTTGAATCCCCGGGATGTCGCAAAGGCAAGCAAAATCCTAATGGCCTCAAGGCGAGCAACAGGTGCAAAAGTTTCAGTAAAATCAATCCCTTCTAGTTGAGAAAAGCCCTGAGCTACAAGTCTAGCCTTGTTTCTAACAATTGTCCCATCCTCCCCTTGTTTATTTTTAAAAATCCATTTTGTTCCAATGAAATGAACATTTGGTGGAGGATCAACTAAAGTCCAGACTTGGTTTCTCTCAAAATTTTCAAGCTCTTCATGCATGGCATTGATCCAACTAGAATCAGAAAGTGCATGACTAACATCTAAGGGCTCGAAAGAAGCAACAAAAGCAGCATTAGTGAAATGGGCATGAGAACGAGTTACCCTTTGATCAAGCTCACCAATGATCTGCTCGGGAGGGTGCATCCTTTGAACATGATGTGGAGCCTCGCGGCGGGATGCAGTCTCCCCCTCAACTTGTGCGTTGGAGTGGTCCAAGATGACCGATGTTGAGGTAGTCGCTTCGGGACCTCGTGCCGAAGTAGTTGAAGCGGGGTCAGCTTCGGGGGTTGATGTCGAGGGTAGTAGGGGTTCATCCTCGAATTCTCCGGGATCTTCTTCTTCGAATAAGGTCTGTTCCATGTCGTGTTCATTTGCCTGTTCAAAAGCAGAACTAACAGAGGGGGTTGATTCATCAAAAGTCACATCACATGACTCGATGACAGTGTTAGTTTCCAAATTATAAACACGATAAGAATGACCATGAGTTGTGTAACCCAGAAAGATCCCGTCAGAAGAGCGCGACTCAAATTTATCCAAGTTACCGCGTTTTAGGATAAAGCAGCGACAGCCAAAAACTCGAAGATGAGTAACCTTGGGCTGTCTCCCAAAACGCAGCTCATAAGATGTCAAATTTAAAATTGAGCGCAAGAAAATTCGGTTTGAGATGTAACAAGTAGTGTTCATGGCCTCAGCCCAGAATTTTCTAGGAGTCCTATGCTCATCAAGCATCGTCCTAGCCATCTCAACCAAAGTGCGGTTTTTCCTCTCAACAACACTGTTCTGTTGAGGAACCCGTGGAGCAGAGAATTGATGTTCTATGCCATGCTCCATGCAAAAGTCAACAAAGAGACTATTTTTGAAATCAGTGCCATTATCGCTTCGAATGAATTTTAATGCACCAGGGAGTTCAGTGAAAAGTCTCAAAGCCAAGCTCCGAAAGTGTGAAAACACTTCATCTTTGCTGGCAAGAAAGAAGACCCAAGAGTAGCGAGAGAAATCGTCGACAATAACTAATACATACCACTTGCCGCCTAAAGAACTAACCCGAGAAGGACCTACAGTGTCCATATGGAGAAGTTCTCCGGGCTTTTCAGTCATCACTGTGGTGACTGGCGAATGCGAAGCGGCAATCATTTTTCCATGTCGACAAGGAGCGCAAACTAAATTCTTCTCAAACTTGAGCTTGGGCAATCCTCGGATCAGACCTAGGGCGCTCAAACGAGCGAGCAACTCAAAGCTCATATGCCCTAGTCTCCTATGCCACTTCCAAAGCTCAGAAGTCGAATGTGCAACAAGACAATGAGAAGAACCAGACGACTCTGAAAAATCAGCTCCAAAAACTCTCCCAACTCTAAAGATCTTACACACTACAACGCCATCAGAATTGAGCACTTGCGAAGTATCGCGATGAAATCGCACTTCGAAGCCCTCATCAAGCAACTGAGATACAGACAGCAAATTGTATCCCAGGTTCTCAACCAAAGCAACATCTTTGAGAGTGAAGTTCGAATTAATTCTTACCACACCTTTACCTTTCACTCTACTCCTTCGATTGTTTCCGAAGGTGATATGTTCCCTTTGCTTGGTTGTGGTGAGGCTGGAGAACCAAGCTGCATCTCCGGTCATGTGGCGCGAACAACCGGAGTCCATGATCCACGTGCCCTCCAAGCCTCGATCTGTCACCTACACATGATAAGAATGTCTCGATCGCTCAGTGCTGGGGTGAGTGAAATAATGACGAGGCATCCAGCACTGAGTGACACGAGTAGTAGGCACAGAAAAAGCAGACGGTCTACGCACATAATAATCAGAATGATGCAAAGTGCGAGGTCTACCTACATGCTGTGAATGAACAACATGTCAAGGTCTCCTACTCTGACGAGGTACAAATCTGCTAGCCCGAGGTCTACCACCATATGGAACATGGTGAAGACCTCGAGGAGCAAAACCTCTCCGAGAAGCACGAGGAGCCTCAAAAGCAGGACGATAGTACATCTCAGACTCATGCATACCTAAAGATGGGTAATGCATGTCCTGGTAACTCATCGCCTGAGAGCGTCGCTCATCCTTGATGCGATGAAAACAGAATCCAACCAAATGACCCGCCCGCTGACAATAGGAACAATGAAACACTCTCCTGGGGGCACTCTCATGGGTCACAGGAGCAACTCTCACAGGCTCCTTGGGTTTTCTCTGTGTAGTTTTCTTGGGAGGATTTTTCTTGGCAGGAGGAGTGGTTTTCTTTGGTGGATGGGTAGGCTTTTTGGCTGATGGGGTGTCTAACAGAGCTCTCTCTTTCTCTAGGGTGGTGGGAGAGGTAAAAACAGTTTTGTTTTCACTAACTGAAGGTATCCTCTCAAAACCCAAACCTAGAGCTACCCCTGCTCTGTCAGCACACATCTTGGTCTTGGCCAAGAGCAAATCCATCCTACCTTTTCCCTCAGTGCATTTATTAACCACGGAAAGAAGGTATTCATTTTCGGACATGAGGTTTTCAGCTCGCTCTCTGACAGTGCCTAGCTGGTCCTTAAGGGTGATGCAAGTGTCACAAACAGGTTGCACATCCTTAGAACTACCGGCCCTCTCCAATCTAGCCTCTAAATCATGAACATGCTTATCATGTAATTTAATGCTATCGCGTAATAAAGAGCAGTTCATGCAATCAATAACATCATGAGGTCTAGAATCCACCTCCAAAAGCTGCTTCTGTGCAGTCTCAAGCTCAGAAAGAGTTTGAGCATGAACAGAACGCAACTGAGCAAGCTCACTCATGACAACAGAACAAGATTCACATTCAGCATCATCAAATTTAGACTTAAGCATGGCATATTCAGTAGAAACATTTTCTAGCCTAAGTCTAAGGTCTTTTCTTTCTCTAGCGGCTTGCACAAGTAATCTATCCTGACCAAGCACTACTTCATTCAGCTCATCTAATTTAATTAGTAGCTGGTCAGATGAAAGGTTTACCTTAGATGAGTCAAGCTCATCGCCGCTGTGATCGCTGTCGGCCATGAAGCAAAGGCCGGTGAAGTCTCGTCCCTTCTTGTCCTTCTTGTCCTCCTTCCTTGGGGACTCCTCCTCCTCATAGCTCGACTCCTCAGTTGAGGATGTGACGTTGTCGCTGAGAGCAGCAACAAAAGCTCTAGAAGCGGCCTTGGCTACTTTCTTAGCCATCTTGCCGCGCTTGCCCTTTATAAAGGGTTTCCTCTCTTTCTTGTGGTATTTGGGGCGCTCACTCTCATCTCTCTTTTTGAGCTTGGGGCAATTAGCCTTAATATGAGAAGTGTCGCCACATTCATAGCAACCACTAAAGCCACTTCTCCTCTGATCCCGTCTCTCATGATGAAAGCGGGTGAACCTCCGGGCTATGAGAGCAAGCTCATCATCAGCTAGAGTGTCCACCTGCTCCTTTGTGACGGAGACCAGGGAGGACAAAGCAAAACCATCTGCAAAAACACAAGTACCAGATGTGCTTGGTTCTGCAGTGGTGCCACGGCTAGTGCTAGAAACCAATGCCAATGGTTGTGGCAAAGAGCTTCTATGCACTGCAAGAGATGCCTTGGCAATCTCTGTGGACTTCAGCTTGCTAAAGAGTTCATCACAGGTCAAGGTGTCATAGCCTGTGGACTCCTCAATGCTGGATATCTTCACTTCCCATATACTACGGTCAAGAGCATAGAGAAGCTTGATAGCCCTATCATGATCACTGTAAGCAAGCGTCCCGTTGGATCGCAAGTTACTCACTATAGCGTCAAAGCGGGAAAACATGGCATCTATAGATTCACCAGGTGCCTGCACAAACAGCTGGTACTGTTGGTTGTATGTGCTTTGGCGCCTGGCCTTAATCTGAGTAGAGCCCTCATGAAAAACAGTGAGCGTTGTCCAAATTTCCCTAGCAGTCCTAAGGTGCTGCACCCTATCAAACTCACTTCTACTCAAACCGATGAACAATATATTTCTTGCCTTGGAATTGGCATTATACTGATCCTTCTCAGTCTGAGAGGTGCGAGTCTCAGGGATGGAGTATTGTGAGTCCACAATCTCCCAAATTGCATTTCCTTGGCTTAACAAGTAAGCCTCCATGCGCACCTTCCAGTATGCAAAGTCTGTCCCATCGAACAGAGGAATTTTACTGCCTCTATCCATGTCGCCAACAGATCACAAAACCAGTTAAGGTCAACTGGTGATCTTAACCTGCTCTGATACCAAATGTTGGACCGGAAACGGCGACCAGAGGGGGGGTGAATGGGAGCTTTTTTAAAATTTCGGGCTAAAACTTAGCCTTCGGTTCTAAGTTCTGTCTTCTGCGGAACAGGCTTCGAACACTACCTTCGAAGGTCTGGTTCGGAGGTACTTCGACACCTTCGAACACAGGCTTCGGAGGAGCAAAAAGTTCGAAGCCAAGAAGACTTCGCTCCACTTACAACCCTCGAAAATCTACTCTGCTAAGTCAGTGCAGGCTCCGCACACAGGGTGCTTTGAGCAGGCTTCGCACTTCACCCTTCGCAAGAGTGGACAGCCCTCTGAGGACTTCGACCAAGTACTTGGCAGCAGCAACTGGTGCTGGGCTTCGTACACGAAGGTCTACACGCACACAAACGAACTACGCTAAGGGCTTCGACACAAGAAGCAAAACGGGCCTCGGTCAGGGCTACGCTAGTAAGCAGCGAGGTCACGCCTCCTGTTACACAGAGCGAATGCACACTGACAAAACACACTTCGCACAAAAAGCACCCTTCGCCTCAACAGGCTTCGGCGCACTATAACAGGCGAGGTATGTAACGCGAGCTCAAGCAAAAAGCACAGAATGCAGGGCTTCGCCGCTTGAACAAGGAACGCAAAATAAATTGAACTCTGGATGAATACAGCGAGGTATGTGGCTACAGGAGCTCAACAGTAAATGCTCAAAGTGTTAAATGTTACCTACCGAGCCCCCATATTTATAGCCCACAGTTCACCCAAAGGAAGTGACTACTTTATCCCTAGGGTTTACAAAGGATTTGACTCTACAGAACTAAGGGGTACAAAAGGTAGTCCACCTTTATTCTGGAGGCTTCTCTGTCAGCTTTGCAGAGGGGACAGTGTCAGCCTTTTACAGAACAGACAATTTCAGCCTTTGCAGTCTTTGACCTTCTGGAATCCTCCCTTCGCACGCGAGGGTGCGGTAGCTTTGGTGAGAAGCCTGAAGCCTGTTGGCCTTCGCTTCACCGAATTCAGCGTCCGATACAGTGACGGTTTTGAGCCGAAGCCGTCAAAGCCCTTGGGCCTTCGCACCAACACCTCCAGAGTGGACCACCACGGCTTCGCAGCTACTCCCAGCTCGAACTCCGTCAGTCCGTGTACCGAAGCCATGCAGGCCGAAGCACCTCAAGTCAACCTTGCTCCGGAGCTAGCCTCGCTCCGAAGCCTTCCTCACTCCGAAGCCCCACCTTCGGAGTACCACCCTTCGAAGTCCCTCCTTCGTCCAAGGCCTCCGCATGAAGCATTCCATGAGCACTTCGTCGCAGTGCCTCTCCCCGAGCACACTCCTCGACAAGCCTTACCCGGACTATGCCTTCGATGCGCCTCGACTTCTGAGACCTTCGTCGGGTAACTTCGAATGTCTCCCTCCAGAGCACACTTCGAACACCTTGCCTCCGCAGAGGACTTGATCCACCAACTCCGAAGTCACTCCATTCGGAGTACCTTCGAAGTGCCTCACCTCCGAGGACTTTGTCTCGGAGTACCTTCAGCCAGAGCCACGCTCCGCACTCTCTGCCTTCACCTGGCACGCCTCGACCCGAGGACCGATCCGGACCCCCTTCGCAGCCACCGTGACGGAGCTCCCCGCTCCCCTGGCATCAAGCCTCCCGCTTGACCCAGGTTCACCTGGCTCGAACCTTGTCCGTCGCCTCCGAAGTCCCTGCGCACCACAGACAAGCAAACAAGTGTATCCAGTACTCCGGAGACCTCTCCGGGTTAGCAACCTCCGGTACACACTCCGGTGTTCCGCCCAAAGTACCGAAGCCCCTTCGGTACGAACCCAGTCAACGTGTACTGTCGGACCCCTCCGACAGGCACACTCCGCTGCACAGCCGCAGCAAGCAAACACCGAACACACTTCGGTGAGACCACCTCCGAACACACTTCGGAGGTACCACCTCCGAGAACCCTCCGGAGGTACCCTTCGAACAGAGGGTAAAAATCCTGTCAATCACTCATCACAAAACACCGAAACCAACCCTTGGTTTCTCAACATCATTATTCAGATTCTGATTTACAAACGTCGGCCTCGGAACACTACCATCTCCTATGCCTACTTGTTCCAAAGGGTTGGCCGACGAGAATCCTTGACCTAATTTTTCTACCTCGCTAAAATCTTCAATGGCTTCGGCGATACCGTCTTGAGAAGACCGATATTGCTCCACGCGAGATTTTAGCCAATAAAGATTAGCGCTAGACATTCTCCTATCTTAGACACAACCGAGCCACACCGGCCGGCTTCACAGAAATAGCAACGAACCTCCCCTCTGATACACTGACAAAGTCGTAATCCGAGAGGTCCTATCCCGACAAGCACTCTATCTCATCATGGGCGGCGTCACTGGACGCATCGGCCAAACTAACATGGGACGATGTATCGGCGTACACTATCTCGACTTTGTCGCCATCCCATTGTATTAGGTGCTGATGCAAGGTGGACGACACACACTGATTTGCATGGATCCAGTCACGCCCAAGCAATACATTATAATTGCCTTGTACGTCGACGACGAAGAAAGCGGTGGGTAGCGTCTTGTTTCCCACCATCAGTTCCAGGGACAGTACTCCCTTGGCTTCCGTTGTGTCACCGTTGAAGCTGTTGAGGGTGACGTTGGTCTTCTTCAGGTCATCGTCATCTTTGCCGAGCTTCCTTAGAAGGGAGTACGACATTAGGTTCATGGTGGCGCCGCCATCGACAAGCATCCTCGAGATAGGCTTCCCGTCGATGTGCCCCCTTATGTAGAGGGGTCTCAGGTGTCGGTTCATGTCTCCGGGCTTATCGAATACGGTGTCCCACGGGCCGAGGTCTAGCTGAGCGACCCCGACCTCCTCCTGCAGTGGAGCAAACTCGAAAGGCAACATGACAGCGCTGACGTCCATCGCTTGAGGAGCAGGCCCCTCGGAGATGGGAGTGTAGTCATCGTCGAGCAAATCGTCTTCGTAGGAGCTAACAACAGGGGCCGATTCATCGACTATGACTGGACTGGGTCTCCAGACTTTCTTCACAGTGGGACGAGGACGGATTTCCTCAAAAAGTGTGTCCCGTGCCTCCTCGGCCTTCTCTTCTCCTATGTCCTATGCCCGCAAGCGCTGCAACCTCCTCTTTTGTGACTTGGACATCCCCAAGGGCACCCACGATGGCTGAGGATGGGTGTCGGGTGCCACGGTCTTGCTTATAACATTTTTGGCCGAAGGGGACTTGCTTGTATCAGCCTTGGATATCTTGCGTTTGGCATGAGAGGTCTCCTGCTCCTGGTCGGTCAGACCAGCCGTAGCAGGCCGGTCAGACCAGTCTGTGCCGAAAACCATCGTAAGGCCGGTCAGACCGGCCACAGTAGGCCGGTCAGACAGAGCTTCGGTTGAGTCTTCGCGCAGTCCCATCGGGGCATCCTTCGGGATTGGGACCTCCTGGGATCCAACCCTGATGACTATAACCTCCGAGGCATCTCCACGTTTATCCCTTCCGGTGACATCTCGCGGAGCCCGGTTCTGAGGCACTCGGAGACACTAGGAGTGTAAGTGTTAGTAGCCAGACATGGGACGAAGATCTTCGGTGGTAGAGGCCAAGCCGGAGTCATCGTCTAGCAGTAGGGCGGCGGCATTGGAGGCTCTAGCGACTTCGCCCACTGAGTGCCGAACCCGTTGGCTAGTTGGGAGCCTAGCCACATCGATGGTACCTTGGACCAGACCAGTGAAGGGTCCTGCCAAGTCAGAGGTAAATTAGCCCATGGCGGAGGCGAGCCCGGTCACTGGAGGCCGAGTCCATCCGGAGGCTGTAGCCCGCTCGGAAGAGGTGGGTTCGGCCATTGAGGCCCGGGTCCACCCGGAGGCTGGAAACCCTCTGGAGGAGGCGGGTTCGGCCACTGAGGCTCAAAGCTTCCCGGAAACAGGGGCCAAGCTAGGGGAGGGTTCGGCCAATGAGGTCCGAACCCTGCCGTAGGTTGGGACTGAGGTCTAAACCCTGCCGAAGGCTGTACCCACTCTGAAGGGGTGTTTAGACCTTGAGGTCTGAACTCAACACTCACGAGATTCGCCCTCCTAGAGGGATTCGACCGACCCGGAGCCCGTGGGTGAATACCTCTTCTTTCGGACCTTTGCTGGTGCTTGTACAAAAGCATCTTGTTAGTCACCTTCGGCCTTCTGTGATGTTTGTCCGAAGATGATGATTTAATATTTTCTTTCCACACCCGTGCCTCTGGATTCTTTGGTACAAATGTGCGTGTGCAAGTGTCTCCTATGACGATTGCTTTCCCCTTAGCTGACTCGGCCTGCTTTGGGCGAATCAACACCTTCTTCCTTTCTATCTCAACGTTGTTCATGGGAAAAGGGTCTCTGTCTAATTTCATCTTTGGATTTGCTTCTATTTTCAATCGTCCTTCCTCTATGGCTAATTGTACCTGTCGACGAAAAACGTTGCAATTGTTAGTGTAGTGAGAATGTGAATCATGCCACTTGCAGTAGGGATGCTTTTTTAATTCATCGGCTGATGGCATGACTTGCCCTTTCAGCAGCCGTAGAAGTTGATTTTTTAATAGGAAGTCAAATATCTTATCACATTTAGTTACGTCGAATGAATATATAAGTTCATTAGGCCGACTCTTAGATTGAGACTGCCACAATTCGGAGCAGGTGACGGGTTTGGACTTCATGCTCCAAGTCCATTCGGCCGTGTACGTATTGGCCGTATCCTCTTCCTCTTCGGATTCTCCCTCGTCAGAGTGCTCCATGGTGTGGATCTCAGCTCTTGGTTTATTAAAAGTTTTAACGAATTTTCTATCTTTGGCCCGGCCTTCCTGGACCATAGCATGTTGCAATACTTGGCTAACGTCCAAGAGGTTTTGATTATCCATACGCTCCTTAATTTCTGCCCATAGGCCATTGAATGCTAGATCTGCTAGGTCTCTTTCCGATACGTTTAGGCTAAAACATTTATTCCTGGTGTCTCTAAAGCATTTAACGTACTCAGAAACACTTTCGCTAGATTTTTGCTTAATCGCCGTGAGGTGAGATAGCCTAAGCTCGGTCTCGCCTGTGTAGAAATAATCATGAAACTTCTGCTCTAGTTGAGCCCATGTCTGCATGAAGTTCGGTGGAAGCGCCGAAAACCAAGTGAATGCGGTGCCGAACAACGATAGGGAAAATAACTTGAGTTTTAATGCATCCGATCCGCTAGCTTCGCCACATTGTGCTAGAAATTGGCTAATGTGTTCTAATGTGGATTTACTACCCTCGCCATCAAATTTCGTGAAATCTGGGACTCTATAACCGCAAGGGTACGGAATGGTGTCAAAGTGGTCGGGATATGGTTTTCGATAAACCCTAACTCTATCCCGAGGTGCTAAGCCGGTGCATTCCCTAAATAGCGCGTGAATACACTCCTCGATATCGTCGTGATCTAATGCTTGTGCGCGTCTTTCATGTGGTGGTGGGACGTGTGGCGGTATATCGACATGCTCTGGCCTATGCTGTGGTGTGGGAGTGTGCAGTGCGAGCGGCGGTGGCAGAGCAAGTATGGGTGTAGGCGGCGGTGGTACTTGATAAGCTGGGTTTGCCTGGCCATAAGCGTATTTATGTGTTTCGGCTGTGGATGAAGTAGCCGGAAACATGATGGTTTTTCCAGTATTGACGTCAGTTCTGCTATAAATATGTTGTGCTGGCGGAATACTAGTGATTGGTGCTGGTGAATCGGCCTCAGTAAAACCAAATCTTCTAAACACTGCCACCACTTGCGAGACAACTGCGGGTTCTAGTTTATTGGCTAGCGAGGCGCTAACCGCCTGATCAACAAACGCAGCTATTCTATGGTCGACTTGTGAGGCAGATAAAGGGGGTACCTGGGTCAAGTTTAGGTTGTCGCGCATGACGAATCCCGAGCGCGTCTTTATGCAATCTCTGAGCATCAGTTCTTCGAGTTCCTTCTTTTTTGCTTCGATCTTTGCTCGGTATTCCTCAGATATATCCGCCATGGTGGGTGTCATAATGTTGCGGTCATCGATGTCCGTGCTCCCCACAATGTTCATCGACGATGTAGTGGAAGTAGATGTATTAGATGTACCCGCCACCGATGTAGAGGTAGTAGTCATGGTTGGCGTTGTCCCCAGCGGAGTTGCCAGAAAGTGTGTTGACGCAGAAATGTGCCCCCGCACTTGGGCCAGTTCGATGTCCAAAAGTATCGCAACGATATCGACGTCGCGTTCCAACTACCCTGGATAGTGACAAGGGATTTGGAGTCGCCATACAATCAGATGAATAATTAATATTTTAATCCAATTGTCCGAAAAGTATTAGTAACAATGTGAATAGTAACAAAATGACCAAAATACCTGGAATTAGCCAATTTAGAGGCTGATTCGGAGTTACAGTGGAGTCTGGTCCAAAGGGTCCCTGGGACACCTTCGGCCTCAAGCCTGGTTAGACTGGAGGTATAACCTCGGTCGGACCAGAGGTTGCGAAGTGGCTCCGAGCGAAATCCCGAAGGTTGGATACGAAGTAAACTCCGACACGGTGCGGAGGGCTCCGGTCAGACCGATGAAGCCTCCCCGGTCAGACCAACGAGGTAGGTTTTGGAGTGCGCGGGCTCCGGCGAAGGGCTTCGGTGAAGGGCTTCGGCGGAGTGCGAAGTATCCCGGTCAGACCGGCGGGGCACCTTTGGTCTGACCGGCCATTGCCGACAATAGCCTGACGAAGGGCTCTGGTCAGACCGGTATCTCAATGCTAGTTAGACCGAAGTAACAGATCCGATCTGCTAAACCTCGGTAACCTTAGCAAATAATCTTCAATCACCTACAAACTTTGCAGAAATGTTTAGAAAGGCAATTGATCTGAAAAAACAATAAGAGATCAAACACAATTCGGCGAGAGGGCCGAATTACTGAGTAGGATGATAAATACCGATAAAAGGATAGCAATCCATTACGTGGATTAACGGGAGGTTCACAAGCGAACCAGCAAGGGTTACCGTGATTACGGAAGCGGCAGACGGAGGGCTTTCAAGCAAACCCACGAAGATGTGGAAAGTAAAGAAAAATAAATGCGATTCAAACTAGGGCTTTGGATTTGTGGATTGGAGAGAGAGCCCTTGAATCGGCCTTGCCCCTAGTATTTATAGGGCGGTGGGCTGGTTATCCCTGGCTAGAGATAGAGTTAGATGCATCCAAAACCCTGTAGAGATAAGTTTTGGGCAAAAATACCTCGAATCCTACACAGATCCATAATCTGGACCTTGGCCGGTCTGACCAAACAGGTCAGACCGGCCTACCATAGCCGGTCAGACCGGCCTTTGCCAGGTTTGACATATTTTCGGTCAAAAATACTATTTTTCAGTATTTGCCTAGTTTGACCATTAATGCCATTTTTGCTATAAACAACATCGTTTTTAAGGCTAGATTAATTTTAATGCATATGATCTCTCAATCTATCGAAACACATCTTATATGACAAGAGAGTGATAGCACTAGCTTTTTCTGGGATTTTACAGTGAAAGGTCATTTGCTTCCGTTTGTTCCTTTAGAGGTGCGTTTGGTGTTTTGAAAAGGCCATCGATTCAAAAAAATTTATTAAGGCTCCTATTCACCCTCCTCTAGTCACCGTTTCGGTCCTACATTTGGTATCATAGCAGGTTAAGATCACTAGTTGACCTTAACTAGTTTTGTGATCTATTGGCGACATGGACATAATCAGTCAAATTCCTTTGTTCGATGGGACAAATTTTGCCTACTAGAAGGTGCGTATAGAGGATTATCTTCAAATATAAGGGAGTGCAATTTGGGAGATTGTGGATTCACAATACTTCATCCCTAAGACTCACACTAATCAGACTAAGAAAGATCAATATACTGCTAACTACAAAGCTAGAAATATGTTGTTCATTAGCCTGAGTCGAAATGAGTTCAATAGGGTGCAGCACTGTCAGACTGCTAGGGATATTTGGTCCACTTTGACTGTTTTTCATGAGGGCACATCTCAAATGAAGGCCATGCGTCAAAACACTTATAATCAATAGTAGCAAATGTTTGTGCAGAGCCCTGGTGAATCTATTGATGCCATGTTTTCCTGTTTTGATGCTATCGTGAGTAATCTTCGTTCCACGGGTGTGCTTGCTTATTCTGATCATGAGAGGGGTATCAAGCTTCTCTATGCTCTTGATTGTAGCATATGGGAAGTGAAGATATCTAGTATTGAGGAATCCACAAGTTATGACATGTTAACTTGTAATGAACTCTTTAGCAAGCTAAAGTCCACTGAGATTGCTAAGGAATCTCGCCGAGGGCTTGGAAACTCTTTGCTACCCTCCATGGCACTAGTTTCTGGTTCTAGCAGTGGCACCTCATCTAGAGGTATTGCATCTGGTTCTTCTGGGTCTTGTGTCTTTACTGGCAGCTTTGCCTTGTCCTCTCTGGTCTCTGTCACAAAAGAATAGGTGGACACTTTGGATGATGAGAAGCTTGCTCTCATTGTCAAGAAGTTCACCCGATTCTATAATGATAGATGGGATCATAGGAGAGGAGGCTCTCAGGGACGTTTTGAGTGTGGGGATACATCGCACATTAAAAGCTAACTTCCCTAAACTAAAAAAGAAAGATGAAAATGAGCACATGCACCAGAAGATGGACAAGAAGACCTACTTCCAGAAGAACCGCAACAAGATGGCGAAGATAGCAACTAAGGCAGTGTCCAGAGCTTTCATGGCCGCACTGAGAAACATCGACACTTCTTCAAGTGAAGAGCCAAGCTCTGACGAGGATGAACCATAGAAGAAGGAGGAAAATAAGTTGAAGGACTTCACCGGCCTTTGCTTCATGGCCGACGACATCCACAACGACGATGAGATAGACTCATCAGAGGTAACTTTATCCCACAACTAAATTTTGGTTATAGTTGATGAATTGAATGATGTTTTAATTGGTCAGGATATGTTACCGTCTTGGGCACCTTCGGGTATATCCAAATCGCAGAAGAGATGCATGTAACATTTGCGATCACAGGAGATGCGTGAGAAGAAGGCCGAGGATGAGTGAGATGCCATCTTCGAGGAGATCCGCCCTCGGCCAGTTGTGAAGCAATTATGGAAGCCCAAGCCAGTTGAGGCAAACAACCCGGCTCCCATTCTGAGCGATGACAACGACGACATGCTCGACGATGACTACACGCCCGTCCCCGAGGGGCCCACACCTCAGGCAATGGATATAAACGTCATCATGCTTCCCACCGAGTTCGTGCTACCACAAGACGAGGCCGAGGTCGCTCAATTAATCCTCGGCCCAAGAAATGCTATTTTCGAGAAGCCCGAGGATACGACTCATCACTTGACGGAAAGTCGATCTCCAGGATGCTTGTTGATGGTGGTGCCACTATCAACTTGATGCCGTACTCTCTCTTGAAGAATCTCGGGAAGGACGAAGAAGATTTGAAGAAAACCAACTTGAAACTCAACGACTTCAACGGAGAGAGCTCCAAGGCCAACAACGTACTTTCGTTGGAGCTGATGGTTGGCAACAAGATGTTGCTGACGGCATTCTTCATCGTCGACGTGCAAGGTAACTACAGCCTATTACTTGGGCGTGATTAGATTCATGCAAATTGTTGCATTCCGTCTACAATGCACTAGTGCCTCATTCACTGCGACGGCGATGACGTGGAGGTTGTACTAGCTGACACTTCGGCCCAGGTTGCCTTGGCCGATGTGTCTATCGATGCCGTCTATGATAAAGTAGAGTGTCTGTCAGGTAGAGATCTCTCAGATTATGACTTTGTTAGTGTGTTTGGGGGACATTTTGTTCTAGTGTCTATGAAGCTGGCTGGTGTAGCACGGCTATCGCTAAATTAGTGGTCATGACTAGTACGAGTAATCTTGATTAGCTGAAGTCCTGTGTGGAGCAATATTGGTCTTCTAAAGATGGTATTGCCGAAGACATTGAATATTTTAGTGCAGTAGAAAAGTTAGGTCAAGGTTTTGCGTCGGCCGACCCTCTAGAAGATATCGATTTAGGCGATGGTAGTATTCCAAGGCCGACTTTTGTAAACAAAAATTTGCCAGCTAATGAAAATGCTGAAGTAATAAGGTTTCTTTGGTCGTATGTCGATTATTTTGCATGGGAGTACAGTGAAATCCCCGGACTAAGCCGCGAGCTCATGGAGCATCGGCTGCCTATCAAACCCAGGTTTAGACCTTATAAGCAGCCCTTCGTCGCTTTAATTCAGCCGTGTATGACTGAGTTAAAGAGGAAGTAGAACAATTACTCAAGCCTGAATTTATTAGGCCATGCAGATATGCTGAATGGGTTGCTAACATTGTGCCTGCAGAGAAGAAAGGGAGCGAGAAAATATGAGTTTGTATCGATTTCAGGGATCTGAACAAGGCCACTCCGAAGGACAAGTACCCCATGCCGATAGCCGACATGTTGATCAACGATGCTTTAGGACACAAGGTAAAGTTTTATTGATGGCAATGCTGGTTATAATCAAATTTTTATGGCCGAAGAGGACGTCTACAAGATAGCCTTTCGATGCCCTGGTTTTGTCGGCTTGTTTGAGTGGGTTGTTATGACTTTTGGTTTAAAGAATGCTGGAGCTACATATCCACATGCTATAAACTTGATCTTTCATGACTTGCTAGGAGTTATGCTAGAGGTCTATATATATGATGTTGTAATCAAATCGGATGCCATGGGGAACCATTTAGCCGATTTGAGAGTTGCTTTTGATAGAATGCGTCAATATGGCTTAAAAATGAATCCGCTCAAGTGTGCTTTTGGCGTGTCGGTGGGCAAGTTCTTAGGATTCATGATTCATCAAAGAGGTATTGAAATTGATCCTAATAGGCTTGAGAAGATTAAGAACTTTGAACCGCCGACATGCAAGAGAGATATGCAAAAGTTGCTAGGCAAGATGAATTATTTGCGCCGCTTTATATCTAACTTGTCTGTCAAGATCGATGCTTTTGTCCCCAAACTCCAGCTAAAGAACGAGGCCGAGTTCACCTGGGGGCAAGTCAACAACGTGCCTTTGAAAACATTAAAGAATGCCTATCATCACCGCCAGTGGCGAGGGCGCCCAAGGCCGGAATACCGTTTCGGCTATATTTCACCGTGGAGGAGAGCGTGATAGTAGCTGTGTTGACTCAAGAGGTGGAGTGAAAAGAATACATCATAACATTCTTGAGATGCCGCTTGTTGGACGCTGAGACAAGGTACGTGTTTGTGGAGCATTTGTGTTTATCACTTTATTATGCTTGTACCAAATTACGTCACTACCTTATCCCTAGCACATGTATTGTTACTTGTCATACCGATGTCATAAAATACATGTTGCAAAAGCCAATTCTAAGTGGTAGAATCGGAAAGTGGGCTTATGCTTTGATTGAATATGATTTGTCTTATTGTTGGTGCAAAAGTTACACCAACAGGTTCTCGGTAATCAAGAATGAACAAACAAGAAGTTTGCGCTTCAGGACTAACTCGAGCCTCCGTAAAGGATAATAGCTCAAGTGGTCCGAATGTGTGTGTTTGAACAATTAGCTCTAGATCCCTTTTAAAAGGTACAATGGGGGGTATTTATAGGGAAAAAACATAAGGAAAAGACCTATTTACCCTTAAATTACAACCGACATAGTAGAATCTATTCGGTATTATAAACAAGGTTATACACGGTAAAGTGCTGCAGGGTAGATGGATAAGCTGAATATCCAATCAATCATGTCCTTCTGCTTCGAGGCCTCCATCTTCCTTTCGGAGGGTTCTCTAGGACTTCGCACCGTGGCACCCTCCGGTCGTGGCGACGTATGCTCCGAACAGCAGTTCACCACCTTCGGGATCCTTGCTCAGCCCGCGAAGGGTTACTCTTTAAGTCTGGGAAATAGAGTAATTTCCCCCAACAGTAGCCCCTCGAATACGCCTTTCTGTAGTTAACCTGTTTTATAAAGAAGGCAGTATACGAAAAGAACATTTCTAATTTCTGAGGCTTAAAGAGGATTCGAAGATGTTGTGACTTAGCCCAGGATTTTGGACCCAATACTTTTGAACCTTTGTCTTCAAGTTTTCGATACAGTAAGAGAACTCCCTGGGAATGGAACGGTTTCAGAGTGTGAGTGCCGTGATGACGGTTACGGAGTATCCTCGTCGTGGAGACGGTTACGGAGTACCCTCGTCGTGGAGACGGTTCTAGAGGGCAAACGTCGTGGGGTGGGTCCCGTCAATGTGACCGTTACGGCGCAAATAGCCGTTACCCTCTGTAAAAAAGGTAACGGTCGATTTCTTCAGCGGTTTATACGCCGTTCCAGTGACCGGACCCACTTGTCGGTGACGGAGGCAGGACCTGCAATGTGAAACCAACCGAAGAGTAGTACTGGTCGCATGGTTATAAAAAGGGGAAAACGAAGATTAACCGAGAGTTTTTACCGCATTCACCACCTGCAATTCACTTTTCCGCCAATCTTCCAAACTCCTTGAACGTTTGAGAGCGATGGCGAGAACTAGCCACACCACTCCCGCAGCGGCTAATACCTTGGCGCAGAGACAGGCGTGGGCTGCTTCAGCAGCAGCGGTAATGGCGGGAGGTCCGAGCGGTGCTTGGCCCAGGAATCCTCGGGCGCTCCGCCCGCCTTCCAAGAAGAAGATTGCGCAAAGCTTCATCATCGGCCAATCCTTGAGCACCGCTGAATCCATAGAGGAAGCAGTGGAGGGGAAGCTGGGAGCTGGAATGAGGACCCGAGTTCCTGGGACAGAATCAACTCCACGACCACGAAGCGGAGAGGTGGTGGTCTTCGAAGCATTTTTCGAGGCAGGTCTGGGACTGCCAGCTGTGGATTTCCTGGCAGAGGTGTTGGACTTGTTCCACATAACCCTGCCTCAGCTGTCCCCCAACGCGATCGTCCGTCTGGCTGTCTTCGAATGGGTGCTTCGGGCGGAGGGATGCGAAGGCCGCTCCGAAATCTTCGCGGTGACCCACGAGGCCATCTGCCAACCGAAGCCTCAAGATGGGCCAGGGGACTCCAAGGTGACGATAGCCTTCGGCAGCGTCAACTTCCAGCTACGGAGGGAGCATGCTCTCCATTTCCCTGCCAAAGCCATAAACGACCGGTGGTACACGAACTGGATACTTCGGTGGTTCTACGCCGAAGTAGGAGAGGACTCCCCTCTCTCGGGTCCTCTCCAAGAGATCTGGTTCTGGAAGGAGGCTGACATCTCCTCGAACCCTAGCTTGCTCACGACGAGGCTAGGGTTGCTTGCTTCAGTGGCCCGCCGCATGAGCATGCACGACCTGGCCGAGGAGTTCGTCGGGCTTCGAATCCCTCCTCTCGGAGCCAACTGGCCGATCGTAATCCCACAAGCCTCGGAGGGGGACCTCCGAAACTTAGGTACACCTTCTTCCTGTTGCATCATATTATATGAACAAATTAATTATACTCATACTTTTATACCTCTTTCTTTCAGCAGCGCCTCTGGCATTAGCTCCGGAAGACATAGTTCGGGCCACCGAATGAATTCTCGGAGCCCCTTCGGTGGCCGAGAGGCAGAGAAGGCTGGAGTTGGTGGGGAGTTGGGAGCGATCCAACAGGGTGTGGAGAGCCCTCGGCATGGAGCCCCCGCAGCTTCCCGACTTCGCCCCAACCGGAGCGGCTGGCCGCAAGAGGAAAGCAGCGGCCGAGCCCTCCAAGAAAGCCGGTAAGCAGCCGCTTCAGAAGAAGGCAGCGAAGCAACCTCCTCACTTGACGCCTGCTTCGTCTTCTTTGTCGCCAGACGAGCGGAGCCCAACTCCCGAAGAGGTAGAAGACTCCGAAGGCGCGATGGCGGCGGCCTTCGAGGCCTACCTCCTAGTTGACGAAGATATGGGGGAGGTCCCCCCAAACACCTCCGTCAGGGAGGGGGTTAGCGTAACTCCAATGACTCCTCCCGCACCCGTCGCCGTGCCGGTGGAGTCAGACTCTACTCCCGACTTGCCCACACTCGAAGCGGTCCCTGCGGAGACCGTGACTCCGATGGAGGATACCGAGGGCAGGACCTCGGGGGATGACTTCGCCAACATCCTCCAGATGTACGAAGTCTTGGAGGATCCAGCGATCCTTCCTCAAGAAGCTCTCAGAGGTATTTTTCTGAAGCTCCTCCCTTTTGTCAATACTCGCCTGCTATCTGTAAAACACGCTTATTAATCTTGCTATTGAAGTAGGTACCTCTTCGGGTACCGAAGCTTTGGTGGCGCCCGAAGTCCCCGCTTCTTCGGAAACGGTTATCCGAGCGGACCCTTCTGCTCCTCTGGGGGCTCCGAGCCTGGTGGCAGAGAACGCGTCCTTCGGGGCGGACGACGTGCTTCCCGGGACGGAGTTGCCTCCGGCCGCGGCCACCTCGACCACCGAAGTCGCCTCCGAAAATGTGGTTCCGGCCGGAGAGGTGGTGGCCGGGGGTCAGAGTGCTCTTGCTTCTCCCCCCTTCGTGCCGGGGAGGGGTAAGAGCATTTCTAGCCTTGGCCTTCGTCCTGGCCAAACCGCACCCTCCGTCGGCAATTCGGAGGACGAGGCCGCAACGGACGACGCCCGAGCTTTGTCTTGGCTTCCTCTACTGGCTCCTTTCGTGGAGCACCGGAGCGGCCTTCGAAGACTCATGGAGCCCCTGGCCGAGAGAAGCCAAGACATTGCTAACTCGGAGTTGATCTCCGTCTTGAGCGAGACTAGGGCTTCGACCCTCAACACGGCCCTCGAAAGGGCCGCCCTTCAGGTATGAAAAAGATACCATAGTTGCTATATATTAATGTTCATAACTTCTTTAGTGCTTACCTAGTTCTTCTTGCAGCAATTTGCCCTTGCTAGAGCGGCAACGACTTCCAACGAGGTCGAAATTAATCGACTCAACCGGAAGGTCACTACCCTCCAGACGGCCCTTAACGACTCCACCGGGAGGTCCCTCAGGCTGGAGGAAGAGGTTTTGGAGGAACGGAAGGCTAGGGCAGCATCTGACGAAGCCCTCGAAGCCCTCCGTTCGTCAGCCCAGGAAGCTGAGGCCGAACGCGTTGTTCTCCGCGTGGAGGTCGAAAAGCTCCGTCAGGATGCAGCTACCTCGAGCGCACAGTTGGTGGAGCTTCAAGGGGCTCTTAGCCAAGCGATGGCACACAAAAGTTCTTTGATGCTCCTGGTGGCCGCGGTGGACGCGACTGTTGCGAACCTGGAAGCGGCAGAGAGGAAAAATTCCAGTACTGCTGATCGTACCTTGGAAGCTCTTCAGGGTACGTTGGAGTACTTCGGCACTATGTGCCCTTCGTCCTCCGCCACAGCCTACGAGCCACTCGACCGAAAGCTGACGAGGATCCAGGTTGCTTCGTCGCTGATGAAGAACTCCGGTATTCGGTACGGGGAGATCTCCGGACAGTGTGCTGGCATAGGGGTTCTTCGTCACCTTGAATCTCTTCGGATCCCTCTTGGCTCGGTTGGAAGCTCATCCCCTAGAGGCTTCGCGGATGATGACTTGCTGCGGCCATCTTCGGAGGTGGCTTTGGCTTGGGAAGCCTTCTGGTCAGCCTAGAAGACGGACCATAAGGTCGCTGCTAAGGCCTGGATCGACGAGGCTCGCCGGCAGAAGCAAGCTCAAACGAAGCCACCACTCCCTGCTTCGCCAGCCCCTCTGGTTCCTGCTCCGCCAGCCGACCCGCAGGTCTAGCCGCTTAGGATCACTGTGTACCTGTGGCCTTGTAAACCTTGTTTTATTAATGAAAAAGTTATAAACAGTACTCGTCTTGGGTGTTTTGCTCTTTTTTAGGTTTTGTCATGCCCTTCGAGCCCTGACTTCGAACTTCTGGAAACTACCGTCGAGCTTCGAAAGGAGTGGGCAGTCCTTGAGAGTTTGAGACCTTACCGCCGTTCCCGCTTCTCTGTTCCTCGCGGAGACGGGGGGAGGTTACCCTTGAAGTACGAAGGGACGTTTTATCTTATATTAAAGAGGAAGAGAAGGCGGAGGGGTCTTCATCTTCCGAACCTATTGACTGGTCCGACTCGGAGTACCAAGCCGAAAACCCTGCAGAGGCAGACTCCGAAAGGCTCTTGACATGGGCTGAACTTCAGGAGGAGCAGAAGAAACTGCGACTTCAAGCTCCGAAGGGCAAAGTAGCCGCAGGGGTAGCTCTAGGGGTCGAAAGGGTCTCCATTTTTATTTGGGTTTAGATAACAATTTTTCTTGATGTATGAGTATAATATTTTAATGTGGAATGCTTCGACAGTATGCCGTGTGACTCCTACCCTCCTACCCCCCTTGTGGGTGGCGGAGCCTTTATCATACAAAAGGGTTCGCTAGGCACAATGATTGTCCGAACACCTGCATGCTTCGAATTTGCATATCTCATCATCAAAGTTTTTAGATTTTTTCACGTATCCTAACAAGCCGGAGCCTGGAATCTGTAGGGTGGCCACCTTCGGCTCTTTTACAGATACTTCGCACCCGGAGGCTTGAAATTCTGTTTTATTTAAAGTCCTTAGACTCTTCTACGGATCCTAACAAGCCGGAGCCTGGAATCCGTAGGTTGGCCACCTTCGGCTCTTTTACAGACACTTCGCACTCGGAGGCTTGAATTTCTGTTTTATTTAAAGTCCTTAGACTCTTCTACGGATCCTAACAAGCCGTAGCCTGGAATCCGTAGGTTGGCCACCTTCGGCTCTTTTACAGACACTTCACACCCGGAGGCTTGAAATTCTGTTTTATTTAAAGTCCTTAGACTCTTCTACGGATCCTAACAAGTCGGAGCCTGGAATCCGTAGGTTGGCCACCTTCGGCTCTTTTACAGACACTTCGCACCCGGAGGCTTGAAATTCTGTTTTATTTAAAGTCCTTAGACTCTTCTACGGATCCTAACAAGCCGGAGCCTGGAATCCGTAGGTTGGCCACCTTCGGCTCCAACTGTTGGTGCAAAAGTTACACCAACAGGTTCTCGGTAATCAAGAACGAACAAACAAGAAGTTTGCACTTCAGGACTAACTCGAGCCTCCGTAAAGGATAATAGCTCAAGTGGTCCGAATGTGTGTGTTTGAACAATTAGCTCTGGATCCCTTTTACAAGGTACAATGGGGGGTATTTATAGGGAAAAAAACATAAGGAAAAGACCTATTTACCCTTAAATTACAACCGACATAGTAGAATCTATTCAGTATTATAAACAAGGTTATACACGGTAAAGTGCTGCAGGGTAGATGGATAAGCTGAATATCCAATCAATCATGTCCTTCTGCTTCGAGGCCTTCATCTTCCTTTCGGAGGGTTCTCTAGGACTTCGCACCGTGGCATCCTCCGGTCGTGGCGACGTATGCTCCGAACAGCAGTTCGCCACCTTCGGGATCCTTGCTCAACCCGCGAAGGGTTACTCTTTAAGTCTGGGAAATAGAGTAATTTCCCCCAACACTTATGAACCTTTGAGAGCTAGGAAAGGCCAAATCGTCGCTAACTTTATAGTTGATCACCATGTAGATGTCAATTGGGGTAGCGATGTCGCTCTAATTGAGATAGTGCCATGGAAACATTATTTTGATGGTTTGGGTTGCAAGAGTAGCCAAGGTATTAGAGTGGTTCTCATATCACCTAACGGTATGCGCTTTGAGACCTCGACCCATTTACAATTTCCTTATACTAATAACCAAGCCGGATATGAAGCTTTATTGCTAGGACTTGAATTGCTAGGTTCCATGGGTGTTAAAATTGCTCAATGTTTTAATGGTCTACTAAATAGCTACTTGGATAAATGTCTAGACATAATTGCCACTTTTGATGATTTTGAAATTTCTCATGTGTCTAGAGAAGCCAACTCATTAGCAAATGAGTTGGCTCAACAAGCATTTGGCTATCAAGTAAAGAGGTAAATTTTTCGCACAAAACAAGTCGATGCTTGAAAGTGTGGTGTCAACCGAGACAAATAGCTTCAGTTTGACCGGCCTGACAAGGCATGTCTGATCGCAGGCGTGTTGTCGGTCTAACCAGCCATGTCAGGCCGGTCTGACAGGCCCTTCTCCGCCATCCAGAAATAGGTGGTTCTACCATACCACCAAGGCCGGTCCGACCGACGTGTGCCAGATTGACTCAAGGCTCGGGGGCAACTTCAAATTTGTGATTTAAACACCAATTCAAGTGGAGAATTGGTGAATACTACTGTAATCCATAAGGTTGATTGGAGAATCCCAATTGTCCAATATTTAAAAGATCCAGTCAAATGGTTGATCGGGAAGTTCAGCGACATTTCGCATTGGACCCCGCGATGCCGAAGCCCCGGTCTGACTGAGGCTTCATCGATGGTCTGACTGGGTACCCCCATCGGTTCGACCGCTTAGAGCCCGCTTTGCACCAGAATGCCGAGGCCACCCTCGATGACCCCTTCGTAGGCGTCGGTCCGACTGGCCAACAGGCCGAAGCCTCCCTTGGGACACTTCGGACCCCTTCGCTGTTTTCGGTATAATTACCTGCACTGCTCGGTCTGACCGACTTCATTTGGCCGGTCTGACCGACTCCTCTATTTTTTTGTATAATCGGCTTTAGCTGGCCGATTAGGTCTAACACTATTTATTTTTGGCTAATTGAACTTCATTTCTGAATATATGTTTGATTACCTGGTGACTTCGTTTCCCCTTACCACTGATTAAGGGTTGTCGGAACGTGATGTCAATGTCTCACGATGTTTTTGGATCATCGAACCAGCCCAAGTGCGGCGGCACATTTTCGTGTCAACAATACTATTGGACGCTAAAGCCCGATACCTCGCAATGGAAAAGCTCTATTTATGTTTGTATTTCTTGTGCACCAAGTTGAGGCATTATTTCCAATCGATAGAATTCATCGTAGTATGCAAGGCAGATGTCATCAAGTACATGCTATCGACCGCAGTATTAAAAGGGTGTATCGGAAAATGGGTGCTTGCCCTTACTGAATTTGACCTACGATATTAATCGGCCAAGGCAATAAAAGGGAAAGTGATAGCCAATTTCATAGTCCAGTACAGAGATGAGGTAGCAACTTATGCCAAGCCAACACCATGGACTTTATTCTTCGATGGATCGGTGTGTCGGCATGGATGCGATATAGGGCTAGTAATTATCTCCCCTCAGGGGCATCATTTGAATTCACATACACAATCAAGCCTTTCTCCACCAACAATCAAGCTGAGTACGAGGCAGTATTGAAAGGGCTGCAACTGCTAGAGAAAGTTGGCACCGACATAGTAGAAGTCTTGGGAGATTCCTTGTTGGTGATGAGACAACTATCAGGTGAATACAAGTGCAAGGATGATGTGCTAAAAGGATATCATGACTAATGTCAAGAAATGATGGCAGGTTTCAGAAGCATAACCCTCACACATGTCCTGAGGGAGCATAGTGCAGAAGCGAATGATTTGGCCTAGACGGCATCAGGATACAAACCGATGAGTAGATCAATCGAGGTAGAGATCATAGAAATATAAGCTGACGACTAGAGGTATGACATCATTACTTATTTGAGAAATTCTTTGACATCAATGCCAAGAAAACTTAGATACCAGGCTACGAAGTATGTGCTGCTCAATGAAGATCTCTACTATCGGATGACTGACGGAGTCCTGCTCAAGTGCATAAAGAATGAAGAGACCAAAGTTGTGATGTGCGAGGTTCATGACGGCATATGCAGGACACACGAGTTGGCCTATAAAATGAAGTGGTTGATCCGACGAGCAGTTTATTTTTGGTTGACTATGGTGGAAGACTGCATAAAATATTATAGAGGGTGTTAAGACTATTAGAAGTTTAGGGCCATTCAGAGAGCGCCCACATCGGCAATGAACCCCAATAGTTAAGCCTTGGCCCTTCAACGGATGGGGCATTGATATGATTGACCAAATTTACCCAACATCAAGTAAATAAATTTTTACTGATGGCTACTGATTACTTCACAAAATGGGTAGAGGTCTTTCTACTAAAAAATGTATCTTCTACCGATGCCATCTTTTTCATTAAGGAACATATAGTGTATCAGATCGGGATCCCACAGACCATCACGATGGACCAAGGGATGATTTTCATATCTAAAGAGTTCCAGCAATTCACAAACGGTATGGGAATCAAGCTCTTACATTCATCACCATATTATGCACAAGCCAACGGGCAAGCTAAAGCAACCAACAGGAGTTTCATCAAGTTGATAAAGCGGAAGATTAACGAGTAGTCAAAGTAGTGGCATCGGTCTCTATCAGAAGCACTTTGGGCCTTTCGGATGGCGCGTCATGGGTCTACTTAGGTGCCACCATATCAGCTAGTCTATGGCGATGAAGTAGTACTACCTTGGGAAAATAACATCGGCTCGAGAAGGATAACCCTACAAGACCAACTCACGACCGATGATTATTATGACCTAATGAGAGATGGCCTAGACAACTTAGCGCAGATCTGATTGAGAGATCTTGGGAAGATTGAGGAAAATAAAGCAAGAGGTTCCAAGTATTATAATAAAAAAGTGGTTCCCAAGTCATTTGAAGAGGGAGATCTCGTATGGAAACTTATCATGCTGATCTGGTCCAAAGACAGTCGGTTCGGTAAGTGGTCACCTAATTGGGAAGGAATCTTCCAGATACATCAAGTTGTGCCTGGTAATGCTTATCTACTCGAAGGGTTAGATGGAGAATTGTTCGGGAAAACATTGAATGGGAAGTATTTAAAGAAGTACTTTCCGAGTGTTTGGATAAATGCCTAAGGATCTACACGGAATGCAGAAATAGCCGATACTGAGGGTATCGCCTTTAGATGGTCGATGGTGAAACATCGTCCTCAGACACGAGAAAATACAAGAAAAAGTTTAGGAATCCATAGCAATGCATCATAAGAAGGTAAAAGTTTATGGTTTATACAACATTCGATAGCATGATACAAAATAATTCAAAGGAGAAAATGGCGAATCACCTCGAACGCTGAGAAACCATGTTGAAGAATATGGTTTTGATACTCTAGATGTGATGAGTGATTGTCAACGAAAGTCAAAGGAAGAGAAAGGAAGACCTGTCGTGTCTGAGGCGCGTGTGACTCAGGTACACGGGCAACGAGCGAAAGCCGAGCAAAGGAGCCGCGGAGTCGGGCTGGCAGGTTTCCTTGCACACAGCAGCAGCCATCATCACGAGTTCCCACCAGCGACATGGCGTGGTGTTCGGTAGCCAAGCGCCAGGATTGTTCACGGCGCGAGCGGCATTTTGGCGCAAGCAGAAATTGCGGCCGACGATGACGAGTTGTTTTACGACGCATCTGTTTAGCAGATCTCCATGCAGGTAAGTTTCTAATCTCCTATTTTTAGTAGATCATTTTTAGAGATAATCATTTGTTAATTATTTAGCGAAAATTCGTGTTAATTTAATCTACCAAATTATTTTTAGTAATCATATATTTTTCATTTATATCTGCTTAATCTGCTTATATAAAAAGTAAAGAAAAGTTTATTAGTCGCAGTAGTACTCTTAATTCTAGTCTTTACCTGAAATATTTTTAGGTTATTTCTGAATTAATTTTTGGATGATCCATATTTTATTTAGTTAATTAGTATTTTATTTTTATACTGCAATCTGAACATTTTATTAAGATATTTATTGTTTTTTATTACGTCATTAAATATTTCTAGTACCCATTTTTATTTACTGCAGTGATTCTTTTTAGTTTAGCTTTAATATCATTTTAATTAGGACACCAGTCATTTTTAGGCTAGACAACTATAGTACTAGTAATTCACTTTACTAATATTGTTTGTCTGGTTAAATTGGTTGGGTGTTGGGTTTTCGATATAGTTTAGCAAGAAATTTTTAGGTGCCCATTCACCCCCCTCTGGTCGCTACTTTCGGTTCTACAAACGCCCGCTACCAAATGACGTCGATGCTGCGGATGATGGAACGGTCATCGACATCCACCCATTGGACCACACCAATCGCCTGGTGGTGCTAGTGAACATGACGAACGGTGTCGACAAGATGGTGTTCCTTGGCTTGAATCTGATTAGGGAAGGCTGCTAGGACGTTTTCTTTATCAGCTATCTTCACCCGGACTTCATCAAGCCTGACAACCAGATTGGCTTCCTCTGACTTCAACTCGTCAAGGTTCCACGATGAGGGTGATGACCCCTCACAGAGGCTATTCAACATAGCGCCATCGGCAAGTATTGCCTTCCGATACACCTTGGCATCCTCCTTCTATAACACCCAACTCACCCGATCGGCCATCCACTGCCGTGCTCTTTGGACCACCGGTCGATGGAACTCTAGATACACCACCAGCATCAAGGCATCGATGAGCTCGAAGGAAAGGGACTCTAGTATATTGTTGAAATGAGCCTGTATCGGGCCCGAGTCATTAACTAGTGTCTTCACTGGGTCATCGAGGTGGTGCACGATGTCCAACAATATTTCCCTCACCTCCGAAGACAATTGAGCTACAGTTGGCCAAAGGGTACTGATAGCCTCATCGTCTTGAAGATACCGATTGACGTCGAAGGGGAAATCCTGGATGAAGGACTAGAGAAGAAGGAAAAAGTTAGACAAATGAAGTTCACCACATTATGATATCAAAAACAGGGGATACTTATGTCGACCGGCCTGGCGCGATGAGCAGATTGTGAGTCACCATCGGCGGGGGAAGCTATGGCATCACTTTCCACCTCGGCATTGGGGAGGGTATGTGTACTCCCTTCATCAAGGCTAGCTTGGGGGCAGGAGAATCGACAGTATCTAGCACAAGTTGCATCCAACGCCGAATTAAGTCTCGTGAAAAATTAGATAAAGTCAAGATAAAAGAAGATACCTGGTGAAAAGCATCAGTAGTGGCAGAAGGAGCTCCAGTGCTGGCATTAGATGGAGCAACAATGTCATCAATCATCGCCAAATCGCTAGAGCCAATGGCAGCATCCAATATATTGGCCTCACCTTCCTCCATAGTGACGTCCTTGGCGACTATAGACAGTGAGTTGTCAGCAGGTTCATCGACCATAGTACCAAATGCCTCACAAAGAGATGCGACATCAAGAGGAGGAGGAAATGAAGGCTAGAATACCAAGGCATCAAATATCATAATTATGAAAAAGTAAAAATGTTGCAAGGTAGTGAAGACAAACCTAAGCCGGTGGAGGCACTTCGGAAACCGATGCAAGAGCGGCGATAGCAGGCACCGGTGTAGTCGGGGAGGTGGTCGGCATTGGCTACAAGGTGAAATAAGAATGAGCTTTGAACATACACCTCAAAAGAGAAGATCGCGAAAGAAAGGATGAAAGTACACCAGACATGACGAAGCAAGAACTGAAAATTACCTAGGCAGCCCAATCTCTCGTAGAACGGCGCACTACTATGTTTGACGCCTTGCATTTGCACACCGGAGTTTTGACCTGCCTTTTCTTGAGCCATTCTGTCGGAGTAGGAGCCCCGCTACCCATGGTGGCAGTGGCCGATATTGGTCCATATATTATCGGTCTACCACTCTAGCTCATTGAAGGAGCATCGATATTATCCTCCTGCAAAGAAAATAGATGATCAGAAGGTCAAAAGAAAATGGTGAGACGAGCTAAGGGGTTACAGATTGGGACAAACCTCAGGGTCATTGTCCGTGAAGGCCGGGTCCAATGAGAGGCAGAAGTGTTTGGAGTGACGGTTGAAAGCATGCTAGCTCATCTCGGACCACCATCTTTTGTAAGGGACTGAGGCCACCCTACATGCGCTCAAGGAGGGAAAGTCGATGAGAGTGATCGATTTGAACATAAAAAAGAGCCGATTGAACTCTAGAGAGCTTGTCACTTCACCACGGACCTAGATCCAGCCGATGAAGAAAATATTGATTGGCAGTTGGCCAAAACCAAGCTGCAGGGCACAAATAGTGGGATGGTGGAATTCATAAGATGGCTTGCACGCAAGACCAACTATAAAGTTGACCGGATGGAGGCAGGGAGAAGTGCTAGCAATAAAGATGGTCTCGCTCTCCTGATTGGCTAATACACATTACCACAGAAATGGTCTTTAGTGATGGATAAATGACACGCATCACTAATATACTTTTAGTGACGAACTATTTTACACCCGTCACTAAAGATACACCATTAGTGAAAGGTCATAATGTGGTTCGTCACTAAATTGCTGCACAAGAGGGGGCACTCTCATTAGTGACGGTTCATACTGTGAACTATCACTAAAGGGACTAGCATTAGTGATGTATCATGTTATGACCTGTCACTAAAGATGGGCATCCTCTTTCGTGATAGGTCATAATATGAACTGTCACTAATGTGTATTCTTTTACCCGCGTCACTAAAGATGGTCACCCTCTTTAGTGACACGTCACGTTATGACCCGTCACTGATGACTATCCTTTGAGTATAAATAGGCAGGATGAAATTGAACTAACCCTAGTCTCTCATCAGTGTCGTCATCTATTCTTCATCATCGATGTCACATGATGCTCACATTGCCCCATCTCTCTCCCTCGTCTCTGCCACCTCCCCCTCATCACTTCCATCTTCTCCTTGTCTTCGTGCATGGACTTCCTCATCGAAGCACGCAACCTCTTCCTCGCTACTGCCTCATCATGCCTCTCCATCGGCGACTTGTCGTCGTCACCGCCTCATCATGCCTCTCCATCGCCGACACATCCTCATCTCCGCCTCATCTTGAATCTTCGTTCTCCTCCCAATGTACTTACCTGTATGCTCCAAGAACCCTAGTTGCCCCCTTCAGTGTATCTATATATGAATGTTGATATTTCCTATAATGTTGGTACTTCAGTGAATCTATGAACGTTGATATTTACCTATGCCATATTTATACTTCTGTGAATGCCATTTTACCATTTTATAGTTTTCAATATTTATCTACTCAATCTAAAAAGTGGTACTTTATCTATGCCATGCAGCATGTCATGTATTATTTTTGATAGTTACTTTTTTCTTCGCAACTCATTCGTACTTATGTATACACTATATGTATACATGATCAACTTGATTTATGTGTTCTATAAATGAATGAACTCATTATGGCTAGGGTATCTAATTTTCCCATGTGATCCTCTACATGCTTCCCTATTTGCTTAATGAAGAGTTGGCCTAGTTTGTTCATGAAATGTTATTACATTATATACTCATTATCAAATAGTTTGTTTCTTTAAGTCACCTATTTCTTCAATATCCTTTAGTGGTAATATTTAATTAATTATTTTTCACACACATCCTTATATTAGGCCAACTCTTCATTGAGTGAATAGGGGAACATATGTTATATCGACACGGTAAGACCGTTTGGACTCAATGATAACCACACTGAGAGAAACTACTCCATAATCAGAAGCATAATCAATGAGTAATGTTTTATAAATTTTATTATTACAAGTTGAACCTTTAACCTATTCTTGCTAAACTCATTTTTTGTAGCTCGTTATAGAGCATTTAGTGTTGATACCGGTATATCAAACACAATGAAATGTTGATAGTTGGTACAAAAAACCACAATGCTCGTAAGTCTCTAAATGTTTGCCTTATTCAAATTAAATGTGTCATCCTCAGTAATCATGCATTTCTATTTCATTGATATACTCAACCTTTTGGAAAACTAATGTGGATTTTATGTCACATACCATATGTAGATGGACTTAACGACAACAAAACATCAAAAGTTGGAAGTAAGATACTATCATATATGTGATTGCTTTGTTAAATTTACTTTTCACTTATGTATACATCGACTAATGTAAAAAAATTCACATTTTCTTAAGGAGACTAACTTGCATGGCATGCGAGGATGGCTAGGGATATTCTTAATGGATCAAGACATATCTTCGAAGGAGGATTTTGGTTGTAGTGGTATGAAATATTTTTGTTGGTTGCAATGTAAACATGACTTGTAACAGTTCGTGAACGACCAATTTATGCAATTTATGCTTTGCTTTTGCAATACAAATTGTGTTGTGGTGTTGTGGTATTCTGTGATAAAACTTATGTGATGTACTTATAATGTGCAATGTACAATACAAATTTATGCAATACAATGTAGTATTTATACTTCTGTGATAAGGGTGACGGGTGTGATTTCCATCACTAATGAGCTTTATTATCCATCACTAATGACCTTATTTTAGGTAGTGACATTGGCTAACGATAGCCGATGCATGTACTCATAACCTGCCAAATATTCATAGGTATACAAGACTACGTAGTCACTAACAAAAATGCAGTAGAATGCCTTGAACCAGTGGGCTAAGATATCAGCATACATTTTTGCTCTTGGCTGATAGGCAGACGCCTCACCCAACGATAAGCATCGACGAGTGGCCGGTAGAGCGGATTCACGATAATTAGAAGTGAAGGAGGTCGAAAGAAGGGCCATAAGAGATTTTGGCTATATATACATTAAGCCAGGGCTAGAGGAACCACCAGGGACCACCAAGGTGGCCTACTACATCACTGACCGATAATCAGGCCATACCTAGTGGAGAAGATGATAAAGATAGCCAAGGAGGTATCGACACATGGGGGATTTTGACATTGGCGGCTACCTGTTCCGCCAAGAATTGAAGATGGCAAGTAGGCCCAAGGGTGGATCCATAGAAAAGAAACCTCTCAAGCTAGAGGTTAAGGAAAGCGATGTGTTCACGTTGACTGATAGAGCCAGTCTTTTTGTTGTGGGTCGCAATATACTTCGCCCAACCACCACTGGATTTGACGTCAATGAGGTGAGAAGGTTTGGAGTGGAACAGTAAAGGATTGGCTTTGGCGGTGATATCAAGAGAGGTCAAGACGGTGATATCAAGGAGATTGGGACTAATCAGCTGTGACGCCCCGATTTAGCAAATCGGAACATTATTGAATTTCCAACGAAAAACAACAATACAAGCGGTTCATCATGCGACAACGTACATACGACAAGCATTCATGCTATGCAGTCCATATTATTACATAATATTAAAATAAACAATAAAGATAAACTGCATGACGAACGCCCTCTTCAGGATCTTCTTCTTGACTGGGTCGCTACTCCAGACCATCTTCGTAGTAGGCATCCTTTGAATGGTGTGTTCAACGGGCATGAGTACGAAAAGTACTCAACAAGCCACCGCAAATGCAAATAGTAATGAAGGGTAATAGCAAAGGAAGGATAATGGCTAAAAGTGCGGAAAAGTACGTTTTTCAGTTATTGCATTTAGTGTAGTCAAATTTAATCATGCGGAATAATAAACATGAACATCATCATACCATCTAACTCGAGGAGTACGTTTTCCCTCCTTGCACAACAGTCCTTACATGTCAAAATCATCATGCACATTCATTTAAAAGTAAGCTAACCGTGGGATGTCACGCAACCTGCCCTTGACCGTGGGCTCGGCTTTTCGAAAAGATTTATGACTCTGATCAGAGGTGTACTAGTGTACCCACAAGGCACGCACTCATCCCAAACACCAAAGTGTAACGAGATGACCCATACCACGGGAACTCGTGCCAAAACCTCAACATGAAATGCTCCAAGCGATTACCACCCGCTCTAGGTTTCGCCGACGCGCCGGGCCGCATCCCGGCTAACGTCGCACCCCCTTTTGCGCCACGTTAGTACAAGCCACCCGCAGGTGCAGCTTGACCCATCTCCAAATGGTGGCCTCGGTTTGGAACACTCCATACCTTAGTTAGGACTTACCCATTAGACTTGTGGTTAGTACGGAAGTGTATTGCAACAGATCCCGCAGACCGGTCCTTATAGTGCCCCGGGTGCTACCGACCAATGCCCTAGCTTGCACCCGGAACCCACCATGCATACACTCACAACCAAAACTCTATCACCAACAACATTCTAGAGATGAGAATAACGGAGATCATATAGTAGAACCAAGTTGCTACGACTCATTTTTAATCCTATAGCAATCGTGTCAATACATTGGACACTAGCTAATAGTACTAATCATATGGTGACAAGGAGTTTAGGCTGGATAGCATGGCTTGGGTTGCACATCAAGGTCGGGGGATCCTAATAAATATATTGTAAGGGTTTCATTTGACTAATGCATGTATATCCTATATGTTTTAGCGATAGTTTAGTAAAATATGGGTTCAATATGCTCAAAAGATTGGTTTGGTGACTTGCCTTGTTCAGCGAAAGGCTATGGGGGAACCTCCGGGTAATACTCCGGCTCCTCGGCGGCGTCGTAGTCTTTTTAACATGAATAGTAAACATAACATTCAATAAACAATACAAAAATCCACACAATAGGCATATAGGTTTCTGAAATGGGTTTGAACTAAGGAAAATAAAGTGGTTAAGTTTCTGAAATTTATTTTATGAATATTTAAAAATGAACTTTAATGAAATAATGTTCTTTCTAAAAAGGATAATAATGTAAACCATTGTATTTTAAATTTTCTAACTAATTTAAAATAAGAGGTTCAGTGTAAACTTAGTCGTTTTAGTATACAAACATGAAAAGGATAAAAGATAAATTTTGCTAAAATTGAAATGAATCATTTTGTAATATATCCTAAAGTGCATTTGAATATATTATTAAACAAAAATAAAATACTCAATACAAACTTACTGTTTTTATTGTATTAACATGTAGAGAATAAAATTACAAATTTTCTGGAATTAAAATGGTAATTTTTGGAGTTAAAATGCGCCAGTTATGAATTTTATAAGTTTAAAACTATTTCTGAATTTAAATTAAATCCCAAAACGGGCGTCGGTCCACGGTGAACTGGGCTCACCGTGAACCCACGCACTGTGCGTGTGCGCCAGATCAAGATCCGCCGTTGGATCGCTATCGGGCAGCCACGGGCGAGGCGAGAGGTTTAAATGAAAATGGACGCACGAGATTAAAAGGCTGAACTGGCACGCATCGTGCGACTCAGATCAAACACGGGTTTTAAATAGAAATGGACGGCTTAGATTAAATCGTACCGCTTCGCCGGGATCTAATGGATCTGATTAAACCGCGCGAAAGGTTTAAACACCATCGTCGGATCAAGATCGCACGGCCGCGATCGAATCCGACACGGCACGGGTACTCGACCCATGCCGGTCATCTTCTCCGGCGACGGCGAGCGGGCCAGAGGCCACGGCGAGCGACGGCGGCCCAAGCTACGCCTAGAAATGGAAATAGGACGTTAAGGAGAACACGGGGGTACCGTTGCGGTGGTCCAAGGTCGACGGGGCGTGGCCGGTGACGAGCGTGGATGGCGAATGTGTTCGGGTTCCTCGTCGGCGATGGTGTTCCGGCGGGGTTCGTTGATGATGGAGGGGTGGCCGAGGTCGGGGAGGTGTCGATGGTCATGGAGGTGCGGTCGTTGAGGATGGAGAGGGACTCTAGCAACGGCGAATGGCGGCTGGAGCGAAGGTGGCAGTGTGGCGCTAAAACCCGAAGTGGGGCGCTCTGGTTCGTTCTCAACGCGATCGGGCGTGCGGGCTAGACGCGGTGGAGGCCAAGGGCTTAAATAGAGGCGTCGGTGGGGTTCAGAGGGGGACGCATGCAAGGAAAGCTGAGGGGAGGGCTTTAACTCGCCGGCGAGGTCTCACCATGCACGGGCGCTGCAATCCCATGGCATAAACGCGTCCCTTAACGCGATTAAACAGCCGGCGGGCCTTGGGGTGCATTAAACCGGCGTCAATTTAATGGGGGAGGGGCTGGCGAGGCGAATCCGAGGGCGAGGTCGTCGGCTGGCGCAATTTGGGGGCGGTGGCGTGAGGTGGACGACGGTCCTGATAGGCGGGCCAAGGCGGTCAGCGGGCGTGAGCGTACGGGCACGTCGACTGACGGGTGGGGTCAGGCGGTCGGGCGCGCGCACGAAGAGAGAGGGGGTCGCTGACGGGTGGGGTCTGTTTGTCAGTCGGGGAGCGAGGAGGAGTGGGCTGGGCCGGCCAGTTGAGGGGGATTGATGGAGGGGAGGCCCGTTACTGTTCCAATCCTTTTCCGAATAAAAATAATTACAGAAATTGATTTAAAATATTTGGGCTACTTCCAAGGGTGATAAAAATTTGTAAAAATTCCCAAAAATATATCTTGGCCTTGGGATCATAAAAAAAATTTCTAGCCTCTGGTTTGGTCATTTCACCTAGGTTCTAGTTCAAATAAGCTAAGAAGGGCATTAAAGGTATTTCCAAATTAATTAATTCCAGAAAAATGTATTAAATCTATTTTTATTTCTTTGAAAATTTGGGGTGTTACAAACCTATACCCTTACAAAGAATCTCATCCTCGAGATTGGAATGTTACTCAAATAGCTCGGGGTATTGGGCTTTCAACTCGTCTTCTTTTTCCCATATGGCTTCTTCAACGGGGTGGTTGTCCCACTGAACCTTGCAGAAGCGAACCACACGACTCTTGGTTACCCTTTCCTTAGTCTCCAGGATCTTGACGGGTTTCTCAATGTAGGTCAAATCCTCTTGGACGTTGAGCTGTTGGAGGTCGGCTTGTTCAGTGGGCACACGGAGGCACTTCTTCAGCTGAGAGACGTGGAACACATCATGGACTCCTGCCAAAGATGGAGGCAGTTCTAGTTGATATGCCACTTCTCCTTGCCATTGGAGGATCCGAAAAGGTCCGACATAGCGGGGTGCTAGCTTGCCTCTCACGTTGAACCTTTGAGTGCCACGGAGGGGAGTGACTCGGAGGTAGACATAATCACCCTCCTCAAAGGTTAGGTCTCTTCGTCGGTTATCGGTGTAGCTCTTTTGTCGGGACTGGGCTATTTTTAAGGGTTAATAGCTTCTATGCCACCGTTATTTTTCAAAACGCCAGAAATACATTACTATTTCAATATTTGCCATCGTGCCATTACTATTCTCAAACTCACTTCTATATGCCATTTTGCACGCTACGGGCCCACATGCAGCCATCATATTTTTCATATTGCCTAGATTGCCCCCTTCCCATGCCATCGTACACCGCAGTTGCCTGCTCCATCTGCATCTGGAGCCCCATCATCATCTCGTCGCTAGTGTGGGTCAGAGATGCACACAGAGCAATCACTATTGGCGGAGGAGCTGGCGGATGGCGACGAGCGCTGCACGGGCAACAACCTTCACACGGAGGCCAATCCTTTACACTCGTGGAGCAATTGCATCAGGAAACCAAAATCAGTGGGATGCAATGATGCATTGGCTGAAGCCTGAAGGAACCCGACCTCAACAAATGTCTCGTTGAAGGAAATGCGGTGGCCGTCCTTCTCTATGTCAACCAACACGCCGCCATAGTCAAATAGCAGCGCCGCCAGTAAAGAGGTGGCTAGCGCGTCCCCTACAGACGCGTGGATGGCCTCCGCTCCCCAGCTTGTCCTCCTCCCGACAGAGAGGCAGGGAGGAGAACACACCATCCTACTCCCTGCCACCCTCGTGGCCTCGTTGGAAGGCACTGGTCATGACTGGCTATCCAAGCAATGGAGTAGATGATGCTCGAGAATGCTCCCGTGGGGACCAGCATGGAATGTGCGGTGGCGAGGGCCATGGCCAATGCCACTAGCCGCATTGAGCTACTCCCGCCGCCTCTAGCCTTGCGCTGCTGCAGATGGTAGTTTCCTGCGTGGAGGGCACCGACTCGGTTGGAAAGAGGAAGAAGAAGAGGGCACAATGGGTAATATGAAAAAATTAACTTCAGTGCACGTGCAAAATGGCATATAGGAGTAAGTTTGAGAATAGTAATGGCACGGTGGCAAATAGCGAAATAGTAATGGTATATCTGGCGTTTCAGAAAATAACGGTGGCATAGAAGCTATTAACCCTATTTTCAATCTATCCCTGATGATCTTGACCTTCTCTTCGGCTTCTCGCAATATATCTGTCCCAAACAGCTGTGACTCTCCGGTCTGATCCCACAGCAACGGTGTTCTGCACTTACGCCCATAAAGTTCTTCAAACGGGGACATCTGCAGGCTAACTTGGTAGCTGTTGTTGTAGGAGAACTCCGCATAGAGCAAGTTATTGTCCCACATTCTGCCAAAGTCTAGAGCGCAAGCTCTAAGCATATCCTCCAACACCTGGTTGACCCTTCCGGTTTAACCATCGATCTGTGGATGATAGGGGGTGCTAAAGTTCAGCCGGGTGCCGAGTTCCTCTTGAAGGTTCTTCCAAAACTTAGAGGTAAACTGACTCCCACGGTCAGATACAATCATCTTCGGCACTCCATGCAGGCACACAATCCGGGTCATATACAACTCGGCCAACTTGGTGACGGTGTAAGTTGTCTTGACGGGGATGAAGTGAGCTACTTTGGTGAGTCGGTCGATGATCACCCAGATAGAATCATGACCGGCTTGGGTCCTGGGTAGTCCCGTGATGAAGTCCATTCCTATCTCTTCCCACTTCCATTCGGGAACTTTAAGGGGTTGCAACAGTCCGGCAGGTCTCTGGTGCTCTGCCTTGACTCACCGGAATGTGTCGCACTAGGCCACATATTCAGCTATTTCCCTCTTCATGCTAACACACCAATATTTCTCCTTTAGGTCTTGATACATCTTTGTACTCCCGGGATGTATGGAGTATAGAGTATCGTGAGCTTCTTGAAGGATGAGAGCCTTCAACTCAGGCTTGTCGGGTACGCATATCCGGTTTTCGAACCAGATGGTACCGTCCTCATCCTCGGAGAATCCGGGGGCTTTACCCTTCCGCATGTTCTGCTGGATCTCTAAGATGTCTGGGTCTTCCTTCTGTGTTTCCTGGATCTGGTCTATCAAGACAGGTCTAGACTCCAAAGCAACGAGATACGCTTTGTTGGCGATCCCTAAATTCAGTCTTTCCATTTCCTTATATAGCAAGGGGGCCTGGTCCTGTATCATGATGGCATTGCAGTACCCTTTTCGACTAAGGGCGTCTGCCACCACAATGGCCTTGCCTGGATGATAATGGCTGCCCAAGTCGTAATCCTTGATCAATTCCAACCATCTCCTCTGCCTGAGGTTTAGGTCTGGTTGGGTGAATATATACTTGAGGCTCTTGTGGTTGGTGAAGACCTCACACTGATTCCCCACAAGGTAATGTCTCCATATCTTCAAGGCATAAACCATGGCTGCCAATTCCAGGTCATGGGTCGGGTAGTTCAGCTCATGTGGTCTCAGCTGTCGAGAGGCATCACAGTAGACGTGGAAGTCCTTCCGGATGTCTGGCAGGGTCAGAATCGGGGCTGACACGAACTTCTTCTTAAGGGTTTGGAAGCATTCTTCACAATCCGGGGTCCATTCAAACTTTACTTCCTTCTGCAACAGCCTGGTCATAGGCTTGGCTATCTTTGAAAAGTTCTCGATGAGCCGGTGGTAGTATCCGGCCAATCCGAGAAAACATCAGATCTCGGTCACATTCGTGAGTTGTAGCCAGTTGGTCACTGCTTCCATGGTGGTTGGGTCCACTGCTATTCCTCCGGCAGATATGACATGACCGAGGAACTTCACCTCAGACGACCAAAACTCACACTTGCTGTATTTGGCGTACAACTGTTGTTCCCTTAGCTTTCCGAGGGTCAGACGGAGGTGGGTTTCATGTTCTTCCTTGGTCTTTGAGTATACGAGGATATCGTCGATGAATACCACGATGAACTTATCCAAGAACTCCATGAATACATTGTTCATCATGTTCATGAAAAAGGCTGGGGCATTCGTGAGTCCGAACGACATCACAGTATACTCGTAGAGTCCATAGCGAGAGGTGAAGGCAGTCTTGGGGATGTCTTCTTCTCTAATCCTCAATTGGTGATAACCTGACCTGAGGTCAATCTTGGAAAACACCGAGGATCCTTTTAGCTGATCGAATAGGTCGTCGATCCGAGGCAAGGGGTACTTGTTCTTGATGGTTATGTCGTTCAGGGCCCTATAATCCACGCACATCCTTTTAGTCTTGTCCTTCTTTATGGCGAAGATGACCGGTGCACCCCAAGGTGAGGTACTCGGTCATATGTACCCTTTTTGTTCCAGGTCTTCTATGTTGCTCTTGACTTCGACTAGTTCATTGGCGGCCATCCGATATGGGTGCTTGGAGATTGGAGTGGTCCCGGGGACAAGCTCGATTCTGAATTCGATGTCCCGCTTGGGAGGCATTCCTAGTAGGTCCTCTGGGAAGACGTCCATGAACTCCTTGACTACGGGCACCTCCTGAAGGGCTAGTGAGTGGAGAGACACTTCACGAGGTTTGCGGTTGGTCATCCAAAAAGTGACTGCTTCGCCTTCGGGGTTGGTCACCGTTACAGACTTGCTGGCACAATCGATCACTCCCTTGTGTTTCATCAACCAATCCATCCCTAGGATGAGGTCGAGTCCGGTACACTTGATGAGGACTGGCTCGGCCCAGAATAATATCCCTTGAATCTCTATTTTTACCTTAGGGCTGAACAAGTGGGCAAAGGTTTTATTGCCTGTGGTGGCAATCATCATGGGGGCTGGTAGAGGGAGCACTTCCAAGTTGTTGGTTTTCACAAAATCCTCCGAGATGAAAGAGTGTGTTTCCCCAGAGTCAAATAGTATCATAGTGGGTATGGAATTGACGGTAAACGTACCAAGCATGACTTCAGGAGCTTCCTGAGCTTCCTCCGCGCTGATGTGGTTGACGCGGGCACGAACTGCCTGGTCGGGTGCCGTGCCTTGGGGCTGCTTGGGGTGAGGACACTGATGCGAGTAGTGCCCTTCCTTCTGGCAGTTGAAGCAGACGACCGGCTTCCCTTGGCGGTCCCTCATGATCGGGGCCTTGGTGATGGGCGTCGGCTGAGCGGCCGGAGCTGGTGGAGCGGGGCGGGGATGCCCGACGTTGGATCCACCAGCGGCGTGAGGTGGCCTGTAGGCGGGTCGAGGATGATAGGCGGGCGCCGGTGGCGGAGGGATGAAGCGGGGCCTCTGAGAGTTCGCCTGATGATGCTTGAACGTGATCATCTTCCTCTTCTTGAGGTCCAACTTGTTCTGCTCAGTCTCTTGGATGAGCGCCTTGTTCACCAACAGTTGGAAGTCGGCGTAGTCGGTGGTGACGAGCTGGATGGACAGCTCATCCTTGAGTCCCCGGAGGAACTTGGCCTGGCGGAGGGCGTCAGTTCGTACCTCTTCTGGCACGTAGCATGCCAGACGGTTGAACTTAAGGAGATACTCCATGACAGTCCGGCTGTGTGGCGCCCCGATTTATCGAAATCAGAACATTATTGAATTTCCATAGAAAAACAATAATAACAAGAGGTTCATCATGCGACATCGTACATACGGGCAATCATTCATGGTTCGCAGACCACATTATTACACATGTGTAAAATTAAAAGAAACTATGAAAATAAACTGCATGACGAACGACTTCTTCAGGATCGTTTTCTTGACTAGGTCGCTGTTGGAACAATTGCGTTAGTTCCAGCATGTTTTTGTGTGGTGGAGTGTGATGTGGAGAATGAGCCTCGAAGGGCTCTAACAGAGGGAGAAAAAGGTTTATACTGGTTCGGGCCTCTCCGGGGAGATAATAACCCTACGTCCAGTTGTGGTGGATTTAGCATGGTATGCCCTAGTATGGAGTAATGATTCCAGGGTCTCTTGGCTCCCTGGAGCGTGTCCCCCGTTACAAGGGCTTGGCCCTGCTTTTATAGGCGCACAGGCCAAAGGAAAAGACCGAGATGCCCCCTATGAGCCCTAGGCTTACAGGGGCAGAGAGGGGAAAAGGGCTAGCTACGGTACAAAGGTACTTTGCAGCTTTACAGCTTTACAGGCGTGTCGGACTGCGCCAGGCTTTGACCAGCTAAACGACATACCAGGGGCGACGGGGCCCCCGGTACGACCTACACTTAGATATTTCCTGGGCTCGAAGTAGGGGCCGGAGCCTTCCGGCAGAGGCTGCGAAGAGGACTCCGAGGTGCACCCCGAAGGGGGCTTCAAAGCATGCCCCGAGAAAGGCTCCAAACAAGGCTCCGAACTGGAAGGCCTCCGAACCGGGTTCGCCGAACCGAGGCCTCGAACTGGGCTCCTGGAGGGCGGCCTCCGGCATCCTTCGCCCGGAGGGTGGCCTCCGGCACTCTACGCCCGGAGGGTGGCCTCCGGCGCCTTTGCCCGGAGGGTGGCCTCCGGCGTCCTTTGCCCGGAGGGTGGCCTCCAGCGCCTTGCGCCCGGAGGGTGGGCCCGAACTGGGGGCTCCGAGCCGGACCCCCCGATCTGAGGGCTCCGAAGCTACAGGCTCCGAAAGGCACCTTGGGACCTGAAAACAACACTTAGAGAGAAAACAGGCTCCGACAGTGCTGGGCTCTGGGCCGAAGACTGTCGGAAGCTGACGTCATTTGGCCCCTGTTCAAGGGAAATATATTCCCCCAACAGTAGCCCCTCGCGTGTAGGCCTTCGGGACGAAGGGATGCACGCGCCCTTAGGGCAAATGACCTGCAAAATACAACCTCGGATAAAACATGCCTTCGGAGCTTGGACCGAAGGTGACCTCGAAAACTGTAGGAAATAAATGCCTGCGCTAGCTTGTCAGAAAGACCTCAGGAGCCTAAATGGCTCCGCAACGGTTAGAAAGTTACCATTACCCTGCGCTGGGCCGCTTCGCCTTCGCTGGAGGCCCACTTGGCGGTGGGTTCGGCCCACGACTGTTGGAATTCTTACCGCGCCTATAAATAAGGGTTACCGCGTGCAGCTTCGGTACGCTTTCATTTGCTTCCTTCTCACTGCCTTACAGCCTTCGCTCTCTTCTTCTTTCTAGCTTCGCGCAGAGCCCCCTTCGCTAGTTTTAGCCCTTCGCCAGCTTTTAACCCTTCGCACCGGAGGTCCGCCGAGATGCCGAAGAAGGCCGTGGCGAAGTCTTTGGCTTTGGGCCCAAGCTCGAGCTCCGCCCGACTGCAAGCGGTAGCGGCTGCAGCGGCGAAGCCTCCGCCCAGGCGGCTGGGGCCGAGGGACCTTCGGACGCCCTCCGACAAGTTCGAGCAGACCTTGGAGATGAGGGCTTCGATCTCGACGGAGGAGTCGGTCCGGAGGGCCTGCGAAGGGAGGGTCGCAACGAAGATCCAGCTTCGGGTCCCGGAGAAGTCGGAGGTCGTGCCGAGGCCTCGGGCTGACGAAGTGGTGGTCTTCGAAGCCTTCTTCGAAGCCGGCCTTGGGCTGCCAGCAGTGGGGATGCTGAGCGAAGTCCTCAAGGCTTACAACCTTGAGCTTCCTCAACTTTCGCCTAACGCAGTGGCGAGGTTGGCTGTCTTCGAATGGGCCATGAGGGCCGAGGGCTGCGAGGGCCGCACGGATGTCTTCGTCGCCCTCCATGATGCCAACTGCCAGCCGAAGCCGAGGGAGGGGACAGACCGCGTCAAGAGGGCGCTGGCCTTCGGCAGCGCCAACTTCCAGCTCCGGAAGGAGTTCCAGGACGCCTTCCCGGCAAGGGCCGTAAACAACAAGTGGTACTCGAGGTGGGATCAGGAGTGGTTCTATGCCTCCGTCGGCGCGAACTCCCCCCTTCGGAGTACTAACGCCCACATCTTGTACCGACGCGAAGGGGTGGTGAAGACCAGCGAAGACATCCTTCGCTCGAGCATCTTGCTGCTCCGGAGAGTGGCGGCGAAGATGAGTATGAGGGATCTTGCGGAGGAGTTCATTACCCTCCGGCTCAGCCCCCTCGCGCGCTCCTGGCTGGAAGGGCTCTTCCAGGCTTCGGGTCGAGGGGAACTTAGTGAGTTGGCCTCCGACCGCTTCTGTAAGTCTTCGCAATCTCTTCGCCTTTTATGCTTTGTAGATCTTCACTTCTGACTTAGATCTTCCGTGAAGCCGACCTTGAACTGAGGACCCCGGAGGAGGCCATCACGGCGGCGGATCGAGTCGTCGGGACTCCGACCCCCGAGGAGCAGACCCAGCGCCTCGCGCTGGTGGGGTCCTGGGAGCGCTGGAACAGAGTATGGACCGCGCTCGACCTCGGAGGGCTCCCTGCTCTGCCGGACTTCGCCGACCTGACTACCTCATCGGCCGGAGCCAAGAGAAAGAGGGGGGACGAGGATGAACCGGATGCTCCGGGGCCTCGGCTGGAGGTCTCCGTGGCCGAAGTCTCTAGCCTGGGGGAGGTTGCGGCGGAGCCCGCAACTACCCCGGCCTCCAAGAAGGCGGCGAAGCCTTCGGCGGTGGAGGCCGACGCGCATACTCCGGCCGCCAAGGAGGCCACGGATGCTCCGGTGGAACCAACTTCGGGCGCGGAGGTGGATGCGCCAGCTTCGCAGCGAAGGAGCTGGAGGGCACACTTAGCCCCATCTTCCATCCAAGAAATCTCCGACGATGGTAAACCCCTTTTTGCATGCTTCGCTTCAATATACGGATCTTGACTTGGCTCCCTGCAGAGGATGAAGATGATGCGAGGCCCGCCGTGGCGGAGCCGGTAGGCGGAGGTGGACTGAAGCCCACCGACGCGAAGCCCACCGAAGCTTCGAGCAGCAGCGGCAGCGATTCAAAGTCCGAGAGTACTTCGTCTGACGACGAAGGCAGCGGAGGCTGTGAGGTCCCTCGAAGCGAAGAAGATGTCGACGTGGTGGGCTTGAGCCCCGCCTCGCCGAAGCTCGCGGAGGCGACCGTGGCGGTGGTTCACCCTTTCAAGCCGAGGGAGGGCGTGGCAGCGGCGGCGATCCACGGTTTCCGCGAGGCTTGTGCTTCTGCGGAGGGGGGGGGGACTTGGTGGCCCAACTTAGCCACCTGGACCCCACGGATCTCTTCGTCAGCTCGAACGAAGTCCTTATACGGGTGAGCGAAGCCCCTTGGAACTTCGAACTATATGCTAGCCTTTTGTTAGTACTTATGATTTCTTAAATTTCTGCAGGCCTTCGCACTGAATGCGGCGGCTTCGACTTCTGCAGACAGGCGGATGGAGCGCCTCGTGGAGGAGAAGGAGGCCCTTCATCGCGAAGTCTCGGAGGAAGCCGAGAAGCGGAGGCAAGCCGAGGCTTTGGCTGCTGAGGCGAAGGCTGACGCCGACAAAGCTAAGGAAGCTTTGGCTTCAGAGACGGCTCGGCTCCGCGCGGAGCTCCAGGCTTCGAGGGACGCCGAAGCTCGGCAGGCGAAGGAGAATGCTTCGCTCCGCCAACGGGCCCGGGGTCTTGAAGACTTCGTCGTGGCCAATCTTGGCGAAGCCACCCAGAGCCTGACCGAGGTCCTTGAGAAAATAGGGACCGAGTGCCGGGCTCCGGACTTTGGCGATCGGGACCCGATTGGGGACCGCGTCGACTTCTTGAAGACTGCGGCTTCGATAGCGGAGGAAGCGCTAACGGGCTTCGCCCTTATGGCCGGTCGAGTCGCGGGCCAGGGGGTATTGCAGATGCTCCATGACGCGGGGTGTGACCACCTTCGGGCGGCAACCTCCGTGACCCTAGTGGCCTTCGGGGGTCCGCACTTGGTGACGCCTCCGGCCGAAGTTCGCGGAGCCTGGCGGCAGCTGCAGGAACCCTGGAAGGAGTAAGGCTGCGAAGCAGTCCTCAACCTCCAGAAGGCCCTTCGACACCGCCGATCCAAAGCGCCTACTGCGCCTGATCAGCCTTCGACTTCGACACCTCCGCCTCCGAAGGTGTAGATCTCCTTAGGCCTTTTGTAATACTTAGCTGCAGGCTTGTAAAAACTCTATCAGCTTATTAATATGAATGCGGGGGTTCTTTTATACCTGCCCAGGCTCAGCCTCCGAGTGTAGACCTCGAAGTGCTCGAGGACTCCGAAGACCTTCGACAGTTGTGGGCAGTCCTCGAAGTAGCTAGGTCCGAAGATCCCCCTCGGTTTAAGCTTCCGAGGGGGCCTAGCGGCGAAGCCATCTCCGACGTAGCTCAGGATTTGCTAGTCGCTGTGAAGACGGAGTTCCTTCAGAGTTCTTTGTTTTTACCTTCGCGGATGGCCTTAGCAGGCGACGAAGCCTTAGACTTCTCTGCCTTTGATACGGCGCTGCCTGCTTCGCTAACTTGGAGCGACCTGCAAAGTGGAAGACGAGGTCCGCGGGTGTCGGAGCCTGGACAAGCCGGACGTGGGAGAGCGGGCTCCGACGAGGCTTCGTCCAGCCATGGGGGCCGTGGCCGAAAGAGAGGCAAGCGAGGGTTGGGGCCTCGCACACGATTCTTCTTAGGCTTAGACACAGACTACTCGTAGTTTGCTCTCGAAGTATGTTTGTAACACACTTCTCAATATATAATGAATGGAGTTTGTTATATTTGCATACTTCGTCTGTATGCTTCGCATTGTTTGGCTTCGAACGTTTTAGCTTGTCGCGCTCGTACTGCGTATTACATTCGCACACCTCGCATACATGCTTCCCCCCTTTGCTCGTGGCAGCTAGGGACTTAGCCGTTGCTGGTGCGGGCAAAAAATAAAAGATGCGAAGGGTGCGCCTTTTGGCGGCTTCGACGCATGAAATTTCATTTGAGCGAAGACCTCTTTTGGGCTCCGAATGCATTAATTTGGTGCGAAGCAAGGCTTTCGCATAACCAAATTGAGCGAAGCACGCTTCGGCATGCTGGGATTTTGATGTTGTGCGCGAGCGAGGCTCTGAAACGCACTTAGATTTTCATGCGAAGTATGACTTCGACATGCTTAGGCGTACATTAGATTTTGACACGCGAAGCAAGGCTTCGGAGCGTGTCTGGATAACGAAGCAAGGCTTCTGAGCTTGATTCTGTAATCAAAATGGATGTTTGGTGTGGATTCACCGAACCTGCGATAATGTGAGCCACCTTCGGTTCTGAGCCACCTTCGGCTCTGGGTCACCTACGACCCTGGGCCACCTTCGAGCCTGGGATGCTTTGGGTACGGAGCCCGGAATCCCTGGGATGCTTCGGGTACGGAGCCCGGAATCCCTAGACGCATTGGGCCATGGCCCGGAGTCCCTATTACTGCTACGGGCCCGGAGGCGCTGTGTAGCCTTCGGAGGGGTGCTCCGGATTTGCTACAGGCCCAGAGGCGCTGTGTAGCCTTCGGAGGGGTGCTCCGGATTTGCTACGGGCCCGGAGGCGCTGTGTAGCCTTCGGAGGGGTGCTCTGGATTTGCTACAGGACCGGAGGCGCTGTGTAGCCTTCGGAGGGGTGCTCCGGATTTGCTACGGGCCTGGAGGCGCTGTGTAGCCTTCGGAGGGGTGCTCCGGATTTGCTACGGGCCCGGAGGCACTGTGTAGCCTTCGGAGGGGTGCTCCGGATTTGCTACAGGCCCGGAGGCGCTGTGTAGCCTTCGGAGGGGTGCTCCGGATTTGCTACAGGCCCGGAGGCGCCGTGTAGCCTTCGGAGGGATGCTCCGGATTTGCTACAGGCCCGGAGGCGCTGTGTAGCCTTCGGAGGGGTGCTCCGGATTTGTTAAAGTGAAGCAAGGCTTCGGATTTTAAATAAGGCGAAGCAAGGCTTCGGGTTTTTTCAATAAGACGGGGCAGAAATTGCTTTAGAGGCGAAGCAGGGCTTCGAATTCAGAGCGAAGCAGGGCTTCGAATATCAAAGAAAAGCAGGGCTTCGAATATCAAAGTGACTGCGAAATTGTACATCGAAGTGGTACTTCGGATAGTGGACGTACCTCGTAAGGTGACTGAAGGTTGGCCTCGTAGCCCCTGGGGCTTCGACGACCTTCGACGCGTGGAGCGGAGCCCCTTGCCGGAGGGCGGGGCTCCGGTATGCGAAGGATAAGGGAAGGCGAAGATGGCCTTCGGACTAGACCTGAAGCCCCTTGCTGAAGGGTGCTCGAAGCACGAAGCCTCGAAGCTCCCCCCTCAAGCGTACTTCAGGTTGCAGACAATGGCAGAGCACTTAGCTTTTTGTACTAAGGTCCCCACGGACGGCGCCAACTGTTGGAACAATTGCGTTAGTTCCAGCAGGTTTTTGTGTGGTGGAGTGTGATGTGGAGAATGAGCCTCGAAGGGCTCTAACAGAGGGAGAAAAATGTTTATACTGGTTCGGGCCTCTCCGGGGAGATAATAACCCTACGTCCAGTTGTGGTGGATTTAGCATGGTATGCCCTAGTATGGAGTAATGATTCCAGGGTCTCTTGGCTCCCTGGAGCGTGTCCCCCGTTACAAGGGCTTGGCCCTGCTTTTATAGGCGCACAGGCCAAAGGAAAAGACCGGGATGCCCCCTATGAGCCCTAGGCTTACAGGGGCAGAGAGGGGAAAAGGGCTAGCTACGGTACAAAGGTACTTTGCAGCTTTACAGCTTTACAGGCGTGTCGGACTGCGCCAGGCTTTGACCAGCTAAACGACATACCAGGGGCGACGGGGCCCCCGGTACGACCTACACTTAGATATTTCCTGGGCTCGAAGTAGGGGCCGAAGCCTTCCTGCAGAGGCTGCGAAGAGGGCTCCGAGGTGCACCCCGAAGGGGGCTTCGAAGCATGCCCCGAGCAAGGCTCCGAACAAGGCTCCGAACTGGAAGGCCTCCGAACCGGGTTCGCCGAACCGAGGCCTCGAACTGGGCTCCCGGAGGGCGGCCTCCGGCATCCTTCGCCCGGAGGGTGGCCTCCCGCACTCTGCGCCTGGAGGGTGGCCTCCGGCGTCCTTTGCCTGGAGGGTGGCCTCCGGCATCCTTTGCTCGGAGGGTGGCCTCCGGCGCCTTTGCCCGGAGGGTGGCCTCCGGCGTCCTTTGCCCGGAGGGTGGCCTCCAGCGCCTTGCGCCTGGAGGGTGGGCCCGAACTGGGGGCTCCGAGCCGGACCCCCCGATCTGAGGGCTCCGAAGCTACAGGCTCCGAAAGGCACCTTGGGACCTGAAAACAACACTTAGAGAGAAAACAGGCTCCGACAGTGCTGGGCTCTGGGCCGAAGACTGTCGGAAGCTGACGTCATTTGGCCCCTGTTCAAGGGAAATATATTCCCCCAACAGTCGCTACTCCAGACCATCCTCCTCGTAGTACGCAGTCTCTGAAGTGTTTGTCCAATGGGTATGAGTACAAAAGTATTCAACAAGCCACCGCAAATGGAAGTAATAATGCAAGGTAATAACAAAGGAAGGATAATGGCTAAAAGTGTGGAAAAGTACATTTTCTGTTATTGCATTTAGTGTAGTCAAATTTAATCATGCAGAATAGTAAACATGAACATCAATAATACCATCTAACTCGAGGAGTACGTTTTCCCTCCTCGCACAACAGTGCTTACATGTCGAACCATCATGCACATTCATTTCAAGAGTAAACTAATTGTGGGATGTCATGCAACCCGCCCTTGACCGTGGGCTCGGCTTTTCAAAAAGATTTATGACTCTGATCAGAGGTGTACTACTATACCCACAAGGCATGCACTCATCCCAAACACCAAAGTGTAACGAGATGACCCATACCACGGGAACTCATGCCAAAACCTCAGCATGAAATGCTCCAAGCGATAACCACCCGCTCTAGGTTTCACCGGCGCGCCGGGCCGCATCCCGGCTAATGTCGCACCCCTTTTGCGCCACGTCGGTACAAGCCACCCACAGGTGCCGCTTGACCCATCTCCAAGTGGTGGACTCGGTTTGGAACACTCCATACCTTAGTTAGGACTTACCCATTAGACTTGTGGTTAGTACAGAAGTGTATTGCAACAGATCCCGCAGACCGGTACTTATAGTGCCCCGGGTGCTACCGACCAATGCCCTAGCTTGCACCCGGAACCCACCATGCATACACTCACAACCAAAACTCTATCACCAACAGAATTCCAAAGATAAGGATAACGGGGATCATATAGTAGAACCAAGTTGCTACGACTCATTTTTAACCCTATAGCAATCGTGTCGATACATTGGACACTAGCTAATAGTACTAATCATATGGTGACAAGGAGTTTAGGCTAGATTGCATGGTTTGGGTTGCACATCAAGGTCGGGGGATCCTAATATATTGTAAGGGTTTCATTTGACTAATGCATGTATATCCTAAGTGTTTTAGCAATAGTTTAATAAAAACATGGGTTCAATATGCTCAAAAGATTGGTTTGGTGACTTGCCTTGTTCAGCGAAAGGGGAGGGAGGAACTTCCGGGAAGTATTCCGGCTCCTCGGCGGCGTCGTAGTCTTCCCAATATAAATAAAATAAAATAAATACGACATTCAATTAAACAATCTAAAATCACACAATAAGCATATAGGTTTTGATTGGGTCAATTTAAAGAAACCAAAGTTGTTAAGTTTCTGAAAGTCATTTTATGAATAATTAAAATGAACTATAATGAAATATGGTTCTTTATAAAAGGGGTTTTTAATTGTTAATAATCTTATTTCAAGTTTTCTAACTAATTTAAAATAAGAGCTTCAGAGAAAATTTAGAGGTTTCATTAAATTAACAGGAAAAGAATAAATATAAATTTTGCTCAAATTTAAATAATTAAATTTGTAATTTACTCTAAGGGCATTTGAATACTTTATTAAATAAGGATGAAATATTCAAAGTATGTATACTGTCTTTATTGCATTAACATGTAGAGAATAAAACTACAAATTTTCTGGAATTGAAATGATAATTTTTGGAGTTCAAATGCGCTAGATATGAATTTTAGAAGTTTAAAACCATTTCTGAAATTTAAATTAAATCCCAAAATAGTCTCGGGTCCACGGTGAGCCACGCTCACGGTGAACCCGTACACTGTGCGCGTGGTCCGGCTCATTCTGGACCGTTGGATCCAGATCCAACGCGCGAGGGTGAGGCGGATGCGTTAAGTTAACGTGGACGGCTGAGATTAAAACGTCGAACCGGTACGCATCGTGCGGTCCAGATGCGACGCGGGATTTAAATTCTAGCGAACGAATCAGATTAAGACGTAACGCTTTGCCGAGATCTAACGGATTCGATTAAACCGCACGAGGGATTTAATCGCCACCGTCGGATCCAGATCGCACGGTCGCGATCGAATCCAACATGGCACGGGTACTCGACCCGTGCCGGTCGTCTTCTCCGGCGACGGCTGTAGGACCGAAAGTAGCGACCAGAGGGGGGTGAATGGGTGCCTATAAATTCTTTCGAATCAATGGCCTGCTCCCAATACCCAACGCACCTCAAAAGACTTAGCAGGAAAATGCAAGCAGATCATCAAAGCCTAAAAGTATCTAGCCTATAAACGACCAGTGTCCTAGACATAGAAACACCAACACAGTGCAAATAAGCAGATAAACAAAGTAGTTAAAACATGGGCAGATCAAAGTACATAGATACTCATCATCACAGCAAGTGGACTGAGAGCACGTAAATAGGGATAAGGAGTTACTGTTCAAAGTTGTCTCCTGTTCGAAACTCGACGAAGCCTGCACGGTGCGAAGCCTAAAGTTGTCGAAGGTTGTTGATCGAAGCATGCAACATCGAAGTCCGTGGGGTTTGTGCCGAAGTCTGCTTCGAAGTCCTTTGACGAAGGGTGTAGTGGACGAGCCGAAGATTGATGGAGTCTAGTCTAGTTCAATGAAGAGTGTGGCAGAATGCGAAGCATGCTTCGGTGCTAAGTGTGAGGCTATCGAAGCCTACTCCGAAAAGCACACTTCGAAGCTATGAAACTTAACACAAGAAAAATCAACTTCGAAGCTTAACAGAGAAAAATCGAAGCCTGCAAAGCAACCTTCGAAGCTAGTTTGATCGAAGTATGACCACCGGAGTAGTGACCTTCGGACCACAGACTAACTTCGAATCAGAGTCCGTTGGTTCTCTCACACAAGAAACCGAAGCCTAGAAACACACTTCGAACTCACAAACTGAGATCCACAGAAATGACAACAGCAGAAACCTCTCAGTAACACACGCCGAGCAAAGCCAACCAGAGAGACATGCTTCGAAGCTAACTTTGAAACCTGTCGAAGTATGCTTCGTTAAAACTGTCGAAGTATGTCAGAATAATACCTTCGAATCAGTGCATACTTCGAAACAGGGTCTACACTTTGAGAAACCAAGTGTTGGTTTCGGTGCTAGTGATGAGTGATTGACAGGCTTTTACCCTCTGGTTCGAAGGGGCACCTCCAGAAGGGGTTCGGAGGTTGGACCTCCGAAGGGTGTTCGGAGGTGGTTTCACCGAAGGGTGTTCGGTGGTTGGTTGTTGCAGCTGTTGCAGCAGAGTGTGCGTGTCGGAGGGGTCCGACAGTACACGATGACTGGGTGTGTACCGAAGGCTTCGGTACTTTGGGCGGTACACCGGAGTGTGTGCCGGAGGTTGCTAACCCGGAGAGGTCTCCGGAGTACTGGAAACACTTGTCTGTTTGTCAGTGGTGCGCAGGGACTTCGGAGGCAACGGATAGGTTCGCGGCAGGTGAACCTGGGTCAAGCGGGAGGCTTGATGCCAGGGGAGCAGGGAGCTCCGTCACGGTGGCTACGAAGGGGTCCGGGTCGGTCCTCGGGTCGAGGTGTGCCAGGTGAAGGCAGAGAGTGTGGAGCGTGGCTCCGGGTGAAGGTACTCCGAGACAAAGTCCTCTGAGGTGAGGCACTTCGAAGGTACTCCGAATGGAGTGACTTCGGAGTTTGGCGGATCAAGTCCTCTGCGGAGGCAAGGAGTTCGAAGTGTGCTCCGGAGGGAGACATTAGAAGGTACCCGACGAAGGTCTCAGAAGTCGAGGCGCATCGAAGGCATGGTCCGGATGAGGCTCGTCGAGGAGTGTGCTCGGGGAGAGACACTGCGATGAAGGGCTCATGGAATGCTTTGTGCGGAGGCCTTGGACGAAGGAGGGACTTCGAAGGGTGGTACTCTAAAGGTGGGGCTTCGGAGTGTGGTTGTCTTGTGGTACTTCGGCCTGCATGGCTTCGGTACACGGACTGATGGAGTTCGAGCTGGGCGGAAGCTGCGAAGCCGTGGTGGTCCACTCCGGAGGTGTTGGTGCGAAGGCCCAAGGGCTTTGACGGCTTCGGCTCAAAACCGTCACTGTATCGAAGGCTGACTTCGGTGAAGCGAAGGCCGTCTGGCTCAAGGCTTCTCACCGAAGCTAACGCACCCCTCGCGTGCGAAGGGGGGCTTCGAAAAGGTCAAAGGCTACAAGTCTGACAGTGTCTGCTCTGCAAAAAGCTGGCGCTGTCCCCTCTGCAAAGGCTGACAGAGAAGCCTCTAATAAAGTTGACTACCTTTTGTACCCCTCAGTTCTGTAGAGACAAAACCAATGTAAACCCTAGGGGTAAAGTAGTCAATTCCTTTGGGTGAACTGTGGGCTATAAATATGGGGGCTCGGTAGGTAACATTTAACACTTTGAGAATTTACTGTTGAGCTCCTGTACTAGCCACACACTTCGTTGTATTCATCCAGAGTTCAATTTTATTGTGTTCCTTGTTCAAGCGGCGAAGCCCTGCTTCTGTGTGCTTTTTGCTTGAGCTCGCTTTACATACCTCGCTAGTTGTAGTGCACCGAAGTCTGTCTAGGCGAAGGGTGTTTTGTGCGAAGTGTGTTTTTCAGTGTGCTGTCGCTCTGTGTAATAGGAGGCGAGACCTCGCTGCTTACTAGCGAAGCCCTGATCGAAGCCCGTACGTTTATCGTGTCTGTGACTCTAGCGAAGTCTATTAGTGTGCGTTTAGACCTTCGTGTATGAAGCCCAGCACCAGTTGCTGCTGCCAAGTACTAGGTCGAAGTCCTCAGTGGGGTGTCCACTCTTGCGAAGGGTGAAGTGCGAAGCCTGCTCGAAGCACCCTGTGTGCGGAGCCTGCACTGACTTAGCAGAGTAGATTTTCGAGGGTTGTAAGTAGAGCGAAGTCTTCTTGGCTTCGAACTTTTGGACCTGCGAAGCCTGTGTTCGGAGTTGTCAAGGGACCTCCGAACCAGACCTCCGAAGGTAGTGTTCGAAGCCTGTTCCGCAGAAGACAGAACTGAAACCGAAGGCTAGTTTTTAGCCTGAAATTTTAAAAGCTCCCATTCACCCCCCTCTGGTCGCCATTTTCGGTCCAACAATTGGTATCATAGCAGGTTAAGATCACCAGTTGACCTTAACCGGTTTTGTGATCTGTTGGCGACATGGATAGAGGCAGTAAAATTCCTCTGTTTGATGGGACTGATTTTGCATACTGGAAGGTGCGCATGGAGGCTTACTTGTTAAGCCAAGGAAATGCAATTTGGGAGATTGTGGACTCACAATACTCCATCCCTGATACTCGCACCACTCAAACAGAAAAAGATCAGTATAATGCCAACTCGAAGGCAAGAAACATACTGTTCATTGGTTTGAGCCGGAGTGAGTTTGATAGGGTGCAGCACCTTAGGACTGCTAGGGAAATTTGGACCACTCTCACTATTTTTCATGAGGGCTCTACACAGATTAAGGCCAGGCGCCAAAGCACATATAACCAACAGTATCAGCTATTTGTGCAGGCACCTGGTGAATCTATAGATGCCATGTTTTCTCGCTTTGATGCAATAGTGAGTAACTTGCGGTCCAACGGGACGCTTGCTTACAATGACCATGATAGGGCTATCAAGCTTCTCTATGCTCTTGACCGTAGCATATGGGAAGTGAAGATATCTAACATTGAGGAGTCTGCAGGTTATGACACATTGACCTGTGATGAGCTCTTCAGCAAGCTGAAGTCCACAGAGATTGCCAAGGCATCTCTTGCAGTGCACAGAAGCTCTTTGCCACAGCCATTGGCATTGGTTTCTAGCACTAGCCGTGGCACCACTGCAGAACCAAGCACATATGGCACTTGTGTTCTTGCAGATGGTTTTGCTTTGTCCTCCCTGGTCTCCGTCACAAAGGAGCAGGTGGACACTCTAGATGATGATGAGCTTTCTCTCATTGCCCGGAGGTTCACCCGTTTTTATCATGAGAGACGGGATCAGAGGAAAAGTGGTTTTAGTGGTTGTTTTGAGTGTGGCGACACTTCTCACATCAAGGCCAATTGTCCTAAGCTCAAAAGGAAAGATGAGAGTGAGCGCCCTAAATACCACAAGAAGGAGAGGAAATCCATTGTGAAGGGTAAGCGCGGCAAGATGGCTAAGAAAGTAGCCAAGGCCGCTTCCAGAGCATTTGTTGCTGCTCTCAGCGACATCGACACTTCCTCAACTGAGGAGTCGAGCTCTGAGGAGGAGGAGTCCCCAAGGAAGGAGGACAAGAAGGACAAGAAGGGACGAGACTTCACCGGCCTTTGCTTCATGGCCGACAGCGATCACAGCGGCGATGAGCTTGACTCATCTGAGGTACCACTATCATCTGACCAGCTATTAATTAAATTAGATGAGCTGAATGAAGTAGTTCTCGGTCAGGATAGATTACTTGTGCAAGCCGCTAGAGAAAGAAAAGACCTTAGACTTAGGCTAGAAACTGTTTCTACTGAATATGCCATGCTTAAGTCTAAGTTTAATGATGCTGAATGTGAATCTTGTTCTGTTGTCATGGGTGAGCTTGCTCAGTTGCGTTCTGTACATGCTCAAACTCTTTCTGAGCTTGAGACTGCACAGAAGCAGCTTTTGGAGGTGGATTCTAGACCTCATGATATTATTGAATGCATGAACTATTCTTTATTACGCGAGAGCATTAATTTACGTGATAAACATGTTCATGATTTAGAGGCTAGATTGGAGAGGGCCGGTAGTTCTAAGGATGTGCAACCTGTTTGTGACACTTGCATTACCCTTAAGGACCAGCTAGGCACTGTTAGAGAGCGAGCTGAGAACCTTATGACTGAAAATGAATACCTTCTTTCCGTGGTTAATAAATGCACTGAGGGAAAGGGTAGGATGGATTTGCTCTTGGCCAAGACCAAGTTGTGTGCTGACAGAGCAGGGGTAGCTCTAGGTTTGGGTTTTGAGAGGATACCTTCAGACAGTAAGACCAAAACTGTTTTTACCTCTCCCACTACCCTAGAGAAAGAAAGAGCTCTGTGAGACACCCCATCAGCCAAAAAGCCTACCCGACCACCAAAGAAAACCACACCTCCTCCCAAGAAAAATCCTCCCAAGAAAACCACTCAGCAGAAGCCCAAGGAGCCGGTGAGAGTTGCTCCTGTGACCCATGAGAGTGCCCCGAGGAGAGTGTTTCATTGTTCCTATTGTCAGCGGGCGGGTCATTTGGTTGAGTTCTGTTTTCGTCGCATCAAGGATGAGCGACACTCTCAGGCGATGAGTTACCAGGACATGCATTACCCATCTTTAGGTATGCATGAGTCTGAGTTTTACTATCGTCCTGTTTTTGAGGCTCCTCGTGCTTCTCGGAGAGGTTTTGCTCCTCGAGGTGTTCACCATGTTCCATATGGTGGTAGACCTCGGGCGAGTAGCTTTGTACCTCGTCAGAGTAGGAGACCTCGTCATGCTTTTCGATCACTGCATGTAGGTAGGCCTCGCACTTTGCATCATTCAGATTATCATGTGCGTAGACCGTCTACTTTTACTGCGCCTACTACTCGTGTCACTCAGTGCTGGATGCCTCATCATTTTTTCACTCACCCCAACACTGAGCGATCGAGATATTCTTATCATGTGTAGGTGACAGATCGAGGCTTGGAGGGCACGTGGATCATGGACTCCGGTTGTTCGCGCCACATGACCAGAGATGCAGCATGGTTCTCCAGCCTCACCACAACCAAGCAAAGGGAACATATCACCTTCGGAAACAATCGAAGGAGTAGAGTGAAAGGTAAAGATGTGGTAAGAATTAACTCGAATTTCACTCTCAAAGATGTTGCTTTGGTTGAAAATCTGGGATACAATTTGCTGTTTGTATCTCAGTTGCTTGATGAGGGCTTCGAAGTGCGATTCCATCGTGATACTTCGCAAGTGGTCAATTCTGATGGCATTGTGGTCTGTAAGATCTTTAGAGTTGGGAGAGTTTTTGGAGCTGATTTTTCTGAATCTTCTGGATCTTCTCACTGTCTTGTTGCACATTCAACTTCTGAGCTTTGGAAGTGGCATATGAGACTAGGGCATATGAGCTTTGAGTTGCTCGCTCGTTTGAGTGCCCTAGGTCTGATCCGAGGATTACCCAAGCTCAAGTTTGAGAAGAATTTAGTTTGCGCTCCTTGTCGACATGGAAAAATGATTGCCGCTTCGCATTCGCCAGTCACCACAGTGATGACTGAACAACCCGGAGAACTTCTCCATATGGACACTGTAGGTCCTTCTCGGGTTAGTTCTTTAGGTGGCAAGTGGTATGTATTAGTTATTGTCGATGATTTCTCTCGCTACTCTTGGGTCTTCTTTCTTGCCAGCAAGGATGAAGTGTTTTCACACTTTCGGAGCTTGGCTTTGAGACTTTTTACTGAACTCCCTGGTGCATTGAAATTCATTCGAAGTGATAATGGCACTGAGTTCAAAAATAGTCTCTTTGTTGACTTTTGCATGGAGCATGGCATAGAACATCAATTCTCTGCTCCGCGGGTTCCTCAACAAAACGGTGTTGTTGAGAGGAAAAACCGCACTTTGGTTGAGATGGCTAGGACGATGCTTGATGAGCATAGGACTCCTAGAAAATTCTGGGCTGAGGCCATGAACACTGCATGTTACATCTCAAACCGAATCTTCTTGCGCTCAATTTTGAACTTGACATCCTATGAGCTGCGTTTTGGGAGACAGCGCAAGGTTACTCATCTTCGAGTTTTTGGTTGTCGCTGCTTTATCCTAAAACGTGGTAACTTGGATAAATTTGAGTCGCGATCTTCTGACGGGATCTTTTGGGTTATACAACACATGGTCATTCTTATAGTGTTTATAATTTAGAGACTAACACTGTCATCGAGTCATGTGATGTGACTTTTGATGAATCAACCCCCTCTGTTAGTTCTGCATTTGAACAGGCAAATGAACACGACATGGAACAGACCATCTTCGAAGAAGAAGATCCCGGAGAATTCGAGGATGAACCCCTACTACCCTCGACATCAACCCCCGAAGCCGACCCCGCTTCAACCACTTCGGCACGAGGTCCCGAAGCGACTACCTCAACATCGGTCATCTTGGACCACTCCAACGCACAAGTTGAGGGGGAGACTGCATCCCGCCGCGAGGCTCCACATCATGTTCAAAGGATGCATCCTCCAGAGCAGATCATTGGTGAGCTTGATCAAAGGGTAACACGTTCTCATGCTCATTTCATTGATTCCGCTTTTGTTGCTTCTTTCGAGCCCTTAGATGTTAGTCATGCACTTTCTGATTCTAGTTGGATCAATGCCATGCATGAAGAGCTTGAAAATTTTGAGAGAAACCAAGTCTGGTCTTTAGTTGATCCTCCACCAAATGTTCATTTCATTGGAACAAAATGGATTTTCAAAAACAAACAAGGGGAGGATGGGACTATAGTTAGAAACAAGGCTAGACTTGTAGCTCAGGGCTTTTCTCAACTAGAAGGGATTGATTTTACTGAAACTTTTGCACATGTTGCTCGCCTTGAGGACATTAGGATTTTGCTTGCCTTTGCAACATCCTGGGGATTCAAACTCTATCAAATGGATGTCAAAAGTGCTTTTCTTAATGGCTTCATAGGCGAAGATGTTTATGTAAAGCAACCCCCTGGTTTTGAAAACCCCAAGTACCCACATAAAGTCCTTGTTGGGGGAAAATATCTCCTCTTCGGGGTTATTGCCGAAGCAGCACAAAGACAGCCAACTAGTTCGAAGATTGTCCGAAGACCTTCTTCGAAGATGCTCGGAACCTGGTTCGAAGCCCGAAGACAGACACTGGTTCGAAGTATGTCTTCGAACCAAAGCCCTTCAGGATCTTTTCTGCCAGCTAAGATGGAAGACTTATCTTCTATCCTATTAGATTAGTCTTTTACCATTTTAGCCCTATTAAGGAAACTGAATAGTTTCCTTAATGTCGGTTGTAATAGAGGGGTAAATAGGTCTTTTCCTTAATGTTTAGGCCTATAAATACCCCCCATTTCACCCTGTAATGGGGACCGATTACAAGTGAATCAATACACACTTTCAAACTATTCTAAGTTATTATCCTTTCGGAGGCTTAGAACAGTTTGCTTCGCAAACACTTCGTTTGTTAGTTTCTTTTCTACAGAAACCTGTTAGCGTAATCTTTTACGCCAACAGTTGGCGCCGTCCGTGGGGAACCTAGTCCAAAAAACTTCGTTCTCTACCAACCTCTTGCATCATGCCTCCTAAGCGGAGCGCACCTCGCAATCCCACTCGGAGGTCCTCTCGGATCTCCGGAGAGATACCCTTCGACACAGTCGAAGTCGGAGGGTCTTCGACTATCCCTCCACCTCAAACTCCGCAAGGGGCTTTTATCCCTCGAGGATACGAAGCCTCTCCACCAACCCCTTCCACACTCCGACCGCCCGGAGCCCCTCTACCACCCTCCATTCCGATTGGAACTGATCATACCAGTTTTCAAGACCCGGAAGGTCCTTCCGGAGGAGATGAAGATAGCCTTGGAGACATGGCCACTCAAATGGCCAATCTTCAAGCCGAGGTAGCAAGGTGGCGGCAAGAGGCTGCGAACAGGCTTCGTCCTCAAGCCACCCCAGCTATCCCCGAAGTGCACGAAGACGACGATCTTGACTATCCCGAAGCCCCGGAGAACGCCTCTTACGACGATGAATCTCCGTTACATCCTGAGCTTCAGAAGATTCGCTTCAATCCGAAGTTTAAAACTTCGAAGCTCTGCAAGTATGCCGGAGACGAAGATCCTAGTGAGTTTGCACGCTCTTATGCCCTAGCAATCGAAGCTAGTGGCGGAGACAGAGATACTATGGCGAAGTGCTTCCCGTTAGCCCTTGAAGGAGTGGCGTTGAGATGGTTCTAGTCTTTAAAACCAGGATCAATCATGTCATGGTTACAGTTGAAGAAGAAGTTCATAAGTAACTTTCAGGGCACCTTCGTGCCCCCCATGTCTACAGGAAGCCTTTTCCAAGTGAAACAGCTCCCCGGAGAAACATTGAGGCAATACTTCAAGCGCTTCGCTCACACGAAGTCGCAAATTCGGGGGCTGTCCACATCCTCGGTGGTTGATGCGGCTCGGGAAGGCGTCAGTCATAAAGGCCTTCTGGATAAATTGCATCGGAAAAGCATCACCACAGTATCACAGTTGATGTCGTACTTCGAGGAGTACTCGAAGTCGGAAGAAGGTTGGCTTCGGAGGACTACTGCTACTTCGACAGTGTTGACAGAAGTTAAAGCAGAAGTAAAGACTTCGGCTCCGCCGCAAGAGCCAATCCCCGAAGTGCAACATGATAGAAGAAGAGGGCAAAAGCACCCTCGTTCTGAGGTTTTAAACATTGCACCCCCGCAGAAGTTTGCACCAAGAGCTCCGCAGCCTGCGGGGAACAAGTCCAGCGGCTGGAGGCCGCCAGGGAAAACGGCTGGCAGAGGCCAGACCCTTTTTTGCTGTATTCATGGAGAGAACCGAAGCCATGCAACTGACACCTGCAAGGCTATTCTTACCCTTCGGGGAGAATACTTGGAGAGAACTTCGGGTCGAGGTAGTACCGACCGAAGTCCAGCAGCAGCAGTGCGCTCGGAGCCGGTCCAGGCTGTAGCGCGAATAGAAAATTTTGATGCTGCAAGACATCCTCCGGTGGCCAATGTTATGCCACCTCCGAAGCAAGAAGAAGGGCAAGATAGAGGGAAGAGAGTAGTTCTCCCTATCTCCGGAGGAGGTACCCTCGGAAGCATGTCCAAGAGACAGCGAAGAGAGTACGTCCGAGAAGTAGGCCACATTGGGACTTCGTCATCTGCAGCTGCAATGCCGGAGTGGTCTCATGTTCCAATATCTTTCTCTGCGGAGGATGCAGCTGGTATCAAGTTCCCGCATGCAGATCCATTGGTTATCACTGCTGATATTGCAGGGACTGAGGTCCGAAGGGTGCTAATTGACGGAGGTAGCTCGGCAGATATCATATTTGTGCAAGCCTTCGATCAGTTATGCATTTCCCGAAAGCATCTTCTCCCAGCGGCTCGTCCTCTGCAAGGCTTCGCAGGACCTCCGCTAGATGCACTTGGCCAGATAGGCCTAGAAGTAACCTTTGGAGAAGGTTTACTAGCCCGAACTGAGGAAGTTATCTTTGATGTGGTGGATGCCCCGTATGCTTATAATGTTATCTTTGGCCGAGGCATGTTGAATCAGTTCGGAGCAGTGGCGCATCACAATTACTTGTGCATGAAGATGCCCACACAATCAGGAGTTCTGACAATCTTCGGAGATCAAGCCATAGCCCGGAGAGCAGAATATGGTCATGGTCCTCCTCTTGATCCGAGGCAAGTAAACAATGTCCAAGATAATGGAGAAATTTTTTCAGCCTCCTCCGAAGCTTCGAAGAAGTCATTTCCAAGACCAAGTCCCGAAGGAGAGATTGCAACGAAGGTCATTGTCAAAGATGGTAAAGAATACACTTTTCAATTTGGTAAAGATTTACCTCCCGAAGTTGCAACTTCCTTGGAAAAGGTCGTAGAAGAAAATCTGGATGTCTTCGCTTGGTCTGACGAAGATATCACCGGAGTCGATCGGGATATTATTGAGCACAGCTTGCTTGTAAACCCGAAGGCCCGGCCTGTTCGACAAGGGCTCCGGAAGATGTCCGCAGAGAGAGCTGCTCTAGCTAAGGATGAAGTTGAAAAACTGTTGAAGGCTGGGATTATCAGAGAAGTGGCCCATACAGAGTGGTTAGCCAACCCAGTCTTCGTCAGGAAAAAATCCTCCGGAAAGTGGCGCATGTGCATTGATTTCACATCATTGAATAAAGCGTGCCCACGTGACCCCTACCCCATGCCCCGAATTGATCAACTAGTTGACTCCACTGCAGGTTCGGAGTTACTAAGCTTCCTCGACGCGTATTCCGGCTATCATCAAATATGGTTAAAGCGCGAAGATGAAATCAAGACGAGCTTTGTAACTCCTTCGGGAGTCTTCTGCTATGTAAGAATGCCCTTCGGCCTAAGAAATGCCGGGGCTACTTTTTCAAGATTGGTTGCTAAGGCTCTAGGTCATCAACTAGGTCGCAATGTGGAGGCCTATATGGATGATATTGTAATAAAAGTGCTTTAAAGCACCAACATAGCCTAGACTTAGCAGAAACATTCAATAGCCTTCGGGCATGTGGGATCCGCCTTAACCCCGAAAAATGTATATTCGGAGCTAAGGCTGGAAAGTTGTTAGGGTACTTAGTTTCAAGCAGGGGAATTGAAGCTAGCCCTACTCAAATAACTGCGCTGCAGAAGATGGCTCCTCCGGAGAATATAAAGCAAGTGCAAAAGCTGACCGGGCGTCTGGCCGCACTTAGCAGGTTTTTATCAAGGTCCGCGGAGAGAAGCTTGCCAATCTTTAAAGCTTTGAAAGGGTCCGAAGATTTTGCATGGACACCGGAGTGTCAGAAAAGCTTCGAAGATATTAAAGATTATCTCAGCAATCTTGCTACACTTACGGTGCCTATTGCGGACGAAACCCTACTTCTGTATCTTGCAGCCACAGGCTCAGCAGTCAGCGCAGTCCTTGTCAGAGAAGCTGATATCAATGGGAAGTTGGTCCAAAATCCTGTCTATTTTGTATCCGAAGCATTGTCAGGAGCGAAGACAAGATACTCCGAACTTGAGAAGTTCGTTTATGCTCTGATAATGGCTTCGAGGAAGCTAAGACATTATTTTTTGGCTCACAATGTAATTGTACCAACTTCGTATCCTTTAGGAGATATGCTCCGAAGCAAAGATTCCACTGGAAGAATTGGAAAGTGGGCAGTAGAACTAGCACCCTTCGGCATATCTTTCCTGGCAAGGACAGCTATCAAATCTCAAGTCCTAGCAGACTTCGTAGCAGAGTGGACTCCACCTGCGAAGTTGACTCCGGAGAAATCAGATGACGGAGTCTGGACTGTTTACTCCGATGGAGCTTTCCAAGCATCCGGAGCAGGCATTGGGGCAGTATTAATTTCTCCATCAGGACAAAGAGCAATGTACTCCGCAAGACTCAACTTTAAGTCTACCAATAATATAGCGGAGTACGAAGGAATATTATTGGGACTCCGGAAAGCACGTGCTCTAGGGGCTACAAGGATAATTATAAAAACAGATTCTCAGATAGTAGCAGGGCACGTAGACAAAAGTTTTCAAGTCCGACATCCACAGCTTGCAAAGTACTTAGAAGAAATTCGCAAGATCGAAGCACATTTCAAGGGTATTTCCATTCGGAGTATACCAAGAGCTGAAAACGTGCAAGCGGACATTTTAGCGAAGGCTGCTGCCGGAGCTGTGGATGTGCCTGACGAAGCTTTCTATGAGGAGCTCAATATACCTTCGGTGCCACAAGTTGCTTCTGCAGAGATTCTCTGCATTCCTAGTGCAGATTGGAAAGATTCAATCATAGAACTCTTGCAAGGAGGAACGAATTTGCCCGAAGAGCCCCAATTGTCAAGGTTAAAGCTCAGAGCAAGAAACTATCAGTTAATCAACGGTATATTATACAAGGCCGGAGTATGTTCCCCTCTACTCCGATGTATATCTCAAGCCGAAGGCCAAGAAATTCTTCGAGAAATTCACGAAGGCCTTTGTGGAAGTCATTTAGCCCCTAGAGCTCTGGCAGGAAAAACACTTCGCCAGGGGCTTTATTGGCCCACAATAACAGCTGATGCGGAGAGCCTGGTCCGCACTTGCCAAGGATGCCAGTGGATGGGTCGACGGAGTCATCGCCCACCAACAGCTCTTCAAGTCATTGCTCCGGTATGGCCTATGGCCAGATGGGGTATGGATCTAATTGGTCCCTTTCCGTTAGCAAAGGGAAATCTGAAGTTCGCAGTGGTAGCTATTGAATATTTTTCTAAGTGGGTCGAAGCAGAGCCCTTAACAGCTATCACTTCGAATAATGTACAAAAATTCTTCTGGAAAAACATTATTTGTCGGTTCGGAGTGCCTAGATATCTCACAGTTGATAATGGAACACAGTTCGACGCAGAACCCTTCAGGAAGTTTTGCGAAGACTTAGGCATTCAACTATGTTTTGCTGCAGTGAGACATCCTCAGTCAAATGGAGCAGTTGAGCGAGCCAATGGAAATATCTTATCAGGGCTAAATCGAAGAATAGTAGGGTTGTCAAAGGGACTGTGGACCGAAGAGCTTCCGAAGATTCTGTGGTCCATTCAGACTACGCAAACAAGGTCCACAGGTTTTACTCCGTTCAGACTACTATTCGGAGATGAAGCTATGACTCCAACGGAGCTCAAAGGGGGCTCCCTTCGCAGCACCGAACCAGACATCGAAGAAGAAAGACAAGCTTCGTTAGATTTGTCAGAAGAAACAAGGCTTCGAGCTGTAGCCAATTTATCAAAGTATCATCAGCAGACGAAGACTTGGTATGACCCGAAGGTTAAGCTCAGCGAGTTAAGGCCGGGTCATCTTGTTCTACGAAGCATTATAGCACCAGGGAAGTTAGGCAATAAATGGGAAGGTCCATATCTAATCGTCC
>JAAALK010000079.1:88301127-88363560 GCA_019279435.1 Zizania palustris
TGGCAATCACTCGCCGCCCGTGTAGCTGAGTCAATCCTGGTCAACACCCCAGTGGATCCTCTACTGCTCCTAGCCCATGTACCCGGATTGGGCCAGCCCGACTTCGTGGCCCCTCTGCCCAACAGTCGCTCGCTGCCCGTGTACCTGAGTCACATGAGGCCCAGACGCAGTAGGTCTTCTCTCCTCATCAGTCCTCTTTGACTTCCGTTGACAATGACTCATCACATCTGGAGCCATGAGGCCCACGCTCTTTAGCATGGCTCCTCAATCTCCCCCTTGCTGAGTGCATTGTCAACACTTCTCTTCATCAGCTTCTCAGAACCTGCAAACACATGTGGAAACACGAAAACAAAGCACAAAAACACAGAAGAAGAAAATAAAGTAAAAAGTTTAACCCTAATGACCAAACACCGAACAAAAGCAAGAAGCGGTCATTATGGCTAACCAAAAGTAAAATCTCAAAACGAGTGCAATCTCAGAATCATCAACAAGGATATCAAAAGATTAAGGACAAAACGGGACAAAAAACTCCCCCTGAAACAAATCCCAGAGAAAGACAAAACTCCCCCTTAAACTCTTCTCCCAAAAATTCTCCCCCTTGTTGACAACTGAACTCATCAAGCGAGACTAAATGCACTCTAAAGAGACACAGACTCCCCCTGAAACGCAACTCCCCCTCAAAATATGCAATGAATGCAACTGGGTGCAGGTGGAGTGTAGAAAGCATGCTTCTCAGATATGATTGACTGCAATGTACAAAATCTAGCAGGTATAGCAAAAGACGTACTGTCTAAGACTCATGGCATGATCAGTGCAATAGATGATATCTAAAGAAAGTCATTAGCATGCATTTTTCAATTTTTGCAAACAAAAGCATCACCACATTTTCCAGATGACAAGCAAGGTAAAGCATGAGATACAAAAGCTAACTGATATCTACCAAGATAAGCAATGTCCAAAATAAAGTGCTTCAGCAAACTTGTTATCTTTTTAATTTTCAGGCTTTTTCGTTTTCCTTTTTCATTTTTGCCAGGGGTTATTTGCATGTCAAACCTTATGCTGACCGACCATGTCAAGCCTAGGCCAGAACTGGACCATCAGAAGCTTAAGACATTGGTCTTGGTATACACTACACTGTCCTAGTTCATACCAAAGTGCTATGGTAAGCAGTCTAGAACAATGCAATGCGACAAAGCAAACCCACCTAGATCTTTTCAAAATATGCATAAAAAGGCATGGATTTTTCATTTTTCTATTTTTTCATCATTTTTAGAGCACATTTTCCATGTTAAAGCATATAGATGTCCAAGTTGCATATCTGCATCTATGTAAGGAACTAGCTACAAGGCATGTAACAGATAGCAAAAGCATTCAGCCTACACATGCTAGTTACCAGAAGAAATGGTGATCATTTTTCAATTTTAAAGCATAAAAGCCATGCATATGACAAATATCAGACAAATCATGTGAACTGAAGCAAAGCATGATCATCGACAAGTAATCAAAAGCATGTACCAGCTAGAATAAGTAAAGCAGATCAATCATATAACAGAAGCAGGCTCAAAGTGTGATATGTGAATATGCATGATGAACACACACAAAAAGACTCAAGAAAAGAGCAAAGAAGAAAGAAAAATTGACTCAAAATATCCTAAAATGGATACACAACACCCAAATCCCCTCGTAAACGCTCAAAAGATGATTGATCCAGGGGTTTGGTGAAAATGTCAGCCAACTGATGATGAGTATCAACATGAACAAGGTCAATGACAACTTTCTCATATTGATCCCTCAGAAAGTGAAAGCGCACATCAATGTGTTTGGTTTTTGAATGGAGATAAGGGTTTTTCCCTACACTAATAGCACTGGTGCTGTCGCAAAACAGAGGAACTCTGGTAGGAAAGAACAACCCAAAATCTCGCAAAGTGGAAATCATCCAAACCAATTGTGAGCACAGCTAGCAGCCGCTACATACTCAGCCTCAGTGGTCGAAAGAGCAACTCCAGACTGCTTTCGAGAAGACCAAGAAACAAGAGACGAACCAAGAAATTGGCAAGTACCGGAAGTCGACTTGCGATCCAACCGGCACCCACCAAAGTCAGCGTCCGAAAATCCAGATAAATCAAGAGATGATGATACTGAGTAATAAAGACCGAGATTGGGCGCATAGGTGAGATACCTGAAAATGCGCTTGACAGCCTGCCGATGAGACGCGTGTGGTGAAGACTGGAAGCGTGCGCAAAGTCCCACGGCGAACTGTATGTCTGGCCTCGTCGCCGTCAAGTACAGCAGTGAACCGATCATCCCTCGAAATTCTCTCTCATTGACCATGACGCCGCTCTCGTCCTTGTCCAGGCCCCCAGATGTGCCCATTGGGGTCATCTGAGGCTTCAGCTCTCCACCAAAGTCAAACTTCTTCAACATGTCTCTAGTGTACTTACCCTGGTGGATGAAGGTGTCATCCTTGGTCTGCTTGATCTGGAGCCCTAAGAAGTACTTGAGCTCACCCATGAGGCTCATCTCAAACTCACTGTGCATCTGCTCAGAAAACTTGGACACAAGAATATCAGTAGTACCGCCAAAGATAATATCGTCCACGTAAATCTGAGCGACTAAGAAATCTGAAGCATCTCTGAGTAAGAAGAGAGTTTTATCCACAGAACCCATCACAAAGCCCTTCCCCAACAAAAACTTCTTTAACCGGTCATACTAAGCCCTGGGGGCTTGCTTCAGATCGTATAAAGCTTTCTGTAGGTGAAAAACATGTCAAGGAAACATAGGGTTCTCAAAACTAGGGGCTGCCTAACATAAACATCCTCCTCTATGTACCCATTCAGAAAAGCACTTTTGACGTCCATTTGAAAAAGCTTAAAACCCTTCAAAGCGGCAAAAGCTAATAGAATGCGAATGGACTCAAGACGGGCAACAGGGGCAAAAGTTTCTTCAAAATCAACACCCTCTTTCAAGCAAAAACCCTGGACAACTAGTCGAGCTTTGTTGTGCACCACAACCCCATCTTCACCTTGCTTGTTCTTGAACACCCACTTGGTGCCTATGGGGTTGCATCCGGGTGGCAGCTCAACCAGTGTCCAAACCCGATTGCGGACAAAATTCTCAAGCTCTCCTTGCATGGCATTAATCGAATTAGAATCAGAAAGAGCATGAGAAACGTCTCTGGGCTCAAAAGATGCAACAAAAGTAGATTCAACAAACACAGCAAGTGAATCAACAGAAGAATGCAAAGTCCTCGCAGACAAATCACTGATGATGAGCTCTGAGGGGTGATCACGCTGAACTGCTCGGGATCCCTGGTGATTTGAAGTCACCTCACCGGAGTCAGCAGCTGGCACCTCTGGACTCAACTGAGGGGGCTCGATCGAAGTGGAAGAAGTGATCAGAGGTCCGCCCTCGTCCTCAGTCGAAGTCTCAGAAGGTGTGGGTTCTGCAGGCTGTGCATAAGGCCCACCCTCATCAGCAGCTGGAGTGTCATCATCTTACTCGAAGATGGACTCTCCGAGCTCACCATCTCCAGAAGGCTCAAAAGAAGGAGTCAAAGAAGGCAAGGACTCATCAAAAGAAACCTCACAAGTCTCGACAAGCTGCTGGGAGTCGAGGTTCCAAACACGAAAGCCTCGAGAATGCAAAGCATAGCCAAGAAAAACTCCATCCTAGCAATGAGACTCAAACTTGTCCAAATGCCCTCCCTTCTTGAGCACAAAGCACTTGCAGCCAAACGCTCGCAAGTGGCTCACCTTGGGCTGTCTGCCAAACCGCAACTCATATGAAGTCTTACCAAGGTAAGCTCTAAGAAAAATGCGGTTGGCCAGATAGCAAGCCGTGTTCATGGCTTCATCCCAAAAGCACCTAGGAGTCCTATGCTCATCGAGCATCGTCCTGGCTATCTCGACTAGCGTGTGGTTCTTTCGTTCCACAACGCCATTCTGTAGGGGAGTGTAAGGAGCAGAAAACTGATGGTCAAGACCCTGATCACTACAGAAGCTGACGAACTGAAAGTTCTTGAACAAAATGAAAAGTCTCATCCTTAGACTCCAAAAAGAAAACCCACGAAAAACGAGAAAAATCGTCAACGATCACAAGCGCGTACCACTTCCCACAGACTGAGCGTACCTGAGCTGGACCGACTGTGTCCATGTGTAACAGCTCGCCCGGATACGAAGTTATCACTTGAGTCACAGGTGAGTGAGAAGCGGCAACCATTTTCCCATGACGACAGGGATGGCAAACTAGATCCTTCTCCATTTTAAGCTTGGGCAATCCTCGGATGAGGTCCATAGAGCTCAACCTGACTAGCAGATCAAAACTCAAATGACCTAACCTCCTATGCCACTTCCAGAGCTCAAAAGAGGATCCAGCAATCAAACATTGAGAAAGGCCAAAAGAACTAGAGAAGTCAATCCAAAAAACCTTACCAAAAGGTAAGATCTGGCAAATCAAAGACCCTCTTGTTGGACCGGAAATGGCGACCAGAGGGGGGTGAATGGGAGCTTTTAAAATTTCAGACTAAAATAGCCTTCTGTTTTAAATCTGTCTTCTGCGGAACAGGCTTCGAACACACCCTTTGAAGTTCTGGTTCGGAGGTATTTGACGGCTCCGAACACAGGCTTCACAAGGAGCAAAAGTTCGAAGCCAAGAAGACTTTGCTCCACACACAACCCAAAAATTCAGCTTCTGCTAAGTCAGTGCAGCCTTCGCACACAGGGTGCCTTCGTGCAGGCTTCGCACCTCACCCTTCGCAAGAGCGGACTTCCCTATGAGGACTTAGACCAAATACTTAGCGAAGGCAACTGGTGCTGGGCTTCGTACTTCGAAGGTCAAAACGCACACAAAACAGACTTCGCTAAGGGCTTCGACACAGGAAGAAAACGGGCTTCGATCAGTGCTTCACAAGTAATCAGTGAGGTCTAGCCTCCAGTTTACACAGAGCGAACACACACTGAAAAACACACTTCGCTCAAACAGGCTTCGGTGCACTACCTCTAGTCAATCAAAGTGACACACAGGAGATCGAAGCATGCAGCGAGGTATGCAAACAAGCTCAAGCAGAAAATGAACACAGAATCAAGACTTCGATGCTTGAACAAGGAACACAAAAATTGAACTCACAGGATGAATACAGAGTATGGTGGCTAGCACAGGAGTTCTACAATGAATGCTCAAAAGTCCCCTACGCACCATAGATAAACAAACAAGTGTATCCAGTACCCCGGAGACCTCTCCGAGTGCACAACCTCCGATACACACTCCGGTGTACCGCCCAAAGTACCGTGACCTTCGGTACAGCCAATCATCGTGTACTGTCGGACCCCTCCGTCAGGCACACTCCGCTGCAACGGCTGCAGCAACCAGAGCCCACCGAACCCTTCGGTGAAACAGCCTCCGAAGTCCCCTTCGGAGAACCAGCCTCCGAACCCCTTCGGAGGGACCCCTTCGAATCAGAGGGTAGAAACTGTCAATCACTCATCACAGACTCCGAAACCAACCCCGTGTTTCTCAATCTCCCCCTTGATCAGTGCATTGACAACCAAATTCAAGTTCAAGAAAATTTGAAAAATTTCAGCTCACAAGTGACATAAAAACTCAGAAATGAGCCAAATCATGTCACTTGACAAAAGAATTTTCCTCCCCCTTTCCAAAAGATTAAAAGCCCCTTCGGCAGAAAGAATTTTCCTCCCCCTGAGTTAATTTTCCCTTTTGCGGCAGAGAATTCAACAATTTCTCCCCCTTTGGCAATGCAAGCATCAAGGAGCATGTAAAAGATGCATAGCTTCGAAATGGGCAGAATTGCAAAGACATATAAAGCAAAAATATGCCAATATTAATACCAATTATCATGTGCTCAACTCAATTTAACATTCTGTAAAAACATGATGACAGCATGTGATTTTATCATTTTGAAATAACAGCATCACCGCTCAATCAAGGTAACTAGACAAGTAAAAGCAAGAACTGCGCAAAGCTAGTCAATTTCTACTCTAGACAAACAAGTCCAGTTCAAATGGAGCATTGAAAGCAAACTTGATGATCAATGAATTTTGTTGTTCTTTTCATAATGCCAGGGGTTATTTGTTTGTCCACCTTATACTTTCCAATTAGGCCAAGCCTAGGCATGAAAAGCCATCAGAAGCTTAAGGCAGTGATTTTGGCATACACTACACTATCCTAGTTCAGACCAATGTGCAATGGTAAACAGTCTAGAATAGGGTAGTGCGACAAACAAACCCACCTGGATCTTTTTGCTTTGAAGCATGCAAATCATGCATTTTTGGAAATTTGATTAAGTGAACAAATTGTTTAATACTAGATAAATATCCATGAGTATGTAGAACAATTTTTGCAAGTTGCAATGTTTAGCATCAAGAGAAAGGTGTCTTGCTATCAAGCAGATAAAAGATAGCTAAAGCAGTCCTGCCTAATCATGCTAGATTCAAGGCTAAGCAATGAGCATGATTTAATTTTGGAAAGATAAATCATGCACATAATGTTTCAGACATATTAAATTAAGCTGAGCTGACATGATTTCATGAATTACATTCAGGCATATAAGTGCAAAAGATGTAAATGCAATTTCACACATGATGCGCATATGCAAGACAGTTAAAATCTGCTCCCCTTCACAAAATGCCGTAAGGGTGACAAATACCAAGTTCCCCACGCAAGTAGGCAAAACGAGAAGCATCGAGGGGTTTTGTGAAAATATCGGCTAGCTGGTGTTGGGTATCAACATATTGAAGTTCAATATCACCCTTCTTATTATGATCTCTGAGAAAATGATATCGCACATCAATGTGTTTGGTTCTGGAGTGCTGAACCGGGTTGTTTGCAATACAAATAGCACTAGTGTTATCACAGAAAAGTGGAACACTCTTATAATCTAACCCGAAATCCCGCAAAGTGGAAACCATCCACAAAATCTGAGAGCAACAGCTAGCTGCAGCAACATATTCGGCCTCAGCCGTCGATTGTGCAACACTAGACTGTTTGCGAGAAGACCAGCAAACCAGAGGTACTTTTCCTATCAATCCAAAACCCAGCAAAATCCGCATCGGAATAACCTCGAAGACACAAAGAGGAAGATGCCAAATACCAAATGCCAAATTCAAGGGTATGTTCGAGATACCTAAGAATGCGCTTTACCGCTCAGCGGTGCGAAGCTCGTGGTGAAGCCTAAAACGAGCGCACTGACACACTGCGAAGTGTATGTCTGGCCTCGTAGCAGTCAAGTAGAGGAGGGAGCCGATCATGCTTCGGAACTCCTTCTGATCTAAGGCTTCTCCATCTTCGTCAGGATCCAATGCTACAGATGTAGTCATTGGAGTGGCAAGTGGCTTCGCATCAGCCATGTCGAACTTCTTGAGCAGGTCCTTGGTGTACTTCGTCTGGTGGACGAAAGTACCTTGTTTGCTTTGCTTGATTTGCAAACCAAGAAAAAAAGTGAGTTCGCCCATCATGGACATCTCGAACTCCCTGCTCATGGCATCTGCAAACTCGGCAACCAAAGCATGAGAAAAGCCACCAAAAATGATATCATCCACATAAATCTGCACTAGGAGGAAATCTTTGCCATGCTTGAGAGTGAACAGGGTTTTATCAACAGATCCCATCAAATACCCCCGCTCAAGCAGAAAAGACTTAAGTATGTCATACCATGCCCGAGGGGCTTGCTTGAGTCCATAAAGAGCCTTATGAAGTTTAAGGACTTTATGCGGGTATTTGGGGTTTTCAAAATCAGGGGGTTGTTTTACATAAACATCTTCGCCCATGAAACCATTAAGAAAAGCACTTTTGACATCCATTTGATAGAGTTTGAATCCCCGGGATGTCGCAAAGGCAAGCAAAATCCTAATGGCCTCAAGACGAGCAACATGAGCAAAAGTTTCAGTAAAATCAATCCCTTCTGATTGAGAATAACCGTGAGCTACAAGTCTAGCCTTATTTCTAACTATAGTCCCATCCTCCCCTTGTTTGTTTTTGAAAATCCATTTTGTTCCAATGAAATGAACATTTGGTGGAGGATCAACTAATGTCCAGACTTGGTTTCTCTCAAAAATTTTAAGTTCTTCATGCATGGCATTGATCCAACTAGAATCAGAAAGTGCATGACTAACATCTAAGGGCTCGAAAGAAGCAACAAAAGCGAAATCAATGAAATGAGCATGAGAACGTGTTACCCTTTGATCAAGCTCACCAATGATCTGCTCGGGAGGATGCATCCTTTGAACATGGTGTGGAGCCTCACGGCGGGATGCAGTCTCCCCCTCAACTTGTGCGTTGGAGTGGTCCAAGATGACCGATGTCGAGGTAGTTGCTTCGGGACCTTGTGCCGAAGTGGTCGAAACGGGGTCGGCTTCGGGGGTTGATGTTAATGGTAGTAGGGGTTCATCCTCGAAATCTCCAGGATCTTCTTCTTCAAAGATAGTCTGTTCCATAGCGTGTTCATTTGCCTGTTCAAGAGCAGAACTAATAGAGGGGGTTGATTCATCAAAAGTCACATCACATGACTCGATGACAGTGTTAGTCTCCAAATTATAAACACGATAAGAATGACCATGTGTAGTGTAACCCAAAAAGATCCCGTCAGAAGACCGCGACTCAAATTTATCCAAATTACCACGTTTTAGGATAAAGCAATGACAGCCAAAAACTCGAAGATGAGTAACCTTGGGCTGTCTCCCAAAACATAGCTCATAAGATGTCAAGTTCAAAATTGAGCGCAAGAATATTCGGTTTGAGATGTAACATGCAGTGTTCATGGCCTCAGCCCAGAATTTTCTAGGAGTCCTATGCTCATCGAGCATCGTCCTAGCCATCTCAACCAAAGTGCGGTTCTTCCTCTCAATGACACCGTTCTATTGAGGAACCCGCGGAGCAGATAATTGATGTTCTATGCCATGCTCCATGCAAAAGTCAACAAAGAGACTATTCTTGAACTCAGTGCCATTATCACTTCGAATGAATTTCAATGCACCAGGGAGTTCAGTGAAAAGTCTCAAAGCCAAGCTCCAAAAGTGTGAAAACACTTCATCCTTGCTGGCAAGAAAGAAGACCCAAGAGTAGCGAGAGAAATCGTCGACAATGACCAACACATACCACTTGCCGCCTAAAGAACTAACCCGAGAAGGACCTACAGTGTCCATATGGAGAAGTTCTCCGGGTTGTTCAGTCATCACTGTGGTGACTGGCGAATGCGAAGCGGCAATCATTTTTCCATGTCGACAAGGAGCGCAAACTAAATTCTTCTCAAACTTGAGTTGGGTAATCCTCGGATCAGACCTAGGGCACTCAAACGAGCGAGCAACTCAAAGCTCATATGCCCTAGTCTCATATGCCACTTCCAAAGCTCAGAAGTTGAATGTGCAACAAGACAGTGAGAAGATCCAGAAGATTCAGAAAAATCAGCTCCAAAAACTCTCCCAACTCTAAAGATCTTACAGACCACAACGCCATCAGAATTGACCACTTGCGAAGTATCACGATGGAATCGCACTTCGAAGCCCTCATCAAGCAACTGAGATACAAACATCAAATTGTATCCCAGATTTTCAACCAAAGCAACATCTTTGAGAGTGAAATTCGAGTTAATTCTTACCACATCTTTACCTTTCACTCTACTCCTTCGATTGTTTCCGAAGGTGATATGTTCCCTTTGCTTGGTTGTGGTGAGGCTGGAGAACCATGCTGCAGCTCCGGTCATATGGCGCGAACAACCAGAGTCCATGATCCACGTGCCCTCCAAGCCTCGGTCTATCACCTATATGCAGTGATCCAAAAGCATGACGAGGTCTCCTACTCTGACGAGGTACAAAGCTACTCGCCCGGGGTCTACCACCATATGTAACATAGCGAACACCTCGAGGAGCAAAACCTCCCCGAGAAGCACGAGGAGCCTCGAAAATAGGACGAGAGTAAAACTCAGACTCATGCATACCTAAAGATGGGTAATGCATGTCCTAGAAACTCATCGCCTGAGAGCGTCGCTCATCCTTGATGCGACGAAAACAGAACCCAACCAAGTGACCCGCCCGCTGACAGTAGGAACAATGAAAAACTCTCCTAGGGGCACTCTCATGGGTCATAGGAGCAACTCGCACAGGCTCCTTGGGCTTCTGCTGAGTGGTTTCCTTGGGAGGGATTTTCTTGGCAGGAGGAGTGGTTTTCTTTGGTGTCCGGGTAGGCTTTTTGGCTGATGGAGTGTCTAACAGAGCTCTCTCCTTCTCTAAGGTAGTGGGTGAGTGTAGGACCGAAAGTAGCGACCAGAGGGGGGTTGAATGGGCGCCTTAAAAATTCTTTCGAATTAATGGCCTGTTCCCAATACCCAACGCACCTCAAAAGACTAAGCAGTGGAAAATAAACAGAAGGCCTAAGTCTAAAGGTATCTAGCTTATAAGCAACTAAAGTCAAACTGAGAACTATTAAAGAAGTGCAACTAGGTAGATAAACAGAGTATGTCAGGCCTAAACTTCCCAATGAAATGATCTAAGTATATGTAAAGTGAAATGAGAAGTTACTGTTCAGATTTGTCTCCTGTTCAGAACTTGGTGAAGCCTGCTTCGCCTGTCGAGGTCTGCTTCGGAGATGATTGTCGAAGCCTGCTTCGCTGGTCGAAGCCTGCTTCGGAGGTTGGTGACGAAGCCTGCTTCGGAGGTCAGTTATGAAGCATGTCGAAGAACGTAGCAAAAAATGCCGAAGGTGTTTTGGTCTAGCCTAGTTCGAAGTGACAGGAAGCGAAGTATGACAACGCCGGAGCCTGCTTCGAAGTATGTACTTCGAAGGCAAGGCTTCAGACACAGCTTCGAACCGAGTGCTTCGAACCTAAACCTTCGAACAGAGAACTTCGAATGCAACACACAAACAGACTACCTTCGAACAAAGAAGCGAAGCCTGTCACACGACAGAGGCACCAACTTCGAAGCCTACACTCTACCTTCAAAAAGATCAAGCTGGCAGTAGAAGGTAAAAAGCTGGCAGAGAGTACTGTAGCAACAGTAGCAGTACTACTTGCAATAGCAAGAACTAGTACTACTTCTCAAGAAGAACACACGCAAGAGAAGCTTCCGAAGCCTCAAAAATCATGGGAAAACTTGCTGTGCAAATGTAATGAAGCCATTAAAACTCTGCACTTGCTGCACACGATTTGAGAATAGAACCTTCACTGCAATAATAAATGCAATGCAACAAAAACAGGAGCAAAAACTCCCTGGCGGCGCAAGCAAGAACAGGAGAGGAGAGAGGCAAGGCAAGAGACAAAAAATGACCCAAAAGAGTGGAATTGATTTCAGCCAAAAGGGGTGTGGTCCAAACCCTAGGGATTGGGGTCCTATTTATAGGCTCCCAACACTAGGAACATTCCACCTGCCCCTTAGGGTTTTTACAGACACAAGAATAAAGGAAAAGACTCTACTGCCCTTAGGAATTTTTACAGACATGACTGACTGACTGTGGGCCTAGAGATACAAATGACTTATCCGGAAGCTCAGCTTTCGTAGCGACTACGGCTTCTCTTCTGGACAGTCGGATACAAGATCGATGGTTGTCAGTTTTGTGCCGAAACTGACAAAGCCTCTACCGACTTTGCACCAGGTACCCGGATTGGGCCGGCCCGACTCCGCAGCTCTCTCAGCCCGGCAATCGCTCACCACCCGTGTACCTGAGTAAGTCCTGGTCAACAGCCCAGTGGGTCTTCTACTGCTTCTGGCCCATGTACCCGGATTGGGCCAGCCCGACTTTGCAGCCTCCTCTGCCCGACAGTCGCTCGCTGCCCGTGTACCTGAGTCACACGCGGCCCATGAAACAGCAGATCTCTTCTTCTTCTGTCCTCTTTGACTATCGTTGACAATGACTCATCACATCTGGAGCCATGAGGCCCATGCTATTCAGCATGGCTCCTAAATCTCCCCCTTGATGAGTGCATTGCAACACTCCTCTTCTTCAGCTCTTCAGCACCTGCGAACAAATGTGGAAACACAAAAACATAACACAAGAAAACAAAGAAGAAGAAGAAAAATAAGGTAAAAGTTTAACCCTAATGACCAAAAGACGAACAATAGCCAAAGCGATCATTATGGTTAACCAAAACGTAAAAGCTCAAAAATGAGTGCGATTTCAGAACAACAAGGATATCAACAGAGTAAAAACTCCCCCTTAAACTCTGATCCCAAATTTTCTCCCCCTTGTTGACAAGTGAACTCATCAAGCACTCAATAGAGACACAGACTCCCCCTGAAATGCAACTCCCCCTCAAAATATGCAGTGAATTCAACTGGAGTGCATAAGGAGTGTAGAAAGCATGCTTTTCAAATATGATTGACTGCAATTACAGCATCTAACAAGTATAGCAAAAGAGATACTGTCTAAGACACATGGCATGATCAGTGCAACAGATGATATCTAAAGAAAGTCATTAGCACACATTTTTCAGTTTTTGCAAACAAAAAGCATCACCACATTTTCCAGTAAACAAGCAAGGTAAAACATGAGATGCAAAAGCTAACTGATATCTACCAAGATAAGCTTTGTTCAGAAACAAAGTTCTTCAGCAAACTTGTTATCATTTCAATTTTCAAGCTTTTTCTTTTTCCTTTTTCATGTTTGCCAGGGGTTATTTGCATGTCATACCTTATGCTGACCGACCAAGTCAAGCCTAGGCCAGATCTGGACCATCAGAAGCTTAAGACATTGGTCTTGGCATACACTACACTGTCCTAGTTCATACCAAGGTGCTATGGTATGCAGTCTAGAACAAATGTAATGCGACAAAGCAAACCCACCTGGATCTTTTCAAGTTATGCACAATAAGGCATGGAATTTTCATTGGTCTCAAATTTTCATCATTTTTATAGCACATTTCCATGTTTAAAGCATACAGATGTCCAAGTTGCATATTTGCATCTAAGTCAGAAACTAGCTACAAGGCATGTAACAGATAGCAAGAACATTCAGCCTACGCATGCTAGTTACCAGAAGCAATGGTGATCATTTTTCAATTTTAAAGCATAAAAGCCATGCATATGACACATATCAGACATATCTTTTGAACTGAAGCAAAGCATGATCATCGACAAGTAATCAAAAGCATGTACCAGCTAGAATAAGTAAAGCCGTTCAATCATATTACAGAAGCAAGCTCAAAAGTGTGATATGTGAATATGCAAGATATGAACACACACAGAAAGACTCAAGAAAAGAGTAAGGAAGAAAGAAAACTGACACAAAATATCCTAAAAAGGATACACAACACCCAAATCCCCTCGTAAACGCTCGAATGTAGACTGATCTAGGGGTTTGGTGAAAATATCAGCCAACTGATGATGGGTATCAACATGAACAAGGTCAATGACACCTTTTTCATATTGATCCCGCAAGAAGTGAAAGCGCACATCAATATGTTTGGTTTTTGAATGGAGACATGGGTTTTTCCCTGCACTAATGGCACTAGTGCTGTCGCTAAACAATGGAATCCTGGTAGGAAAGAACAACCCAAAATCTCGCAGAGTGGAAATCATCCAAACCAACTGTGAGCAGCAGCTAGCAGCAGCTACGTACTCAGCCTCTGTGGTTGAAAGAGCAACTCCAGATTGCTTTCGAGAAGACCAAGAGACAAGAGAAGAACCAAGAAACTGGCAAGTACCAGAAGTCGACTTGCGATCCAACCGGCACCCACCAAAATCGGCATCCGAAAATCCAGATAAATCGAGAGAAGATGATGCTGAATAGAAAAGACCAAGATCAGGCGCATAAGTGAGATACCTGAAGATGCGCTTGACAGCCTGCCGATGAGACGCGCGTGGTGAAGACTGGAAACACGCGCAAAGTCCCACAGCGATCTGTATGTCAGGTCTTGTTGCCGTCAAGTACAACAGCGAACCGATCATCCCTCGAAACTCCCTTTCATTGACCTTGACGCCGCTCTCATCCTTGTCCAGACCCCCAGAAGTACCCATCGGGGTCATCTGCGGCTTCAATTCACCACCAAAGTCAAATTTCTTTAACATATCACGAGTGTACTTACCTTGGTGGATGAAGGTGTCGTCCTTGGTCTGCTTGATCTGGAGCCCTAAGAAGTACTTGAGCTCACCCATGAGGCTCATCTCAAACTCACTGTGCATCTGCTCAGAGAACTTGGACACAAGAGAATCAGTAGTACCGCCAAAAATAATATCATCCACGTAAATCTGAGCAACTAAGAAGTCTGAAGCAACTCTGAGCAAAAAGAGAGTTTTGTCCACAAAACCCATCACAAAGCCCTTCCCCAACAAAAATTGCTTTAACTGGTCATACCAAGCCCTGGGGGCTTGCTTCAACCCGTATAAAGCTTTGTGCAACTTAAAAACATGTCGAGGAAACTTAGGGTTCTCAAAACCGGGGGGTTGCCTAACATAAACCTCCTCTTCTATATACCCGTTCAGAAAAGCACTCTTAACATCCATTTTAAAAAGCTTAAAACCCTTCGAAACGGCAAAAGCTAGAAGAATACGAATGGACTCAAGACGGGCAACAGGAGCGAAGGTTTCTTCAAAATCAATACCTTCCTTTTGGCAATAACCCTGGGCAACTAGTCGAGCCTTGTTGCGCACCACAACCCCATCTTCACCTTGTTTGTTTTTGAATACCCACTTGGTACCTATGGGGTTGCATCCTGGTGGCGGCTCAACTAATGTCCAAACCCGATTGCGGACAAAGTTCTCTAGCTCTTCTTGCATAGCATTAATCCAATTAGAATCAGAAAGAGCATGAGAAATGTCTCTGGGCTCAAAAGATGCAACAAATGTAGATTCAGCAAACACAGCAAGAGAGGTAGATGAACGCAAAGTTCTCTCAGTCAAATCACCGATGATGAGCTCTGAGGGATGGTCATGTTGAACTGCTCGGGTTCCCTGGTGATCTGAAGTTACCTCACCGGAGACAGCAGCAGGCACCTCTGGACTCGACTGAGGGGGCTCGATCGAAGTGGAAGAAGTAATCAGAGGTCCGCCCTCATCCTCAGTCGAAGTCTCAGAAGGTGTGGGCTCTGCGGGGGATGCAGAAGGCCCACCCTCATCAGCAGCTGGAGTATCCTCATCTTCCTCGAAGATGGACTCTCCGAGCTCATCATCACCAGAAAGCTCAAAAGAAGGAGTCAAAGAAGGCAAGGACTCATCAAATGAAACCTCACAGGTCTCGACAAGCAGCTGGGATTCGAGGTTCCAAACACGGAAGCCTCGAGAATGCAATGCATAACCAAGAAAAATACCATCCCAGCAACGAGACTCAAACTTGTCCAAATGCCCTCCCTTCTTGAGCACAAAGCACTTGCAGCCAAATGCTCGCAAGTGGCTCACCTTGGGCTGTCTGCCAAACCGTAGTTCATATGATGTCTTACCAAGGTAAGCTCTAAGAAAGATGCGGTTGGCCAGATAGCAAGCCGTGTTCATGGCTTCAGCCCAAAAATGCCTAGGAATCTTGTGCTCATCGAGCATCGTCCTGGCCATCTCGACTAGCGTGCGGTTCTTTCGTTCCACAACGCCGTTCTGTGGGGGAGTGTAAGGAGAACAAAACTGATGGTCCAGACCCTGATCACTACAGAAGCTGACGAACTGAGAGTTTTTGAACTTAGAGCCATTGTCGGAGCGAATTGCTCGCATCCGACCATTGTTCTCATTCTTCAGCTTCAAAATCAGGTCATGAACAAATTGAAAAGTTTCATCTTTGGACTCCAAAAAGAAAACCCACGAGAATCGAGAAAAGTCGTCAACAATCACAAGTGCATACCACTTCCCACCGACTGAACGTACCCGAGCTGGACCAACAGTGTCCAAGTGTAAAAGCTCGCCCGGATACGAAGTCATCACCTGAGTCACAGGTGAGTGAGAAGCGGCAACCATTTTCCCATGACGACAGGGATGACAAACTAAATCCTTCTCCATCTTAAGCTTGGGAAATCCTCGGATGAGGTCCATAGAGCTCAACCTGACTACCAGATCAAAACTCAAATGACCTAACCTCCTATGCCACTTCCAGAGCTCAGAGGAGGATCCAGCAATCAAACAGCGCGAAGGGCCAAAAGAACTAGAGAAGTCAATTCGAAAAACTTTACCGAATGGTAAGATCTGGCAAATCAAAGACCCTCTAGAATCAATCACAGAAGAATTGCCCTTCTTAAAACGCACTTCCAAGCCATCCTCAAGAAGTTGCGAAATAGAAATCAAGTTGAAGTTCAAATTTTTAACCAAAGCAACATTCTTCAAAGAGAAATGATCTGAAATGCGAATTGAGCCTATACCACTTACTTTCCCTTGACCACTGTTCCCGAAAGTGATATACTCTTTGGAGCTCGGGGGAGTGAGACTAGAGAACCATCTGCGATGTCCTGTCATGTGGCGAGAACATCCTGAGTCCATGATCCAAACGTCCTCCAGTCCCCGATCCTGCACAATCAGTGGCTGTAAGTGGGAGCAAATGGTTCGGCACCAGGTTTAGCAAAGGAGCTAAACCAGTGTCGAGCCATTTGCTCGAAAGATGGAAAGCGAAAACCATCAAAATAGTTTGGACCAAAACGCGACTCAAAGCGCGGTCCTCGGTTCTGCCTAACCCTGCGGCCACAAGGTCTAGGACCGTAGCCAACACGGCTTGGAACTCTACCGGAACGGACACCACCAACTGGAGCACGGGCAAGAAAGTCGTCTCCTCTACCACCACCTACACGACGCGGCCTGGCCTCCAGCCTCTCCCCGCGTCGAGGAACACGCAGTCTACCATCCTGCTGGTAGAACTGCTCCTGATCACTACGAGCCCTCTCAGCTCTCTCAACCTGCTTCCTCCTGAAGCAGAACTCCGCAAGATGCCCGTCTCTCTGACAGTACTCACAATGATAGGTGGGCTTCTTAGGATGTGGTTGAGGCTTGGGATGTTTGGGCTTGGTAGTGTTTGGTGTGGACTTCTTGGGTTGAGAGGGTCCAGGAAGAGAGTCTAGAGAAGAGTGGAGGTGTTTGGGCTTAGGAACCCAGATAGGCTTCTTGGGTGGAGCTTTGGGTGGTTCATGAATCACTCCATCCTTGGGCTGACAAGCCTGGGAGGTCTCAGTGGAGTGAGTCTTGGGATACCTCTGCTCTGGAGTCATTTTGCTCCACTCCACTGCCCGGCTAATGGCGCTCTCAAAGTCAGCCTTGGTGTAGGTATAACCTACACCAAACCCATCCTGCCTCTTGAACTGCTAGATCATCCTGCCGAGCTGAGGCTCTCTAGCACTGATCCAACTCAGGATGGAACGGAGGTAAAAGTTCTCATTCTGAGAATCTGCTAGCTCCTCTCTCAAGGAAGCTAGAACCTCCACCTGAGACAAGCAGGTCTCACACTCACTCTCTACTTGGACAGACTTTTCGGCTTTCAGCTTGATCAACTCCATTCTAAGAGACAGACAGTTCTCACAGACAGTGGGTGGAACTGACAGTGTCTCAAGCTCTAGCCTAGTCTGAGCAAGCTCAGCTCTCAACCTCTCCAAATTACCCAACTGTTCATCGCCCTTGGATTTCAGCTCAGCTAAGACAGCTAGATGAGATGGGCAATCAACACAGGGTGCGACGACAGTGGCTTGAGCATCTTTCAGCTCTAGTTGAGCGCTTTCAAGCTCAGTGGCCAAAGTGTCCCTCTCATCAACCCTTTCTATGTACCTGGACTTCAGAGTCGACAGGTCACACAGAAGCACCTCACACTCTCAATTCTGCCGTTGGCCACGGCAAGCTCACTCTCTAACTCATCTATCCTCTTCTTAGCCCCCCCTAAGCAGTTTTTCCCGATATTTCAACTCCTGACGATTGCTTTCAAGTAAATCAACTATTTCGCGTTCATAAGATGATACCTTTTCGTTGTCGTCGTCGTCGGAGTCGTCGGAGGAGCTCTTTTCTTCCTTATCCCCAAGAGCCATTGAGAAGAAGCTCTTGCGCGATCTTCGGCGCTGGTGTGAGCGGCTCTTCGGCTTATCCCCGAAAGCCATGAAGCAGAGGCCCGCCGGATTGTCCTTGTCCTTCCCCTTCCTAATGGCAATCTCCTCATCACTTGAGCTCGATGAAGAGGAAGAAGATGTGGACCGCTTGGAGTAGCTCTTCTCCATCTCGGCGAAGAAAGCCTTGTCGCGCTTCTTGTTCTCTCGCCGATAGTCCTTCAGGGCCTTCTTGAAGAATCAGGTCTTCGGCTTGCCCTTGTTGAAGGATGAGCTCTCATGCTTGCTGGAGTCGTGGAAGCTGCCACTGGTGCCCTTCTTGTGTCCATTGCGCTTGGGGCAGTCGGCGATGAAGTGTCCTGGATCACCACACTCAAAGCATCCGGATTTTGTGCCGTGTCTTTTGAACATTCTCTTGTCAAAGACACGACGCACCCGGTTGTTAAACAGACACAAATCATCATCTCCCAAAGACTCAAGCTGGTCCTCAGTGATAGACATCAAAGAGAACCCAGCACAGCTCACAGCAGAGGGATCAACAGAAGGTGTAGCTAGGGCCAGGGATTTTGATCCAGAACCAGTGAGATTTGATCTCAACTGGATATCTACCTCAGTGGCCTTCAGCTTGCTAAATAACTCAGAAATGGTCAAGGTATCGTAAGAAGTGCTCTCAACGATAGAGGATACCTTGATCTCCCAGATCTTTGGGTCCAAGGTATGGAGAACCTTGAGCGCCTGCTCGTGATCTGAGACTAACTGAGCACCCTCAGCCTTGTTGTCCTGAAGCTTGTTTATGATCGACTGAAAACGACCAAACAAAGCCTCAACAGATTCACCCGGCTTCTGTGTGAAATTCTCATATTCACGCCGGTAGGTCTGATAGAGCCGAGCCTTGACCTGTGCTGTTCCCTCATGGTGTGCCTTGAGGGTAGCCCAGATCTCTCTCGCAGTGGAGAGATGACTCACACGCTCAAACGCAGTGGGACCTAAACCAGAAAACAGAATGTTCACAGCCTTACTAATGCTCAGATGCTGAGCAATGATACCAGCAGTACCCTGCTCAGTGACTGGTAATATGACAAATGTGGTGTGAACGCAAATGTCCCAAATGTCCGAACCCTGGCTCATGAGATAGGCTCGCATGCGAGTCTTCCAATAGTTATAGCCATAGGCTTCCAAGGACGGGACCTTGCCAGGAGACGTCATGGTCACTACTGGGGTTTAGAACCGGTTAAGGTATGGAAAAAAACCTAACCTCGATCTGATACCACTTGTAGGACCGAAAGTAGCGACCAGAGGGGGGGGGTGAATGGGCGCCTTAAAAATTCTTTCGAATTAATGGCTTGTTCCCAATACCCAACGCACCTCAAAAGACTAAGCAGTGGAAAATAAATAGAAGGCCTAAGTCTAAAGGTATCTAGCTTATAAGCAACTGAAGTCAAACAGAGAACTATTAAAGAAGTGCAACTAGGTAGATAAACAGAGTATGTCAGGCCTAATCTTCCCAATGAAATGATCTAAGTATATGTAAAGTGAAATGAGAAGTTACTGTTCAGATTTGTCTCCTATTCAGAACTTGGCGAAGCCTGCTTCGCCTGTCGAGGTCTGCTTCGGAGATGATTGTCGAAGCCTGCTTCGGAGGTTGGTGACGAAGCCTGCTTCGGAGGTCAGTTACGAAGCATGTCGAAGAACGTAGCAAAAAATGCCGAAGGTGTTTTGGTCTAGCCTAGTTCGAAGTGACAGGAAGCGAAGTATGACAACGCCGGAGCCTGCTTCGAAGTATGTACTTCGAAGGCAAGGCTTCGGACACAGCTTCAAACCGAGTGCTTCGAACCTAAACCTTCGAACAGAGAACTTCGAATGCAACACACAAACAGACTACCTTCGAACAAAGAAGCGAAGCCTGTCACACGACAGAGGCACCAACTTCGAAGCCTACACTCTACCTTCGAAAAGATCAAGCTTCGAAAAGAGAAGCGAAGGCTGACAAGCCACAAAGAAACCAACGCGAAGCCTAGCAGAACGACAAGCTTCGAAGCCAACTTCGAAACCTATCGAAGTGTGGACTTCGAACAGCTAGAGCCGGAGAACCTTCGCACTGTCGTTCGAAGTATGCGATGCTGTCCGTTCAAAAAGTACTTCGAAGCTAGCAACACAGGACTCAAAACCAAGTTCGAAGTTTGAACGAAGCCTTCGAAGATGATAGATCGAAGCCTGCCTCACGGAGCTGAGGGGCTTCGAACAGAGAAGGATGGCTTCGCCAGAAAACAGCCAGAAAAGTTTTTAGATCCTGTCAGCTTCGATCAAAAAGCTGCGCAGTAGAAGGTAAAAAGCTGGCAGAGAGTACTGTAGCAACAGTAGCACTACTACTTGCAATAGCAAGAACTAGTACTACTTCTCAAGAAGAACACACGCAACAGAGAAGCTTCCGAAGCCTCAAAAATCATGGGAAAACTTGCTGTGCAAATGTAATGAAGCCATTAAAACTCTGCACTTGCTGCACACGATTTGAGAATAGAACCTTCGCTGCAATAATAAATGCAATGCAACAAAAACAGGAGCAAAAACTCCCTGGCGGCGCAAGCAAGAACATGAGAGGAGAGAGGCAAGGCAAGAGACAAAAAATGACCCAAAAGAGTGGAATTGATTTCAGCCAAAAGGGGGGTGGTCCAAACCCTAGGGATTGGGGTCCTATTTATAGGCTCCCAACACTAGGAACATTCCACCTGCCCCTTAGGGTTTTTACAGACGCAAGAATAAAGGAAAAGACTCTACTGCCCTTAGGAATTTTTACAGACATGACTGACTGACTGTGGGCCTAGAGATACAGATGACTTATCCGGAAGCTCAGCTTTCGTAGCGACTACGGCTTCTCTTCTGGACAATCGGATACAAGATCGACGGTTGTCAGTTTTGTGCCGAAACTAACAAAGCCTCCACCGACTTTGCACCAGGTACCCAAATTGGGCCGGCCCGACTCCGCAGCTCTCTCAGCCCGGCAATCGCTCACCGCCTGTGTACCTGAGTCAGTCCTGGTCAACAGCCCAGTGGGTCTTCTACTGCTTCTGGCCATGTACCTGGATTGGGCCAGCCCGACTTCGCAGCCTCCTCTGCCCGACAGTCGCTCGCTGCCCGTGTACCTGAGTCACACGCGGCCCATGAAACAGCAGATATCTTCTTCTTCTGTCCTCTTTGACTATCGTTGACAATGACTCATCACATCTGGAGCCATGAGGCCCATGCTATTCAGCATGGCTCCTCAGTGAGCTAAAACAGTTTTGTTCTTACTGTCTGAAGGAATCCTGTCAAAACCCAAACCTAGAGCTACCCCTGCTCTGTCAGCACACATCTTGGTTTTGGCCAAGAGCAAGTCCATCCTACCCTTTCCCTCAGTGCATTTGTTAACCACAGAAAGAAGGTACTCATTTTCAGTCATAAGGTTCTCAGCTTGCTCTCTAACAGTGCCTAGCTGGTCCTTAAGGGTTATGCAAGTGTCACAAACAGGTTGCACATCCTTAGAACTACCGGCCCTCTCCAATCTAGCCTCTAAGTCATGAACATTCTTATCACGTAAATCAATGCTCTCACGTAATAAAGAACAATTCATGCATTCAATTATATCATGAGGTCTAGAATCAACCACCAAAATCTGCTTCTGTGCAGTCTCAAGCTCAGATAGAGTTTGAGCATGTACAGAACACAACTGAGCAAGCTCACCCATGACAACAGTACAAGATTCACATTCAGCATCATTAACTTTAGACTTAAGCATGGCATAATCAGTAGAAATAGATTCTAGCCTAAGTCTAAGGTCTTTTCTTTCTCTAGCGGCTTGCACAAGTAATCTATCCTGACCAAGCACTACTTCATTCAGCTCATCTAGTTTTATTGAAAGTTGGTCATAGGATAGAGGTACCTCAGATGAGTCAAGCTCATCACCGCTGTGATCGCTGTCGGCCATAAAGCAGAGGCCAGTGAAATCTCGTCCCTTCTTGTCCTTCTTCTCCTCCTTCCTTGGAGACTCCTCCTCCTCAGAGCTCGACTCCTCAGTTGAGGAAGTGTCGATGTCGATGTCCCTCTTAGCCACTTTGTCGCGCTTGCCCTTCACAAAAGGCTTCCTCTCCTTTTTGTGGTATTTAGGGTGCTCACTCTCATCTCTCTTCTTGAGTTTAGGGCAAATGGCCTTGATGTGAGAAGTGTCGCCACACTCAAAACAACCACTAAAACCACTTCTCCTCTGATCCCGTCTCTCATGGTGAAAACGGGTGAACCTTCTGGCAATGAGAGCAAGCTCATCATCATCCAGAGTGTCGACCTGCTCCTTAGTGACGGAGACCAGGGAGGACAAAGCAAAACCATCTGCAAGAACACAAGTGCCAGATGTGCTTGGTTCTGCAGTCGTGCCACAGATAGTGCTAGAAACCAATGCCAACGGCTATGGCAAGGAGTTCCTATGCACTGCAAGAGATGCCTTGACAATCTCTGTGGACTTCAGCTTGCTGAAGAGCTCATCACAGGACAATGTGTCATAACCTGCGGACTCCTCAATGCTGGATATCTTCACTTCCCATATGCTACGATCAAGAGCATAGAGAAGCTTGATAGCCCTATCATGATCATTGTAAGCAAGTGTCCCGTTGGACCACAAGTTACTCACTATTGCATCAAAGCGAGAAAACATGGCATCTATAGATTCACTAGGTGCCTGCACAAACAGCTGATACTATTGATTATATGTGCTTTGGCGCCTGGCCTTAATCTATGTAGAGCCCTCATGAAAAATAGTGAGAGTGGTCCAAATTTCCCTAGCTGTCCTAAGGTGCTGAACCTGATCAAACTCACTCCGGCTCAAACCAATGAACAGTATATTCCTTGCCTTGGAGTTGGCATTATACTGATCCTTTTCTATTTGAGAGGTGCGAGTTTCAGGGATGGAGTATTGTGAGTCCACAATCTCCCAAATTGCATTTCCTTGGCTTAGCAAGTAAGCCTCCATGCGCACCTTCCAGTATGCAAAATCAGTCCCATCAAACAGAGGTATTTTACTAACTCTATCCATGTTGCCAACAGATCACAAAACCGGTTAAGGTCAACTAGTGATCTTAACCCGCTCTGATACCAATTGTTGGACCAGAAACGGCGACCAGAGGGGGAGTGAATGGGAGCTTTTAAAATTTTAGACTAAAATAGCCTTCTGTTTTAAATCTGTCTTCTGCGGAACAGGCTTCAAACACACCCTTCGAAGTTCTGGTTCGGAGGTATTTGACGGCTCCGAACACAGGCTTCGCAGGGAGCAAAAGTTCGAAGCCAAGAAGACTTCGCTCCACACACAACCCAAAAATTCAGCTTCTACTAAGTCAGCCTTCGATACAGTGACGGTTTTGAGACGAAGCCGTCAAAGCCCTTGGGCCTTCGCACCAAAACCTTCGGAGTGAACCACCACGGCTTCGCAGCTTCTCCCAGCTCGAACTCCATCAGTCCGTGTACCGAAGCCATGCACGGCTGAAGTACCTCAAGTCAGCCTCACTCCGGAGCCTGCCTTGCTCCGAAGCCAGCTTCACTCCGAAGCCCCACCTTCGGAGTACCACCCTTCGAAGTCCCTCCTTCGTCCAAGGCCTCCGCATGAAGCATTCCATGAGCACTTCGTCGCAGTGTCTCTCCCCGAGCACACTCCTCGACGAGCCTCACCCGGACCATGCCTTCGATGCACCTCGACTTCTGAGACCTTCGTCGGGTATACCTTCGAGTGTCTCCCTCCGGAGCACACTTCGAACGCCTTGCCTCTGTTGAGGACTTGATCCACCATACTTAGAAGTCACTCCATTCGGAGTACCCTTCAAAGTGCCTCGCCTCTGAGGACTTCGTCTCAGAGTACCTTCACCCGGAGTCACACTCCGCACTTACTGCCTTCTCCTGGCGCACCTTGACCCAAGGTCCGACCTCGACCCCTTCGCAGCCTTCATGACAGAGCTCCCTGCTCCCCTGGCATCAAGCCTCCCGCTTGACCCAGGTTCAACTGCTATGAACCGTCCATCGCCTCCAAAGTCCCCTGCGCACCACAGACAAACACACAAGTGTATCCAGTACCCCGGAGACCTCTCCGAGTGAACAACCTCCGATACACACTCTGGTGTACCGCCCAAAGTATCATGACCTTCGGTACAGCCAATCATCGTGTACTGTCGGACCCCTCTGTCAGGCACACTCCGCTGCAACAGCTGCAGTAACCAGAGCCCACCGAACCCTTCGGTGAAACAGCCTCCGAAGTCCCCTTCGGAGAACCAGCCTCCGAACCCCTTCGGAGGGACCCCTTCGAATCAGAGGGTAGAAACTGTCAATCACTCATCACAGACTCCGAAACCAACCCTTGGTTTCTCACCTCTAGAATCAATCACAGAAGAACTGCCCTTCTTAAAACGGACCTCCAAACCATCCTCAAGAAGTTGCAAAACAGAAATCAAATTAAAATTCAAATTTCCAACTAAAGCAACATTCTTCAAAGAGAAATGGTCAGAGATGTGAATTGAGCCAATGTCGTGTACCTTCACTTGACCACTGTTCCCGAATGTGATGTACTCTCTGGAGCTCGGGGGAGTTAGACTAGAGAACCATCTGTGATGTCCAGTCATGTGATGAGAACATCCTGAGTCCATGATCCAAACGTCCTCCAGTCCTCGATCCTGCACAATCAGTGGTTGTAAGGGGGAGCAAATGGTATGGCACCAGGTTTAGCAAAAGAACTAAACCAGTGTCGAGCCCTCTGCTGAAAAGACGGAAAGCAAAAACCATCAGAAGAGTTTGGACCAAAGTGCGGCTCAAAGCGCGGTCCATGGTTCTGCCTAAAACCTCGGCCCCGAGGTCTAGGACCGTAGCCAAAACGGCCTAGAGCTCTGCCGGAGCGAACACCACCAACTAGAGCACGGGCATGAAAGCCATCTCCTCTACCACCACCTACACGATGCGGCTTGGCCTCCAACCTCTCCCCACGTCGAGGAACTCTCAGTCTACCACCCTGCTGGTAGAACTGCTCCTGACCACCATGAGCTCTCTCTGCTCTCTCAACCCGCTTCCTCCTGAAGCAAAACTCCGCAAGATGCCCGTCTCTCTGACAGTACTCACAATGATAGGTGGGCTTCTTGGGATGAGGTTGAGGCTTGGGGTTCTTGGGCTTAATGGTGTTTGGTGTAGTCTTCTTGGTGTGAGAGGGTCCAGGAAGAGAGTCTAGAGAAGTGTGGAGGTGTTTGAGATTTGGAAGCCAGATGGGCTTCTTGGGTGGAGCTTTGGGCTGTTTTTGGAACTCTCCATCCTTGGGCTGACTAGCCTAGAAAGACTCAGTGAAGTGAGTCTTGGGATATCTCTGCTCAGGAGTCATTTTACTCCACTCAACTGCCCGGCTAATGGCACTCTCAAAGTCAGCCTTGGTGTAGGTGTAGCCTACCCCAAACCCATCCTGCCTCTTAAACTATTGGATCATCATGCCGAGCTGTGGCTCTCTGGCACTGATCCAACTCAGGATAGAACGGAGGTAAAAGTTTTCATTCTAGGAATCAGCTAGCTCCTCTCTCAAGGAAGCTAGAACCTCCACCTGAGACAAGCAGGTCTCACACTCTCTATCTACTTGGATAGACTTCTCGGCTTTTAGCTTAATCAACTCCAGTCTAAGAGACAGGCAGTTCTCACAGACAATGGGTGGAACTGACAGTGTCTCAAGCTCTAGCCTAGCCTGCGCCAGCTCAGCTCTCACTCTCTCCAAATCACCCAAATGCTCATCGCCCTTGGCTTTTAGCTCAACTAAACTAGCTAGATGAGATGAGCAATCAACAGATGGTACGACGACAGTGGCATGAGCATCTTTCAGCTCTAGCTGAGCGCTTTCAAGCTCAGTGGCCAAAGCGTCCCTCTCATCAACCCTTTCTGTGTACCTGGACTTCAGAGTCGATAGGTCACACAGAAGCACCTCACACTTTGGGCACTCACTGCTATCACCCAAGCAAGGGGAAGAAGATAGACTCTCAATTCTGCCATTGGCCACGACAAGCTCACTCTCTAATTCCTCTATCCTCTTCTTAGCCCCCCTAAGCAGTTTTTCCCGATATTTTAACTCCTGACGATTGCTTTCAAGTAAATCAACGATTTCGTGTTCATAAGATGATACCTTTTTGTTGTCGTCGTCGTCGGAGTCATCGGAGGAGCCCTTCTCTTCCTAATCCTCAAGAGCCATTGAGTAGAAGCACTTGTGGGATCTTCGACGTTGATGTGAGCGGCTCTTTGGTCTGTCCCCGAAAACCATGAAGCATAGGCCCGCCGGATCGTCCTTGTCCTTCCCCTTCCTGATGATGATCTCCTCATCGCTTGAGCTTGATGAAGAGGAAGAAGACGTGGACCGATTAGAGTAGCTCTTCTCCATCTCGACGAAGAAGGCCTTGTCGCGCTTCTTGTTCTCTCGCCGGTAGTCCTTCAGGGCCTTTCTGAAGAATCTGGTCTTTGGCTTGCCCGTGGTGAAAGAGGAGTTGTCGTGTTTGCCGGAGTCATGGAAGCCGCCACTGGTGCCCTTCTTGTGACCATTGCGCTTGGGGAAGTCGGCGATGAAGTGTCCTGGGTCACCACACTCAAAGCACTCGGATTTTGTGCCGTGTCTTTTGAACATCCTCTTGTCATAAACACGATGCACCCGGTTGTTAAAGAGACACAGGTCATCATCTCCTCACGACTCAAGCTGATCCTCGGTGATAGACATCAAAGAGAACCCAACACAACTCACAGAAGAGGGGTCAGTAGATGGTGTAGCAAGGGCCAGGGATTTTGATCCAGAGCCAGTGAGATTTTATCTCAACTGGGTATCAACCTCAGTGGCCTTCAGCTTGCTAAACAACTCAGAAATGTTCAAGGTATCATAAGATGTGCTCTCAATGATAGAGGATACCTTGATCTCCCAGATCTTAGGGTCCAAGGTATGGAGAACCTTGAGTGCCTGCTCATGATCTGAGACTAACTGAACACCCTCGGCCTTGTTGGCCCGAAGCTTGTTGATGATCGACTGAAAGCGACCAAACAAGGCTTCAACAGATTCACCCGGCTTCTGTGTGAAATTCTCATATTCACGCCAGTAGGTCTGATAGAGTCGAGCCTTGACCTGGGCTGTCCCCTCATGGTGTGCCTGGAGGGTAGCCCAGATCTCTCTAGCAGTTGTGAGATGGCTCACTCGCTCAAATTCAGTGGGACCTAAGCCAGAAAACAAAATGTTCACCGCTTTGTTGTTATTCAGATGCTGGGCGATAATATCAGGAGAATTACGCTCAGCAACTGGCAATATGGCGAAAGTAGCATGAATACAAATGTCCCAGATGTCCGAGCTTTGGCTCATGAGATAGGCTCGCATGCGAGTCTTCCAATAATTATAGCCATAAGCTTCCAAGGACGGGACCTTTCCAGGAGACGTCATGATCACTACTGGGGTTTAGAACCGGTTAAGGTATGGAAAAAAACCTAACCAGGCTCTGATACCACTTGTAGGACCGAAAGTAGCGACCAGAGAGGGGGTGAATGGGCGCCTAAAAATTCTTTCGAATCAATGGCCTGCTCCCAATACCCAACGCACCTCAAAAGACTTAGCAGGAAAACGCAAGCAGATCGTCAAAGCCTAAAAGTATCTAGCCTATAAACGACCAGTGTCCTAGACATAGAAACACCAACACAGTGCAAATAGGCAGATAAACAAAGTAGTTAAAACATGGGCAGATCAAAGTACACAGAAACTCATCATCATAGCAAGTGGACTGAGAGCACGTAAATAGGGATAAGGAGTTACTGTTCAAAGTTGTCTCCTGTTCGAAACTCGACAAAGCCTGCACGATGTGAAGCCTGAAGTTGTCGAAGGTTGTTGATCGAAGCATGCAACATTGAAGTCCATGGGGGTTGTGCCGAAGTCTGCTTCGGAGTCCTTTGACGAAGGGTGTAGTGGACGAGCTGAAGATTGATGGAGTCTAGTCTAGTTCAATGAAGAGTGCGGCAGAATGCGAAGCATGCTTCGGTGCTAAGTGTGAGGCTATCGAAGCCTACTCCGAAAAGCACACTTCGAAGCTATGAAACTTAACACAAGAAAAATCAACTTCGAAGCTTAACAGAGAAAAATCGAAGCCTGCAAAGCAACCTTCGAAGCTAGTTTGATCGAAGTATGACCACCAGAGTAGTGACCTTCGGACCACAGACTAACTTCGAATCAGAGTCCGTTGGTGCTCTCACACAAGAAACCGAAGCCTAGAAACACACTTCGAACTCACAAACTGAGATCCACAGAAATGACAACAGCAGAAACCTCTCAGTAACACACGCCGAGCAAAGCCAACCAGAGAGACACGCTTCGAAGCTAACTTTGAAACCTATCGAAGTATGTCTCGTTAAAACTATCGAAGTATGTCAGAATAATACCTTCGAATCAGTGCATACTTCGAAACAGGGTCTACACTTTAAGTTCTGAGTTACTGATGGCAGCAAAGCCTATAGAGAAGTTTGATCGAAGCCTACTTCAAAGAATAGAAGGACTTTGAACAAAGTACAGATCTCCACTAGAAACTTCAAGACATGTGCCAGACACTTCCTTCTCGATCAAAACGCCATGTCATGAAAAAGTATCAATAGAAAAATTCTGCTGTAGCCAAGAACAGAATAGCCTGTCAACCAAAACTAGGCGCCAGGCTAGCTGGACACAACCGTACACGAATAGAGTAATAGGTTGCGTGCTAGACTCAGAGCTAGAACACCATGAACAGATTAAACAAGGCAGAGTACTACTTGGCTACAGGAGCTAGGCGTAGAATATTCTAAAGACAGGACAAAAAGGAATAGAGTTCTTGCAGAAGATCAAAAAACGTTGCGCGGAGAGATTTCTAGCCGTGAATAGAAGAATCAAACAGAAATGCACGCAAACGCACTGATTAGAGAACAAAGGGATGAATCACGACATACTCGGTTTGTTTTCTAGGAGCTGTGGTGGCGCACACAGGGAGAAAAATGATGAACAAAAGTGACCCAAACTTCTTTGCTAAAATAAAGTGAATTACAGAATGGGTAACCCTAACCCAAGGGATTGTAGCCATATTTATAGGCAGCCCAATAGCCTAGGAATATTCCCTCAGACCCTTAGCATTTTTTACAGACGCTGAAATAAAAGGAAAAGACCAAACTGCCCTTAGGATATTTTTACAGACTCGACTGACTGACTGTGGGCCTAAGGACAAAATAGTAAACTCCTATTTACATATGACTTATCTGGAAGCGGAGCTTACGTAGCGACTACGGCTTCACTTCAGGACGGTCCGTTCCAAGATCAGCGGTCGTCAGTTTTGCGTCGAAACTGACAAAGCGTCCACCGCCTTTGCACCAGGTACCCGGATTGGGCCGGCCCGATTCCGCGGCTCTCTCAGCCTGGCAATCACTCGCCGCCTGTGTACCTGAGTCAATCCTGGTCAACACCCCAGTGGACCCTCTGCTGCTCCTAGCCCATGTACCCATATTGGGCCAGCCCGACTTCACGGCCCCTCTGCCAGACAGTCGCTCGCTGCCCGTGTACCTGAGTCACATGCGGCCCAGACGCAGCAGGTCTTCTCTCCTCATCAGTCCTCTTTGACTTCCATTGACAATGACTCATCACATCTGGAGCCATGAGGCCCACGCTCTTTAGCATGGCTCCTCAACGGCGAGCGGGCCAGAGGCCACGATGAGCGACGACGGCCCTAGCTAAGCCTAAAAACAGAAAGAGGATGACCAGGGGAACACGAGGGTACCTTAGGCCAGGTGAGAGGTCGACAGAGCGTGGCCGGCGACGAGGGTAGATGGCGGAGTGGTTCGGGTTCCTTGTCGGCGATGGCGTTCCGGCGGGGTTCGTCATCGGTGGAGGGGTGGCCGAGGTCGATGAGGTCCTGGCGGTCACAGAGGTGCGGCTGCCGAGGGTGGAGGAGGACTTCGGTGATGGCGAACGGTGGCTGGAGCGAGGACGGCGGTGTGGCGCTAAAACGAGTGCCTCAGGCGTTCGGTTCGGTTCTGGACTCCAAGAGCGTGGGGGTCGAACACGGTGGAGGCCAGGGGGTTAAATAGAGGTGCCGGCGAGGGTCAGAGTGGGTCGCATGCATGGAAAGACGGGGGGGTATTCACTCATGGGCGAGGTTTCACCATGCACGGTATCGCGATCCTGGGGCTTAAACGCGTGCCTTAATGCGTTTAAATGGCTGGCGGGCCTCGGGGAATTGAATGCCGACGTTGGTTTAACGGGAGGGGGGTCGGCGAGCGGATCTGAGGCGAGGTCTTTGGCCGGCGGAGTTAGGGGGTGTGGCGTGAGGTGGACGACGGTCCTGACAGGCGGGGTCCACCGGGCAGCGGGCGTGGGCACGACAGCGGGTGAGGCTGGTGGCGCCGACAGGTGGGGCCAAGGTGGCGGGCGGGCGCACGCGCGGAGGGAGAGGGCCTCTGGCAAGTGGGACCTAGGTGTCAGTCAGGCGCGCGGGGAGGTGTGGGCTGGGTCAGCCGAGAGAGAGAGAAAGGGGGAGGCCCGTTACTATTGAAATGTTTTTCTGAATAAAAATAATTACAGAAATTGATTTAAAATATTTGGGCTACTTCCAAGGGTGACCAAAATTTGTGAAAATTCTCAAAAATATATTTTGGTCTTGGAATCACATACAAAATTTTCTAGCCTCTGGTTTGGTTATTTCATCTAGGTTCTAGTTCAAAAAGGCTAAGGAGGGCATTAAAGGTATTTCCAAAATGAATAATTCTAGGAAAATATTTTAAATGATATTTTTATTTCTTTGAATGTTTGCGGTGTTACAAACCTATCCCCCTTACAAAGAATCTCATCCTCGAGATTGGAACGCTACTCGAATAGCTCAGGGTATTGGGCTTTCAACTCGACTTCCTTTTCCCATTTGGCTTCTTCGGCGGGGTGGTTGTCCCACTGAACCTTGCAGAAGTGAACCACACGGCTCCTGGTTACCCTTTCCTTAGTTTCCAAGATCTTGATGGGTTTCTCGATGTAGGTCAAATCTTCTTGGACGTTGAGTTGTTGGAGGTCGGCCTGTTCGGCGGGCACACAAAGACACTTCTTCAGCTGAGAGACGTGGAACACATCATGAACTCCTGCTAGGGATGGAGGTAGTTCTAGTTGATATGCCACCTCTCCTTGCCGTCAGAGGATCTGAAAAGGTCCGACGTAGCGGGGCGCTAGCTTGCCTTTCATGTTGAACCTTTGAGTGCTACGGAGGGGAGTGACTTGGAGGTAGACATAATCACCCTCCTCAAAGGTTAGGTCTCTTGGTCGTTATCGGCGTAGCTTTTCTGTCAGGATTGGGATATCTTCAATCTGTCCATTATGACCTTGATCTTCTCTTCAGCTCCTCTTAGTATATCTGTCCCAAACAGCCGCGACTCTCCGGTCTGATCCCAGAGCAGCGGCGTTCTGCATTTACGCCTGTAGAGTGCTTTGAACGGGCACATTTGCAGGCTGGCTTGATAGCTATTGTTGTAGGGCGGCAGGTGCTCTCCGGATCCGTGGACGGTGAGGGAGATGTCGCAGGGCCTGGCGAATTCTTCTAGGTACACCCCCTGGAATTCAGGCTCGAAGAGGAACCCGAGGAAGGTGAGCATCATGCAGAGCTCCCTAACGAAGCCATCATAGTGGCGGAAGTAGTTGTGTACTTGGTAGACTGGCATCTACAAAAACAACAAGTTGAAGAAAGTGAGGGGAGGAACAAAGTTTATAAAGTAGGTTTTCGAGAAATAATTTTCTGCACTTATTGGCTAGGCTGGTCCATTTGGCTTCCTACAGTCAAGTCAGCTCTGATACCATCTTGTGGCGCCCCGATTTATCGAAATCGGAACATTATTGAATTTCCATAGAAAAACAATAATAACAAGAGGTTCATCATGCGACATCGTACATATGGGCAATCATCCGTGGTTCGCAGACCATATTATTACACAAGTTTAAAATTAAAAGAAACTATGAAAATAAACTGCATGACAAACGTCTTCTTCATGATCGTTTTCTTGACAGGGTCGCTACTCCAGACCATCCTCCTCGTAGTACACAGCCTCTGAAGTGTTTGTCCAATGGGTATGAGTACAAAAGTACTCAACAAGCCACCGCAAATGCAAGTAATAATGCAAGGTAATAACAAAGGAAGGATAATGGCTAAAAGTGCGGAAAAGTACATTTTCAGTTATTGCATTTAGTGTAGTCAAATTTAATCATGCGGAATAGTAAACATGAACATCAATAATACCATCTAACTCGAGGAGTATGTTTTCCCTCCTCGCACAACAGTCCTTACATGTCGAAGCATCATGCACATTCATTTCAAGAGTAAACTAACTGTGGGATGTCACGCAACCCGCCCTTGACTGTGGGCTCGGCTTTTTGAAAAGATTTATGACTCTGATCAGAGGTGTACTACTGTACCCACAAGGCACACACTCATCCCAAACACCAAAGTGTAACGAGATGACCCATACCACGGGAACTCGTGCCAAAACCTCAGCATGAAATGCTCCAAGCGATAACCACCCGCTCTAGGTTTCGCCGGTGCGCCGGGCCGCATCCGGGCTAACGTCGCACCCCCTTTTGTGCCACGTCGGTACAAGCCACCCGCAGGTGCTGCTTGACCCATCTCCAAGTGGTTGCCTCGGTTTGGAACACTCCATACCTTAGTTAGGACTTACCCATTAGACTTGTGGTTAGTACGGAAGTGTATTGCAACGGATCCCGCAGACCGGTCCTTATAGTGCCCCGAGTGCTACCGACCAATGCCCTAGCTTGCACCCGGAACCCACCATGCATACACTCACAACCAAAACTCTATCACCAACAAAATTCCAAAGATAAGGATAATGGGGATCATATAGTAGAACCAAGTTGCTACGACTCATTTTTAACCCTATAGAAATCGTGTAGATACATTGGACACTAGCTAATAGTACTAATCATATGGTGACAAGGAGTTTAGGCTAGATAGCATGGTTTGGGTTGCACATCAAGGTCGGGGGATCCTAATATATTGTAAGGGTTTCATTTGACTAATGCATGTATATCCTATGTGTTTTAGCGATAGTTTAATAAAACATGGGTTCAATATGCTCAAAAGATTGGTTTGGTGACTTGCCATGTTCAGCGAAAGGGGAGGGAGGAACTTCCGGGAAGTATTCCGGCTCCTCGGCGGCGTCGTAGTCTTCCCAATATAAATAAAATAAAATAAATACGACATTCAATTAAACAATCTAAAATCACACAATAAGCATATAGGTTTTGATTGGGTCAATTTAAAGAAACCAAAGTTGTTAAGTTTCTGAAAGTCATTTTATGAATAATTAAAATGAACTATAATGAAATATGGTTCTTTATAAAAGGTGTTTTTAATTGTGAATAATCTTATTTCAAGTTTTCTAACTAATTTAAAATAAGAGCTTCAGAGAAAATTTAGAGGTTTCATTAAATTAACAGGAAAAGAATAAATATAAATTTTGCTGAAATTTAAATAATTAAATTTGTAATTTACTCTAAGGGCATTTGAATACTTTATTAAATAAGGATGAAATATTCAAAGTAAGTATACTGTCTTTATTGCATTAACATGTAGAGAATAAAACTACAAATTTTCTAGAATTGAAATGATAATTTTTGGAGTTCAAATGCGCCAGATATGAATTTTAGAAGTTTAAAACCATTTCTGAAATTTAAATTAAATCCCAAAACAGTCTCGGGTCCACGGTGAGCCAGGCTCACGGTGAACCCACGCACTGTGCGCGTGGTCCGGCCCATTCTAGACCGTTGGATCCGGATCCAACGCGCGAGGGCGAGGCGGAGGCGTTAAGTTAACGTGGACGGCTGAGATTAAAACATCGAACCGGTACGCATCGTGTGGTCCAGATGCGACGTGGGATTTAAATTCTAGCGAACGGCTCTGATTAAGATGTAACGCTTCACCGAGATCTAACGGATCCGATTAAACCGCACGATGGATTTAATCGCCACCGTCGGATCCAAATCGCACGGTCGCGATCGAATCCGACACGGCACGGGAACTCGACCCGTGCCGGTCGTCTTATCCAGCGACGGCGAGTGGGCCAGAGGCCACGGTGAGTGACGACGGCCCTAGCTAAGCCTAAAAACGGAAAGAGGACAACCAGGGGAACACGAGGGTACCTTAGGCGAGGCGAGAGGTCGACAGAGCGTGGCTAGCGACGAGGGTAGATGGCGGAGTGGTTCGGGTTCCTTGTCGGTGATGGCGTTCCGGCGGGGTTTGTCGTCGGTAGAGGGGTGGCCGAGGTCGGTGAGGTCCTGGCAGTCACAGAGGTGTGGTTGCCAAGGGTGGAGGAGGACTCCGGCGATGGCGAATGGCGGCTGGAGTGAGGGCGGCGGTGTGGCGCTAAAACGAGTGCCTCAGGCATTCGGTTCAGTTCTGGACTGCGAGAGCGTGGGGGTCGAACGCGGTGGAGGCCAGGGGGTTAAATAGAGGTGCCGGTGAGGGTCAGAGGGGGTCGCATGCATGGAAAGCCGGGGGGGTATTCACTCACCGGCGAGGTTTCGCCATGCGCGGTATCATGATTCTGGGGCTTAAACGCGTGCCTTAATGCGTTTAAATGGCTGGCGGGCCTCGGGGAATTGAATGTCGGCGTTGGTTTAACGGGAGGGGGGTCGGCGAGTAGATCCGAGGCGAGGTCTTCGGCCGGCGGAGTTAGGGGGCATGGCGCGAGGTGGACAACGGTCCTGACAGGCAGGGTCCACCGGGCAGCGGGCGCGGGCACGACAGCGGGCGAGGCTGGTGGCGTCGAGAGGTGGGGCCGAGGTGGCGGGAGGGCGCACGCGTGGAGGGTGAGGGCCTCTGGCAAGTGGGACCCGGGTGTCAGTCGGGCGCACGGGGAGGTGTGGGCTGGGCCGACCGGGAGAGATAGAAAGGGGGGAGGCCCGTTACTGTTGAAATGTTTTTCTGAATAAAAATAATTATAGAAATTGATTTAAAATATTTTGGCTACTTCCAAGGGTGACCAAAATTTGTGAAAATTCTCAAAAATATATTTTGGTCTTGGAATCACATACAAAATTTTCTAGCCTCTGGTTTGGTTATTTCATCTAGGTTCTAGTTCAAAAAGGCTAAGGAGGGCATTAAAGGTATTTCCAAAATGAATAATTCCAGGAAAATATTTTAAATGATATTTTTATTTCTTTGAAAGTTTGGGGTGTTACAGGCTGCCCTATTGCAGGTCGCGGAACTCCTGCTGTTTCACCACGATAACTCCGGTGGGGACGTGGGCGGTGCGAAAGGCGATGGTGAACTCTGCCGAAGTCACCACGTGGTCCTCTGGTTGGGACTCATGGTAGTTGTCCCACCATTTAGCGGCGGGACCCTGGAGCTGATGAGTCCCTACTCCAGACCATCTTCGCAGTAGGCATCCTCTGAATGGTGTGTTCAACGGGTATGAGTACAAAAAGTACTCAACAAGCCACCGCAAATGCAAATAGTAATGAAGGGTAATAACAAATGAAGGATAATGGCTAAAAGTGCGGAAAAGTACGTTTTTCAGTTATTGCATTTAGTGTAGTCAAATTTAATCACGCGGAATAATAAACATGAACATCATCATACCATCTAACTAGAGGAGTATGTTTTCCCTCCTCGCACAACAGTCCTTACATGTCAAAACCATCATGCACATTCATTTAAAAGTAAGCTAACTGTGGGATGTCACGCAACCCGCCCTTGACCGTGGGCTCGGCTTTTAGAAAGATTTATGACTCTGGTCAGAGGTGTACTACTGTACCCACAAGGCACGCACTCATCCCAAACACCAAAGTGTAACGAGATGACCCATACCACAGGAACTCGTGCCAAAACCTCAGCATGAAATGCTCCAAGCGATAACCACCCGCTCTAGGTTTCGCTGGTGCGCCGGGCCGCATCCCGGCTAACGTCACACCCCCTTTTGCGCCACGTCAGTACAAGCCACCCGCAGGTGCAGCTTGACCCATCTCCAAATGGTGGCCTCGGTTTGGAATACTCCATACCTTAGTTAGGACTTACCCATTAGACTTGTGGTTAGTACGGAAGTGTATTGCAACGGATCCCGCAGACCGGTCCTTATAGTGCCCCGGGTGCTACCGACCAATGCCCTAGCTTGCACCCGGAACCCACCATGCATACACTCACAACCAAAACTCTATCACCAACAGCATTCCAAAGATGAGAATAACGGGGATCATATAGTAGAACCAAGTTGCTACGACTCATTTTTAATCCTATAGCAATCGTGTCAATACATTGGATACTAGATAATAGTACTAATCATATGGTGACAAGGAGTTTAGGCTAGATAGCATGGCTTGGGTTGCATATCAAGGTCGGGGATCCTAATAAATATATTGTAAGGGTTTCATTTGACTAATGCATGTATATCCCAGATGTTTTAGCGATAGTTTAGTAAAGCATGGGTTCAATATGCTCAAAATATTGGTTTGGTGACTTGCCTTGTTCGGCGATGTCGTAGTCTTTTTAACATGAATAGTAAACATAACATTCAATAAACAATACAAAAATCCACACAATAGGCATATAGGTTTTTGAAATGGGTTTGAACTAAGGAAAATAAAGTGGTTAAGTTTCTGAAATTTATTTTATGAATATTTAAAAACGAACTTTAATGAAATAATGTTCTTTCTAAAAGGGATAATAATGTAAACCATTGTATTTTAAATTTTCTAGCTAATTTAAAATAAGAAGTTCGGTGTAAACTTAGTGGTTTTAGTATACTAACATGAAAAGGATAAAAGATAAATTTTGCTAAAATTGAAATGAATCATTTTGTAATATATCCTAAAGTGCATTTGAATATATTATTAAACAAAAATAAAATACTCAATACAAACTTACTGTTTTTATTGTATTAACATGTAGAGAATAAAATTACAAATTTTCTGGAATTGAAATGGTAATTTTTGGAGTTAAAATGCGCCAGTTATGAATTTTATAAGTTTAAAACTATTTCTGAATTTAAATTAAATCTCAAAACGGGCATCGGTCCACGGTGAACCGGGCTCACCGTGAACCCACACACTGTGCGCGTGCGCCGGATCAAGATCTGCCGTTGGATCGCGATCGGGTGGCCACGGGCGAGGCGGGAGGTTTAAATGAAAATGGACGCGCGATATTAAAAGGCCGAACCGGTACGCATCGTGCGGCTCAGATCGAACGCGGGTTTTAAATAGAAATGGACGGCTTAGATTAAATCGTACCACTTCGCCGGGATCTAATGGATCTGATTAAACCGCACGAACGGTTTAAACGCCATCGTCGGATCCAGATCGCACGGTCGTGATCGAATCCGACACGGCACAGGTACTCGACCCATGCCGGTCGTCTTCTCCGACGACGACGAGCGGGCCAGAGGCCACGGCGAGCGACGGCGGCCCAAGCTACGCCTAGAAATGGAAAGAGGACATTAAGGGGAACACGGGGGTATCGTTGCGGTAGTCCGAGGTCGACGGGGCGTGGCCGGCGATGAGCGTGGACGGCGAAGGTGTTTGGGTTCCTCGTCGGCGATGGCGTTCCGGCGGGGTTCGTTGACGACGGAGGGGTGGCCGAGGTCGGGGAGGTGTCGACGGTCATGGAGGTGCGGTCATCGAGGACGGAGAGGGACTCCGGCGACGGCGAACGGCGGCTGGAGCGAAGGTGGCGGTGTGGCGCTAAAACCCGAAGTGGGGCGCTCTGGTTTGTTCTCAACGCGATCGGGCGTGTGGGCTGGATGTGGTGGAGGCCAAGGGCTTAAATAGAGGCGTCGGTGGGGTTCAGAGGGGGACGCTTGCAAGGAAAGCCGAGGGGAGGGCTTTAACTCGCCGGCGAGGTCTCGCCATGCACGGGCGCTGCAATCTCGGGGCTTAAACGCGTCCCTTAACGTGATTAAACGATTGGCAGGCCTTGGGGTGCATTAAACCGGGGTCAATTTAATGGGGAAGGGGCTGGCGAGGCGAATCCGAGGGCGAGGTCATCGGCCGGCATGATTTGGGGGCGGTGGCGCGAGGTGGATGATGGTCCTGACAAGCGGGCCAAGGCGGTTAGCGATCGTGAGCGTACGGGTGCGACGACTGACGGGTGGGGTCGGGCAGTCGGGCGCGCGTGAGAAGAGAGAGGGGGTCGCTGATGGGTGGGGTCCATTTGTCAGTCGGGGCACGGGGAGGAGTGGGCTGGGCCGGCCGATTGAGGGGGATTGAGGGAGGGGAGGCCCGTTACTGTTCCAATCCTTTTCCGAATAAAAATAATTACAGAAATTGATTTAAAATATTTGGGCTACTTCCAAGGGTGATAAAAATTTGTAAAAATTCCCAAAAATATATCTTGGCCTTGGGATCATAAACAAAATTTTCTAGCCTCTGGTTTGGTCATTTCACCTAGATTCTAGTTCAAATAAGCTAAGAAGGTCATTAAAGGTATTTCCAAATTAATTAATTCCAAAAAATATATTAAATCTATTTTTATTTCTTTGAAAATTTAGGGTGTTACAAACCTATCCCCCTTACAAAGAATCTCGTCCTCGAGATTGAAACGTTACTCGAATAGCTCGGGGTATTGGGCTTTCAACTTGTCTTCTTTTTCCCATGTGGCTTCTTCAACAGGGTGGTTGTCCCACTGAACCTTCCAGAAGCGAACCACACGGCTCCTGGTTACTTGTTGGGGGAGATAATCCCGACGGCTGAAGGGGGCCCACCGCCTGGGGGTCCGAAGCCTGGTGCCGGAGGGGCCAGGACCTACGGAGAAGGATGCCGGAGGCCACCCTCCGGGAGAAGGATGCCGGAGAGCACCCTCCGGGAGAAGGATGCCGGAGGCCACCCTCCAGGAGAAGGATGCTGGAAGCCATCCTCAGGGAGAGGAGTGCCGAAGGCCGTCCCTCGGCCCGTGGCAATGAATCCGGAGGGAGTGTTGGCGAGAAAAGGAAGGACAAGTATACGGGGAGACAGGATCACGATCCTCTGAGCCGTGTCGGGTGGCGCAGGCAGCGCCCGACACGGCTGATACGCTATCAGAGTCGAATCTTCTTGTCTGTACTGTGTATAGTCCGTTTTGTCTGTACTATCGACCGGCGCCTGGCTATGTAGCGGTCGGTGGTCCAGAGGCGTTCGGTCTTCTGAACGGGGCGCCCTATAAATACCCCTCAACTACAGTTGTAACGACACGGGCTCAAGGAGCATTGAATACACTACTCTCATTTCCACTAAGAAACTAAGAAAACCTGCTGGTTCGATCCGTTGTCCCAACAGACTGTTGGGGGAGATAATCCTGACGGCTGAAGGGGGCCGACCGCCTGGGGGTCCGAAGCCTGGTGCCGGAGGGGCCAGGACCTACGGAGAAGGATGCCGGAGGCCACCCTCCGGGAGAAGGATGCCAGAGAGCACCCTCCGGGAGAAGGATGCCGGAGGCCACCCTCCAGGAGAAGGATGCTGGAAGCCATCCTCAGGGAGAGGAGTGCCGAAGGCCGTCCCTCGGCCCGTGGCAATGAATCCGGAGGGAGTGTTGGCGAGAAAAGGAAGGACAAGTATACGGGGAGACAGGATCACGATCCTCTGAGCCGTGTCGGGCGGCGCAGGCAGCGCCCGACACGGCTGATACGCTGTCAGAGTCGAATCTTCTTGTCTGTACTGTGTATAGTCCGTTTTGTCTTTACTATCGACTGGCGCCTGGCTATGTAGCGGTCGGTGGTCCAGAGGCGTTCGGTCTTCTAGACGGGGCGCCCTATAAATACCCCTCAACTACAGTTGTAACGACACGGGCTCAAGGAGCATTGAATACACTACTCTCATTTCCACTAAGAAAATTTGCTGGTTTGATCCGTCGTCCCAACAGTTGGCGCCGTCCGTGGGGACCTTAGTTCAAGAATCTAGCGTCCTCTACACCCACTCACCAAAGCATGTCGGGTCGGAAGGGAGCAAGCATGGTTCCCCTGCGTCGGTCATCCCGCACCGCCGGGATCGAGCCTGTTCCGGTCCCTGACCCCAATCCTCTGGCCCCCGCTGCTGCGCCCATCGGGGCACCACCCCTGGAGCCAACCCGGGTGCCGGAAGGGACGCCCAAGGCCCAGGACCCTGTCAGCGTACCTGAGCCGACATCCGTCAATCTGACAGAGCCGCCGGAGGGCCCGCAGCAGGCGCATCCTCCGAGCGGACCCCCGGTGGTGTCCCTTCGGACCGACTACGTCCATTCGCGGGACGCCGATACCACTTCAGGAGGAAGTGGGAGCCAAGCTGACGCCCTGGCCGCCGAAAACGCTCGGTTGAAGGCAGAGTTGGCCTTGTGGTGCCAGGAGGCATCGCTTCGCCCTCCAGAGCCCCTTCGCCCCACGAAAGCTGCGGTCGTGGCGCTGAGCGATGATGAAGAGCCAGTGGACGAAGAAAACCCGTCATACGATGAGGAGTCCCCCTGCACCCGGACCTTCAGAGGGTGCGCTTCGGCACGAAGTTCTGCGCCGCGAAGCTTCCCAAGTACTCCGGGGATTCTGACCCTGGCGAATTCTCTCGTTCATACGCCTTGGCGATAGAAGCATCAGGGGGGAGCCGAGACACATGGCTAAATGCTTCCCCTTGGCGCTCGAAGGAATCACCCTCCGGTGGTTCTGGTCACTCCGACCCGGGACCATCCATTCGTGGGATCAATTAAGGAAGAAATTCGTCAACAATTTCCAGGGGACCTTTGTGGCCCCTATGTCCACCGGGAGCCTCTTCCAGGTGAAGCAGCAGTCCGGAGAGACCTTGCAGCAGTACTCCCAATGCTTTGCGCACACCAAGGCCCAGATCAAGGGCTCTCGGCTTCCTCCATCATCGACGCCGCCCGAGAAGGCATCACCCACCCAGGCCTCCTCGACAAGCTTCACCGGAAGCCCATCTCCTCGGTGGCACAACTCATGACGTATTTCGAGGAGTACGCCCGGTCCGAAGAGGGCCAGGCGTGACGACAAGCAATGATAGCCCCCGTCCGAACCCCGAGCGCTAGGACATATGAGGCCCCGCCGGACCTCAGCCGAGGAGCGCGCCCTCCCGACTTTCACCGCCAAGAGTCCGGCCGGCAGGACTCCGTCCACCGGGAATCTCGACGAAGCCGAAAGCATCTTCGGGGGGAAGTCCTCAGCATCACCCCCCGAGCCCCTGCCAAGCATCCGCACACGCCCGGCAGAAGTCGTTCCGTCGGAGCCAAGGCTCCGCCTCGAGCGCTCTCCGTGGGAGCCGCCTTCTACTGCAGCGTCACGGCGAGAACCGGAGTCACGACACCGACTCCTGCCGAACCATACTCGCCCTCTGCAGCGACTACCTCGAGCGCAATGTCGGCCGCGGTTCCACCGATAGGGGGACCCCTATCCCCCGCCCAGAGGCAGTCCAGGTAGTCGGGCGCCGCGATGAGCCGGAAGTCATGGGCCCGGCCCCGGAGTTCGGCAGGGCCCCGGCCCCAAGCTCGAAGATGCTCCGGATCAGGGGAAGTGAGTGGTCCTCCCCATATCCGGAGGGGGGGCCCTGGGGGCTCTTTCCAAGCGGCAGCGCCGGGACTACGTTCGGGAGGTTGGGCATATCGGCACGTCCGACCCCTCAGCCCTCCCGGAGTGGTCCCATGTCCCCATCACATTCACCGCTGAGGATGCCTCCGGAGTCAAGTTCCCGCACGCCGACCCCCTCGTCATCTTAGCAGACATTGCCGGAGTCAAGGTGCGTCGCATACTGGTTGACGGAGGGAGTTCTGCTAACATCATATTCGTGCAGGCCTTCGATCAGTTGTGCCTGTCGCGCAAGCACCTGTCGCCAGCTTCGCGTCCGCTCCAAGGCTTCGCAGGCCCCCCGCTCGATGCCCTGGGCCAGGTCATGCTGGAGGTGACCTTCGGCGACTCCCCCCTTCAGCGCTGCGAAGAGATCCTGTTCGACGTAGTCGATGCTCCGTACGCCTACAACGCTATCTTCGGAAGAGGGATGCTCAATCGCTTCGGAGCCATCGCCCACCACAACTACCTCTGCCTCAAGATGCCGGCTCCCGGAGGGGTGTTGTCAGTCCTGGGTGACCAGGCCGCAGCCCGCCGGGTCGAGTACGGTCACTCAGTGTCGTTGGAGCCGCGGCAGATTCACAGTGTCCGCGAAGGCGCCGAAGGAGCCGGCCTCCCAGGAGGCGGGGACCCCGGGCAGAAGGGCCACCTCGCCAAACCTCTCCCAGAGGGGGAGGTCATTACCAAGATCGTGACCCAAGAAGGGAAGGAGTACCCGATCAAGTTCGGAGGGGGTCTGGAACCGGAGGTATCAGCGTAGCTTGAAGCCATCATCCGCAGCAACCTCGACATCTTCGCATGGTCCGACGAAGACATTACCGGCGTCGACCGCTCGATCATAGAGCACTCACTGGCCGTCGACCCAAAGGCACGGCCGGTCCTCCAGAGGCTCCGGAGACTTTCCACCGAACGGGCCGAGCTCGCCAAGGCTGAGACAGAGAAGCTGCTTCGAGCAGGGGTCATCCGGTAAGTGAGTCATACCGACTGGTTGTCTAACCCAGTGTTTGTCCAGATGAAAACATCTGGCAAATGGCGCATGTGTATCGACTTTACTTCTCTGAATAAAGCTTGCCCCCGTGACCCCTACCCCCTGCCTCGCATTGACCAACTAGTTGACTCCACAGCCAGAGCAGAACTCCTCAGTTTCCTCGACGCTTATTCCGGATACCACCAGATCTGGTTACGGCCCGAAGACCAAGTGAAAACAAGTTTTGTCACCCAAGCCGGAGTATTCTGCTACCTCCGGATGCCCTTCGGCCTCCGCAATGCAGGGGCCACCTTTTCAAGACTAATCTCCAAAGCCCTGGGTCATCAGTTGGGGCGTAATGTGGAAGCATACATGGACGATATCATCATCAAAAGCGCCGCCAAGAGCCACCACGGCTCGGACATAGCTGAGACCTTCGATAGCCTCCGGCGGTGTGGAATCCGACTCAATCCAAAAAAGTGTGTCTTCGGAGCACGCGCAGGGAAGCTGCTTGGGTATCTCGTTTCCAGCCGGGGCATCGAAGCCAGCCCAACGCAAGTTCAGGCATTGCAGAACATGTCCCTCCCTCAGAACCTGAAGCAAGCACAAAAGCTGGTCGGTCGGTTGGCCGCCCTCGGGCGATTCCTAGCAAAATCAGCAGAGCGAAGCTTGCCCATCTTCAAGGCACTCCGAAGCTCTAAGCATTTCGAGTGGACCCCCGAATGTCAGGACTGTTTCTAGCAGATCAAGGAATATCTCTCCGGCCTCGTGGCCCTCGCCACACCCCAGGCTAACAGTCCTTTATTGGTCTACCTCGTCGCCTCCGGCCATGCAGCGAGTGCGGCTTTAGTCCAAGAGGAGGAACTCGACGGGAGGCTGATCCAATGCCCCGTCTACTTCGTTTCCGAAGCCCTCGCCGGAGCTAAGGCTCGGTACTCCGAGCTCGAGAAGGTGGCCTACGCCCTCGTCATGGCATACCGGAAGCTCCGGCACTACTTCCTGGCCCATGACGTCATCATCCCAACCGCCTACCTGCTAGGCGACATGTTCCGGAACAAGGACGCCACCGGCCGCATCGGAAAGTGGGCGGTGGAGTTGGCCCCATTTGGGATCTCCTTCGTCGCCCGGACGGCCATCAAATCCCAAATCCTCGCCGACTTCGTCGCAGAGTGGACGATGGCCCGTGAGTGCGCAGGCACCAAAGCAGGCGAGGATGTCTGGACCATCTTTTCGGACGGTGCTTACCAGGCTTCGGGGGCTGGAGCCGGAGCAGTCATCGTCTCCCCCTCCGGCCAGCAGGCCTTGTATTCTACTCGGCTAAGCTTCAAGGCCACCAACAATATCGCCAAGTACGAAGGGGTCCTCTTGGGTCTCCGCAAGGCGCACGCGCTGGGAGCGTCGCGTGTGGTCATCAAGACCGATTCCCAAGTAGTCGCCGGGCACATCGACAAGAGTTTCCAGACTAAGCACCCGAACCTTGCCTCCTACCTCGACACCATTCGCAGGTTCGAGGCATCCTTCAAGGGTATATCTGTCCAAAACATCCCGCGAGGTGAAAACGGCCAAGCTGACGCCCTCGCCAAAGTCGGGGCAGGAGCTCAAGCCTTGCCGCCGGGCGCTTTTTTCGAGGAGATCACCCAACCTTCGGCGCCCCCTCGCAGCGAGGTGCCCACCTCTGCCTCCTCGGAGGAGCCCCCGCCGCCACCCCAGCCAGCTCTAGTCCTGTATACGGTCGATGGCGATTGGCGGGAGCCCATCCTGCGCACGCTCGCGGGCAGCGAAGATGATCATCCTAGCCCAGACCAAGCTCGCCTCCAGCTCCGGGCAAGGTCATTCGAGGTCATCAACGGCATCCTATACAAGTCTGGAGTATGTTCTCCATTACTCCGTTGCATCTCGCACCCAGACGGAGTGGCCATGCTCCGGGACATCCACGAGGGGCTGTGCGGGAGCCACCTGGCGCCGCGAGCCCTCGCGGGCAAAGCTCTACGGCAGGGCGTATACTGGCCCACTATTGTTGCCGACGCAGAAGAACTCATCCGCACTTGCCAAGGTTGTCAATGGATGGGGCGGCGCAGTCACCGACCCCCAGCAAGACTGCTACCCATCCCTCCCATGTGGCCTCTGGCCCGATGGGGCATGGACCTCATTGGACCACTCCCCAGAGCGAAAGTCAACCTGCGCTTTGCTGTCGTCGCCGTCTAGTATTTTTCCAAGTGGGTCGAGGCAGAACCACTGACTTCCATCACATCCCGAAGCGTCCAGAAATTCTTCTGGCAGAACATCATGTGCCGTTTCGGAGTACCCAGGGAGCTCACGTTAGACAACGGAATGCAATTCGACGCTGGAGCTTTCCGGGCATTCTGCGACGAGTTGGGAGTCCGGCTCTGCTTCGCCGCCATGCGGCATCCCCAGTCTAACGGGGCCGTAGAACGAGCTAATTGCCACATTCTCTCTGGCCTCAACAAACGCATCGTTGGCTTGGCCAAAGGGTTGTGGCCTGACGAGCTGCCGAAGATCTTGTGGTCCATCCGGACCACTACTTCCCGAGCAACCGGCTTCACGCCATTCCGCCTCTTGTTCGGCGACGAAGCAATGACCCCAACGGAGCTCCGAGCCAGTTCGCTACGCGTCACATCGCCCGAAGCCGATGACGAGCGCACCGTCTCCCTCGACCTGGCCGAAGAGACGCGGCTCCGAGCCGTCGCCAACCTCTCCCAGTATCAGAAGGAGACCAAGGCATGGTACGACCCCAAAGTCAAGCGCAGCGAGTTCCAACATGGGCACCTCGTCCTTCGCGCGGTGGCCGCTCCCACCAAGCTGGACAACAAATGGGAAGGACCATACATTGTAACAAGCTCCAGACGACCGAGCTCCTACCGGCTCGCCACCTTGGAAGGCGAGGAGCTGAAGCACACTTGGCACGCGGAGCACCTGAAGTGTTACTTTCCGTAGGCTCATCAATGTATTCTGCTAGCGGTCGATAGCGCCTGCTTTTGTATCCAAATTGCGTAATAAAATCACCAGACAAGTGTTTTCGCCCAGAACGAAACGTGCAACGACTCTAAGAATCTCGCTTCACCGAAGCAATCGGGTTCCGAGCTCCGGCTCGACGCACCCTCGCCATCGGGTTCCGAGCTCCGGCTCGACGCACCCCCGCTATCAGGTTCCGAGCTCCGGCTCGACGCACCGTAACCATCGGGTTCCGAGCTCCAGCTCGACGCACACTCGCTCTCGGGTTCCGAGCTCCAGCTCGATGCACCCTCGCTCTCGGGTTCCAAGCTGCGGCTCGACGCACCCTAGCCATCGGGTTCCGAGCTTCGGCTCGACGCACCCTCGCCATCGGGTTCCGAGCTCCGGCTCGAGGCACCCTCGCCATCGGGTTCCGAGCTCCGGCTCGAGGCACCCTCACCATCGGGTTCCGAGCTCCGGCTCGACGCACCCTCGCCATCGGGTTCTGAGCTCCGGCTCGACGCACCCTAGCCATCGGGTTCCGAGCTCCGGCTCGACGCACCCTCGCCATCGGGTTCCGAGCTCCGGCTTGACGCACCCTCGCTCCTCGCTATCGGGTTCCGAGCTCCGGCTTGATGCACCCTCGCCATCGAGTTCCGAGCTCCGGCTCGACGCACTCTCGCTATCGGGTTCCGAGCTCCGGCTCGACGCACACTCGCCATCGGGTTCCGAGCTCCAGCTCGACGCACACTCGCTCTCGGGTTCCGAGCTCCAGCTCGATGCACCCTCGCTCTCGGGTTCCGAGCTGCGGCTTGACGCACCCTTGCTCTCGGGTTCTGAGCTACGGCTCGACGCACCCTTGCTCTCGGGTTCCGAGCTATGGCTCGACGCACCCTTGCCCTCGGGTTCCGAGCTCTGGCTCGACGCACCCTCGCACTCGCCTTCCTAGATCCCATCCGAAGTATGCCGCCCCCGTACGCGAGATGCATTCACCGCGCCTTCCTCCTAGCTGGTTAGCGCCCAGCCAGCGAACCGACTACCCGCTAAGGAGGGGGGAAGGGAAGGAGCAAGGCGAAAGACTTCAACCGCACATATTGGAAACACGGAGGGCGTATAATGTTTATTACAAATCAAAGACAGAAGAGAAGAATCAAGAGAAGTTTTCATCCAAGCCAAGCAAGAACCGAAGGCCCCCTCGGTCGGAGGGGTCACCCGAGCCAGAGCGTGCTTCAGTCGAAGGCCCGGGCGCGGTTCGCGCGGACCTCTCCTTCCTCTTCCTTCGCTCCTCCTCCTTCTTCTTGGCGCGAAAGGCCCTCTGGTCTTCTTGAAGTTGGGCCCAGCTGCGCAGATCGCCCCCCCCCGGGGGCGCTTCGTCCAAACTGGTTTCCGTATCAGACCACTCAACCGGTTCGGGAGATGAAGACAGGGAGCGGGGCCCTCTTTCTTCTTCCTTGACATGGTTCAGAACCCCTCAGAGGATGTCGGGGTCCGCGCGCCCGTCACTGCTACGGGGAAGAACGAAGCGCGCATGCCGGTTCACTCTTAGAACCTCGAAGACAGCCCATCGATCTCGAAGGGCGTCATCAAATTCAAGCACTTCGACATCACAGTCGCAATCACGGACACCCTGAGTGAGCCCCAGAAAGTACTCTGTATTAATATACAATTAAGTTTCCTAAGCTATTACAGGCTAAGACAACGATAGATTCTGAAGAAGCTACACCTTCGGGTCCGGCTGACGGGCCGAGACCGAAGGCTTCGAGGGAGCCGGAGGACCACGTGTGCGGAGCGCCTCCTCCAGCCAAGCCTTGATCGCTTCGGGACCCTTAGTCTGCCAGACTGCCTTGAGCACCCTCCAGGACTGATTCAGCGCAAGGCTCGGCGTCCGGAGGTGATCCCCCACGAAGGTGACCGGATGCAGGCTCGAAGACGAAGGAAGAGGAAGCCCAGACGCTTCGAGATGTCGTAGAATCCCATAAGCGACCACCCGAGCAGACACCTCGCCGTACTGCGCCACGGTAAGGTGTATTTGCCGGACGGCGGACTGGATAAACTTCACCCGACGAACCAGGGGCTCCCGGGCGATGTCAAACGTGCCGCATCCAGTGCCGTAGCGCGCCAGCACCTTCCGGAGGGACTCCGCGGTGTCAGCCGCCGTCTTCCCTGCCACGGCAAGCCCCTCGGTCACCTCCCCGTTCTGGGCGGTGAGGTCCACCTCGACCCGCTCCATCTGGGCCATCCGGGCCCTGAGGGCTTCGGCGTTAGCTGCCGCCTCCGAGGCTTGGGTCCGGAGCACGGAAACCTCCCCCTCGAGCCGCTCCGCTTCTGTGGCCCGGGACCGAAGCCCCTCTGCTTCGACAGCTCGGGCTCGAAGGGCGTCGATTTCTACCTCCAGCTTGTCGGCTCGCTCGGCCCGAGCCCGGAGCCCCTCCAACTCTGCGACGCGGGTCTTGAGGGAGTCCATCTCCGCCACTTGGGACTCGAGCGCCTCGACCTTCGCTGCCTGGAGCCGGAGGGCTTCGACCTGCGACGACCGCTCGCGAGCCAGTCTCACCATTGCTCAAGGAGGCGAGAGGGGACTTAGAGTTCAGGAAGCGGGACGAATGCTGGCTAAAGTGGCTAGAGTGGGCGTAGCAAAGTGAAGAAGGGAGAGCGGGCCGCGCGGCGGGTTATATTTAAGCTTCAAGGCCGACGGTTCCTCTTCCAGCTCGTTCAGCGTGTGAACGCGGCGGTTGCATGGCACCGCATTTAAGGCCAAACCGGCGCGTCGGGGCACGGCGGCTCCCTGGCGGTTCGCCTCCTCGATGTCGTTTACGCACGCACTAACTGCTTCTGGTGGCGGCTGGCCGCCTCCTCGGGGCCAGAGCCTCCCAGTCAAAGGTGCGCGTGCACCCAGCGAGCCCGGTCAAACTCCACTCCACCCGCTGGAGAGAGGATCCGGAGCGGTCCTCAGCCTCCGGGCCCGATCGAGCCTCCCTACTTCGGGGCTCCTCCGCGTCAGACGTAGGGGGCCACGCTACGGCTGGATCCAGCACCCCAATGTGAGTTATGTTCCTTATGAAAGTTGTCGGAATTATCATGTGCGCTTCCACCCTCTCTTGACGCAGGGCTTTCGAGAGGAAAGAAGCGAGGAGCTACTGTTGGGGGAGATAATCCCGACGGCTGAAGGGGGCCCACCGCTTGGGGGTCCGAAGCCTGGTGCCGGAGGGGCCAGGACCTACGGAGAAGGATGCCGGAGGCCACCCTCCGGGAGAAGGATGCCGGAGAGCACCCTCCGGGAGAAGGATGCCGGAGGCCACCCTCCAGGAGAAGGATGCTGGAAGCCATCCTCAGGAAGAGGAGTGCCGAAGGCCGTCCCTCGGCCCGTGGCAATGAATCTGGAGGGAGTGTTGGCGAGAAAAGGAAGGACAAGTATACGGGGAGACAGGATCACGATCCTCTAAGCCGTGTCGGGCGGTGCAGGCAGCGCCCGACATGGCTGATACGCTGTCAGAGTCGAATCTTCTTGTATGTACTGTGTATAGTCCGTTTTGTCTGTACTATCGACCGACGCCTAGCTATGTAGCGGTCGGTGGTCTAGAGGCGTTCGGTCTTCTGGACGGGGCGCCCTATAAATACCCCTCAACTACAGTTGTAACGACACGGGCTCAAGGAGCATTGAATACACTACTCTCATTTCCACTAAGAAAACCTGCTGGTTCGATCCATCGTCCCAACATTACTCTTTCCTTAGTCTCCAGGATCTTGACGGGTTTCTCAATGTAGGTCAAATCCTCTTTGATGTTGAGCTGTTGGAGGTCGGCTTGTTCGGTGGGCACACGGATGCACTTCTTCAGCTGAGAGACGTGGAACACATCATGGACTCCTGCCAAAGATGGAGGCAGTTCTAGTTGATATGCCACTTCTCCTTGCCGTCGGAGGATCCGAAAAGGTCCGACATAGCGGGGTGCTAGCTTGTATCTCACGTTGAACCTTTGAGTGCCACGGAGGGGAGTGACTTAGAGGTAGACATAATCACCCTCCTCAAAGGTTAGGTCTCTTCGTCGGTTATCGGCGTAGATCTTTTATTGGGACTGGGCTATTTTCAATCTATCCCTGATGATCTTGACCTCTTCGGCTTCTCGCAATATATCTATCCCAAACAGCTGTGACTCTCCGGTCTGATCCCAAAGCAACGGTGTTCTGCACTTACGCCCATAAAGTGCTTCAAACGGGGACATCTGTAGGCTAACTTGGTAGTTGTTGTTGTTGTACGAGAACTCCGCATAGGGCAAGTTCTTGTCCCATATTCTGCCAAAGTCTAGAGCGCAAGCTCTAAGCATATCCTCCAACATATAGGATTCTTCTATCTCAAAATTGATAAAGTCAATGAGGTCAGAATCACCCATCAAACCTAGGAAATAGCAAGAGGGATGGTTGGCAATGGGGATGAGAATTTGGTTCTTTAGGTTCTACAGAAAAAAAAGAAGAAAGAAAAGGAAAAGCAGTAAGAAGACAAAAAGCGAAGAACCAAGAACTATGAAGAACATCAAAGAAAAAAAGGGAAAAGTTAAGGGAAAAACTTACCTCAGGGACAGAGGTGTTGGTCTCCATTGGAATGTTGTGGTCTAGGCCGACGAAGGAGACAAAGATGATGGAGTGTGGTCATCAAAAAGCAGTACGTGAAGCGCTGACAACGAGCTCAAGGGCTAAGAAGGGTGGAGAGTATTATGAACGTGCAAAAAGCATAGAAGAAGAAAGAAGAGACCACCATATACTTATAGAGTGGGGGCGATGCCTCAGTAGTCGGGTCAAGTTGATCTCGATGGATTCAGTTGGACCACTTGCAACGTTCAGCAAAGGTGCAATGATAAGTACGGTTTTCTAAAAGTGTTAAATCGTTCGCATGTACGGGATTGGATGAAGCAAAATCTTCAGTGATTCTGTTTAATGGGGCCATTTCCAGACTATGTGGAATGAAGCCTGGTCCAACAAAATCACAACGAGAGAAGTGAATGCATTGAACCAGACAACATCCAACACAGTGCTCCATGGCTAAAGAAGAAAAGACATGGAAGAATATGAAGAGTTTATAAAAGTTAAAGTACAATATGAAAATGTGTTCTAAAGATATACTGTGATATCAAAAGGCGGCGAAAGACGAAAGGTTTCAGCTACTAGTGAAAAGTTTGAAGAGACTGTTAAAAAAACATGGTGCAGAGGGCTTTAATGAGTGATAATTTCAAAGAATTAGTTACCCTTATGCTCCGAAATTGGGGAGCATATGTTGACAGCGAAAATTGGTCAGGCCCAGGCCCAGGCCCAGTAGCATGGCCAATGAAGGTCAAAGGGGTTCGGTCAAAGGTTGGTCAAAGAAGGTTGTCTGTATTGTTATATGTGACCAGATATGAACGAGCCGATAGAGATGAAGAAAACAGAGATAAATCCCTTATGATATTATCGTAGAGGACGACAAGTCTCCAGACTATAAATATGTATCCATTAATTAGGTTAAAAACTACTACAAACATAGTAACAAACTACTTTTGGCGCATCGCCGCCCTTGGCTTCCAAGGTCGCGTTAATCCTGACGGGACTTAGCACTCGGAGCCGGGCTGGATCACTTTGATCTTCGACGAAGAGGTGAGTCCCACCACCCCGATGATCGTATCGACTAGATCAGTGTCTTTCAAGGATGCATCGTCTCGATCTCTTGAAGCATTGGTTTGGTCAGTACGATCGCTAATTTATCTCATTGTATTTGCTAGGTCTAAGGTTGCATCGTTACGATCTCTTAGATTGATGTAAGTTAGGTATCATAGTTTGAGGCTTCATCGGTTGGGTCCGATATCTTGATCTATTGTATCTAATTTATGTTGTGCATTGTTCATCTGAATAAAGCATACCTGATATGTCAAAGTACAATTAGTTGTTTGCGATTTAGAAACTCTCTTGGTTAAGTCCGATCTTGCTATTATGATGATTTAATAGTATAGATGCATTCTCTGGTATGTTAGATTTAGTTTCTATCATAGTACAAGCTGATAGGTTATCTTTAATTCCACATTGCATCTCATCGACGTTGGGAATTATTCATCGGCCCTAGTGTGCAAAGCGCTATTCGCATATCCGTCAGTCCAATGGCGTGTTATATGCATCGACCGATGGTATAACCGATCCCGATGGTTTAGCTTTTATTATTAGCTCAGTAGTCGATAAGCGACAGTATTCATGACTATTTCTTATCATCACGATCATTGGCTTGATAGTCGATCGGTGTTTCTACTAATGTTTTCATTCCCCATTATCAGTTGCATGGTCAAACTGATTAGCACCCTCAAAACCTTCTAAGACTGTAGAACCTGCACTAGAGTTAAGTAGATCTTTCAGGCCATGCGTGTGACCAAAAATGATACCAACATCGGCAAATGTGTTTTTTTCCCGTAGTGTATATCCAAAAAATCCAGAGCTGAATCCATTTTTTTGTTATGTTCAGAAACTATCTGAATTAATTTCACCCCTACATACATACATACATATAAATATACATGCATATACATATACATATACATACACATACATATACACATACATATACACATACATATACATATACATATACATATACATATACATATACATATACATATACATATACATACACACACATATATATATAACAGGTGTTTGGTACCTTCAACAATATTTTAAAAGCACATGAAATGATAGAAATACCATGTATTCAAATAAAGCAAGCAGGCAGCTAGCTGGTTGGAGTTGAAATGGACGGGAGCTGACCAGCAGGCAGCGGTTGACTTATCATGCATTTTTTTGGCGGAGACAAGTAATTTTATATAAAAATATATGCTAGTAGCTAGGCACTAGTTACATGTTATGTTCCATGTAAAATTATAAATGTTAATTAAAAACGTTATCGTCTCCATATGTATTACAGAGTACATATAATTGGCCTGATTAATCTATTTATTTGGACTAGCATGCAGTTGCATTCGGTCTATCGTTGACATTCTCCTCTCTGCGTATGGCTGACGATCGATGCGTCAATAGTAGTGTAGTACAATGCAAGAGAAGCTGCAAGTACAGAAAACGATCCAAGTACCCATTCCACCCAGATGTACCTACGTACTATACGATCGACGCAACGTCGTCCTCCAACCGCTTCGAGTGATCCAGTTGCTTAAGGGTGTTTGCGTACATGTATTAAAATTTAGTCTGAATTATATCAAATGTTTGGATATTAATTTAAATGACTAAACATAAACTAATTACAAAAATAATTGTAGGATCGGAAGATAATTCGTGAGACGAATTTAGTATGTCTAATTAATATCCATAATTACCAAATGTTTACGGTGACATCACATTGTCAAATCATGGTGTAATTAGGCTCATTAAATTCGTCTCGCGAATAATTTACCGATTATAAATGAGTTTTGTAAATAGTCTATATTTATTACTCCAAAATAGTATCTAAACATTCGATATAACAGGAGCTGACACTACTACAAAGCGACACTGTAGCGGCGGGCAAAATCGACCTATAGTGGCGGGCATCCAGTCCGCCACTGCTCTAACGCCACTGCTATCGCTGGTTAGCAGTGGCGGTCAGAGCGCCCGCCACCGCTGTGTCAACAGCAGTGGCGGGCGCGCTGACCTCATCGGCCCGCCACTGCTATTATCAATATCAGTGGCGGGCAGATGATGTCAGCGCGCCCGCCACCACTATGTCAACAGCAGTGGCGGGCAGATGATGTCAGCACGCCCGCCACCACTATGTCAACAGCAGTAACGGGCAAGCTACCTCATCTGCCCGCCACTGCTGTGTATAAGCAGTAACACAGAATGCTGTGATCCCACAAACCAAAACACAGAAATTATATGCTTCACACAGCCATCCACATACACAGCAGCAAAACATCCACATATCCACATACACAGCAGCAAAACATCCACATATCCACATACACATCCACAACAACAACACATCAACACAACAACCATCAATCTCATCAATTTTCAAAAATTCACAATGTTTACATTCTTCCGGTTTATGTTTCACAATAAACATCCATCAACACAATTCATTGTTTCACAAATACATGCTCATGTGGTTTATGTTTTCTTGGAAGGCTAACTCATATCTTAATTGGTTCGCCTTTTCATTCTTCCGGCCCAATCATACAGAGTTGGATGCTTGGCCACTTCACTCTCAGGATCGAAAAATACTCCAAGCTCATGAAGAATCTCATGCATCGTGAAGCGGCACATCCTTGATACGATTTCGTACATTTGTGATTCAGAGAGTTGGCTCTTCTGGGCAACGGTTGATGGACCTGACGCCTGCATACGTAAAATATAAGTACATACGCTGCAAGTTATATTAGATTAACACACAAGAAATCAACTTACTTCTTTAGTATCCTCAGATACGTCCGCCCAAACTTTCCTAAGTTACTGCTCATGAAATCACAAGTATAGTAGCCACAATGCACGGAACCAAGAGATTGTTTGTGACACTTCAAAATAGACAAAGTTAGAACGATATATAGTTTGGCTTTATCAATTGAATTAACAAATTTAAAAATATAATATTACCGGAAAGTTGGTTCTGATAAGCATTTCTTTCGGCCTCTGTGGATCATGTGGGCCACCTAACTTTTCCACGTAGTATCTATATGCACTCTGAATAACATTTAATATATCTTGATATTCTTTTTGGGTTTGTCGAGCGAGTCGAGCACATAAACCCTTGAGCTTTTTGGGTATATCAGAAGTTGTCGCGCCCCGATTTAATAAATCAGGACTTTATTGAAATTCCACAGAAAATCAATAAAACAAGACGTTCATCATGCGACCACGTACAATACGGACAATCATTCACGGTTCGTAGACCGCATTAGTACAAAAGTGAATAAAGGTGAAGAGAAACTAATAAAATAAGGGTCCTAGATGAACGCCTCCTTCCAGTCTCGCCTTGACTGGGTCGCTACTCCAGACCTTCATCCTCCTCGTAGTAGACTGGCTCTGATGTTGTAAGTCAACGGGGTGAGTACAGATGTACTCAGCAAGCCACCGAATGCAAATATAATGCAAGAGAATAACAAGGGGGATAGTGGCTAATTTTGCGGAAGCAGCATAATTGTAAAGCTTTAAATGTGAGCAATTTATTAGTACGGAAAAATAAACAGGTGCATGTGTATCATCATCTTCTAACTCGAGGGGTACAGTAAGCCCCACCTCGCTCAACAGTCCTTACGTGCCATGAATAACTCGACCATTCAAACAATTGTAAACTAACTGCGAGTAGTCACACAACCCGCCCTTGACCGTGGGCTCGGCTTTTCGAAAAGATTGAATTACTCTGATCAGAGATGTACCACTGTACCCACAAGGCACGCACTCATCACCTACACCGAAGTGTAACGGGATGACCCATCACACGGGAACTCGTGCCAAAACCTTCCATATAGTCCTCCCCGACTCAATAGCACCCTCTTATGGGTTTCATATGGTGTCCCGACGCATCGGAGCCCCACCATACCCCCCTTGAGCCTCGTCGGTACAAGTCGCCCGCAGGCTAGCCCCTTGCCCCCTCCTCTATGGTGCATCAAGCCGGAGTATTCCATACTTCCAGTTAGGACTTACCCATTAGACTTGTGGTTGGTACGGAAGTGCTTTGCAACAGATCCCGCAGACCGGTCCTTATAGTGCCCCGGGTGCGACAAACCAGTGCCCGAGCTTGCACCCGGAACCCACCATACTTATAACCTAGCCAACTCCAACAGAGTCCAGAGACGAGAATAACAGGGAAATTCATATACAGAAATCCAGCTATCTACGACTCGTTCTTTTAAACCTATAGCAGGTGTGCCGGTACATTGGGCACTAGCTAATATTTTTATAGTAGAGTGACAAGGAGTTAAGGCTCGATAAGCATGGCTTGGGTTTGCACACAAGGACAGGGATCTAATAAATATAAGTGTAAGGCTTGAATATTCGACTAATGCAATATTAACCTATGGGTTATAGCGATAAGTTATTAAAACATGGGCTCAATATGATCAACTGTTTCCACAGAGGTGGTCGATTACTTGCCTTGCTCAGCAAAGGGTGAAGGAGGAACCTCGGGGTAGAACTCCTGCTCCTCGACGAACTCGTAGTCTTCTCGATACGGAAAAATAAATAAACATCACATTCAATAAAACATCTCCAAACATAATCATACATATTTGTGGGTGTTTTTATGTGGAGTAATATTTTATTCTTCTGATGTTTTGTACAAAACAGTAAAGTTTAACATTTTAGGATTTTTCCCAATTTATTTTCTGCATTATTAATTTTAACCCTAAGGGATTTTTATTCACTTATTTATTAATAATATTTTGGGTAACAGAAACATATTGTTTTTATGGCATCAATGTGTAGAGAATAATATTCTGGTTTTAACAAAATTTGAATGGTGAAATTTGGAGTTAATTTGAGCAAGATGGGAATTTTCAAAGTTTAAATCAATTTTCTGGATTTTTATTTAAACTAAAAACAGTCCCTGGTCCACGGTGAACCAGGTTCACCGTGAACCCGTGACTATGCGCGTGGACCCGAGCGATCTGGGCCGTTGGATCTGGATCCAGCAGTCAGATGCGAGGCGGGTGGGTTCAGTGGAAATGGACGGCTGAGATTATATCGTAGCGAAGGGGTACGCGTGGACGTCTGAGATCGTTCGGGGGGGGTTTAAGTGGCGATCGACGGCCGAGAGGCCTCGATACCCCTTTGACCAGATCCGAGGGCCCAGATTAAATCCCGGAGGGGTTTAATCTTAGCCCTCCGATTGCGATCGGACGGTCGCTGTGCGATCCGGCACGGCACGACGTAAGGGGGCTCGTATCCCCCTTCGTCTCCGGCGACGGCGGCCTCAGATGCGATGGCGACGGCGGCGGCGAGCGCCTACGGGCATAGCTAACAGCAAAAATGGAACGGGGAGGGGAGGGCGGTCATGACCGTACCTTTGACGGCGACGACGGAGGTCCGGAGGTGACCGGCGGCGAGCGTAGACGGCGGAGGGGTTTCGGGTGCTCGACGGTGACGACGATCCGGGGGTCTTCACGACCGATGGAGTGGTGGCCGAGGACGGGTGAGCTCCGGCGGTCACGACGGTGGCGGTGGCTAGGACAGGGGAGGTCCGAGGCGAGGGCGAGGGCTCGCCGGAGGCGAAGCAGAGCAAAAACGCCAAAAAGAAGGTGGCGGCGCTCTGGAGGGCGAAGGCTAGGGCTTAGGCGGTGTGGGTAGAGTGCGGTGAGCCGAGGGGTACTTATAGGGTCGCCGGCGTCGGTTAAATGGAAGGGAACCCGAGGGTTTCTTTTTCTCTCCGGCGAGCTTCCATGAGCACGGGTACCTGCCATCCAAGGTGAAAACGCGTGGAGATAAGGAGGAAAGCGATCGCCGGGATTTGGCAAGTCATGGCGTGGGCCCAGATCGGCGATCGACGGCTGGCAGGGGCGATTTCGGCAGGGGGGCTCACCGGCGATGGAAAGGGGGATCCCTTTCCATCGGGGAAGAAGCTCCCGACAGGTGGCCCCCACCTGTCGGCGGGTGAATGGAAATGGAAACCCAGACAGGCGGGCCATGGTTGCCAGAGGGTGAAAGGGGAGTGGCGGAGGCTGACTGGTGGGGCCGAGGCGGGGTGCGGGCGGGAGGAGAGAGAGGGGAGCGGCGCCGACAGGCGGGACCCACTCGTCAGAGAGAGAGCAGTGATGGGCTGGGCCAAAAGGCTTTTGGAGGGAGTTTCGGGGTTGAGGCCCATTAAGGATTAAAATTGATTTCTGATTTAAAATAATTCCAGAAATTCGAGTATTTGATTAAGGGTTGAATCACTGTTGATAAAAATTTGTAAAAATTCCTAAAATTGTATTTTGGCCTCTAGTTCATCTTATAAAATTTTCAGGTCCAGATTTGGAGTATTTCTCCCTGTTTGGCTTTATTTAGGCTCTTTTGTGATTTCTCCTTTAATAATAAATCCAAAAATGATTTAAATATTATTTTCTTTTTATTTTATTCCTTTTTAGTTTCTGGGGTGTTACAATCCTATCCCCCTTACAGAGAATCTCGTCCTCGAGATTCGGCTCAATCCTCGAATAGTTCAGGATGCTGTGCCCTGAGTTCATCTTCTTTTTCCCATGTAGCTTCTTCTACAGGATGATTGCTCCACTGCACTTTGCAGAAACGGATGATTCTACTCCTGGTGGTCCTTTCTTTGACTTCCAATATCTTGACCGGCTTTTCCACATAGGTCAGATCCTCTTGGACATCCAACTGCTGAAGATCCACTTGCTCCGTGGGGACGCGGAGACACTTCTTGAGTTGAGATACGTGGAATACATCGTGCACTCCAGCCAACGAGGGTGGTAGCTCCAACTGATAAGCTACTTCGCCTTGGCGTCGGATAATGGGGAATGGTCCAACATATCGAGGGGCCAACTTTCCTCTCATGTTAAACCGTTGAGTACCACGGAGGGGTGTAACCCGGAGGTAGACATGCTCTCCTTCTTCAAAGGCTAAGTCTCGGCGGCGATTGTCTGCGTAGCTCTTCTGTCTCGATTGGGCTGTCTTGAGTCGGTCTCTGATGATTCGTACCTTCTCTTCAGCTTCACGAAGAATGTCTGTTCCGAATACTTGGGATTCACCAGTTTGGTCCCAAAGTAGAGGCGTTCTGCATTTACGTCCATATAAGGCTTCAAAAGGAGACATCTGAAGACTGGCTTGATAGCTGTTGTTGTATGAAAACTCAGCGTACGGCAAGCTCTTGTCCCAAGTGGCTCCAAAATCCAAAACACATGCTCGAAGCATATCCTCTAGTATCTGATTTACCCTCTCCGTTTGTCCATCTGCCTGAGGATGGTAGGCGGTACTGAAATTCAATCTCGTGCCCATCTCCTCTTGGAGGTTCTTCCAAAAACGAGAGGTAAACTGACTTCCTCGGTCAGATACTATCTTCTTGGGCACTCCGTGAAGACATACAATCCGGGCCATATATAGCTCTGCAAGCTTAGGGCCACTAAAGGTTGTCTTGACGGCTATGAAATGAGCTACTTTCGTAAGCCGATCGATGATCACCCAAATAGAATCATACCCAAGTTGGGTCTTTGGTAATCCGGTGATGAAATCCATACCGATCTCTTCCCACTTCCATTCCGGCACTTTAAGTGGTTGTAACAATCCTGCAGGTCTCTGATGTTCAGCTTTTACTCTTCTGCAGGTGTCACATTCGGCGACAAACTGGGCAATCTCTCTTTTCATGCTAACCCACCAATAACGTTCCTTCAGATCTTGGTACATCTTGGTACTGCCGGGATGAATGGAGTACAATGTCTCATGGGCTTCTCTTAGGATAAGAGTCTTTATTTCAGGTTTATCCGGCACACATATCCGAGTTCCAAACCATATGGTGCCACTCTCGTCCTCTGAAAATCCGGGGGCTTTTCCTTGTCTCATGTTCTTCTTAATGGCAGCTATATCTGGGTCCTCTAACTGAGCTTCACGGATCTGCTCAAACAAGACAGGTTGGGTCTCCAAGGTGGCTAGGTATGCTCTTGTGGTTAATCCAAGATTTAATTTTTCCATCTCCCTACATAACAGGGGTGCGTGTTCTTGAATCATCATGGCGGTGCAATATCCCTTGCGACTTAATGCATCAGCTACCACATTTGCTTTTCCGGGGTGGTAGTGAATACCTAAGTCATAGTCCTTGATCAATTCCAGCCATCGTCTTTGCCTCAAGTTCAGATCTGGCTGTGTGAAGATATACTTCAAGCTCTTGTGATCCGTAAAGATCTCACAGCGATTTCCAACTAGATAGTGCCTCCAAATCTTAAGGGCGTGCACTACGGCGGCTAATTCCAGATCGTGAGTCGAATAATTCAACTCATGAGGTCTCAACTGTCGGGAGGCATAAGAGATAACTTTTCCATCTTGCATAAGAACACATCCCAATCCTTGGCGAGATGCGTTGCAATAGACATGGAAGTCTTTGCGGATATCCGGTAGGGTCAGTATAGGTGCAGACACCAAACGGGTCTTAAGAGTGCGGAAACTTTCCTCGCATTCAGGAGTCCATTCAAACTTCTCTCCTTTCTGCAACAACTTGGTCATAGGCTTGGCTATCTTGGAAAAATTTTCAATAAATCTCTGATAATATCCGGCCAAACCCAGAAAACTTCGTATCTCAGATACGTTCGTGGGTGGCAACCAATCCGTAACTGCTTCTACGGTGGCAGGGTCTACTGCGATTCCTTGCGCAGAGATGATGTGTCCAAGGAACTTTACTTCTGCCGTCCAAAACTTGCATTTGCTGTACTTGGCATACAATTGGTGTTCCCTTAACTTTCCTAAGGTTAACCGGAGGTGGGTCTCGTGCTCTTTCTGGTCCTTGGAATAAATGAGGATGTCGTCTATGAAGACCACGATGAACTTGTCCAAATATTCCATGAATACCTTATTCATCATATTCATGAAGAATGCAGGGGCGTTGGTCAATCCAAAGGACATAACCGTGCACTCATATAATCCATAACGGGTAGTGAAGGCAGTCTTGGGTATGTCCTCCTCTCGGATCCTTAACTGATGATAACCCGAACGCAAGTCGATCTTCGAGAATACTGTAGCTCCTTTTAGCTGGTCGAAGAGGTCATCGATCCGAGGCAACGGGTACTTATTCTTGATCGTTACTTCATTCAAAGCGCGATAATCCACACACATACGCTTTGCCTTGTCTTCTTTCTTCTCGACGAAGATGACGGGAGCACCCCATGGCGATGTGCTGGGTCTGATGTAGCCTTTCTTCTCGAGATCCTCCAACTGCTGCTTCATCTCAGCTAATTCATTGGCGGCCATTCGGTATGGTCGCTTGTAAATAGGAGTGGTTCCGGGCACCAAGTCAATTCTGAACTCGATGTCCCTCTTAGGTGGCATCCCTGGTAGATCCTCTGGGAATACGTCCGGGTACTCACTGACTACTGGTATCTCCTCCAAGGTAATCTGATGTAGTCTTGTCCTTCCGGCCTTCATGCTGGGCATCTGGAATGTGACTATAGTCCCTTCTTCATTAGTCACAGTCACTTTTCTCTGGGCACATTCTATCACACCTTGGTGTTTATTTAGCCAATCCATCCCTAGAATGAGGTCCAAACCTTGACATTCTATTAGAATGGGGTCGGCCCAAAATATCGTGCCTTGGATATCTACCCATACCCTTGGACTAAAGGAACATGCGAGGGTTTGCTTGCCCGGGGTGGCTATCAATACTGGCCTGGGTAGTTCACTTATGTCCAGGGCATTATTTTCCACAAAAGCAGTTGATATAAAGGAGTGGGTAGCTCCGGTGTCAAATAATACCACTGCAAGTGATGAATGAACCATAAACTTACCCGTGACAATCTCCGGTGCAGCCTGGGCTTCCTCGGCGGAGACGTGGTTCACTTTGGCGCGGACGGCGGGGTTGGAGGGTGACGCCTTGAGCTCTCTTGGGATGAGGGCACTGGTGGGAGTAGTGTCCCTCCTGGCGGCAGTTGAAGCACACCACAGGCTTGCCATGCCTGTCTCTCAAAACCTCCGGCTTCTTGGCCGGGGCAGCTGGGGCGGTCGGTGCGGCTGGAGCGGAATGAGGTTGGCTGGCTCCGGCATTAGCAGCTGGTGGCGCCGGGCGATACACTGGCCGGGGGTGGTACTGTGGTGCTGGTGGGGGTGGAGCAAAACGGGGTCTCTGGGCCATACCCTAGTTTTGCCTGAAGGCAATCATGCGCTTTTTCTTCAGGTCGACCTTGTTCTGCTGGGTCTCCTGCATGATAGCCTTGTTTCACCAACTTTGGAAGTTGGTGAAATCTCCGGAGATAAGCTGTAGGGACAGCTCATCCTTCAGTCCCCGAAGGAACTTAGCTTGCCTGGCCGCATCAGTACGAACCTCCTCAGGTGCGTACCTGGCCAACCTGTTGAACTCATGTAGATACTCTGTGACAGACCTACTTCCTTGCTGCAGGTCTCTGAACTCTTGTTGTTTTTGGGCAATGATGCCGTCGGGGATGTGGGCGGCACGAAAGGCGGCCGAGAACTCTGCCCAAGTAGGGGCGTGGCCCTCGGGCAGAGTCTCGCGGTGATTGTCCCACCACTCAGCGGCGGGACCATGAAGCTGGTGGGTGGCGAAGGCCACCCTCTCCTGCTCAGTGCAGGTCAGGAGGTCGAGCTTCTTCTCGATCGCCCGCAACCAATCCCCAGCCTCCATGGGGTTGGTGGTGCTCGAGAAGGTCGGTGGGCGGACTCGGAGGAACTCCGAGAGCTGCGACGCGGGAGCAGGAGCTGGTGTGGCAGGTCGGGGCAGCTCGGGCTGTTGGTGGAGGCGGAAAAGATGCGCCTGCTGCTCTTGCATCTGCTACTGCTGCTGCATCTGGTGCAGAAGGGCTGAAACCAGCTGGTTCTGGGTAGCCATCATCTCAGCTAGGGTGGGATGATTGGCAACCGGGGCCTGCCTTTGCCCGGTGGCTCCCCATTGTGGCAGGTTGCCACTATCTCCTCCGTTCTGAGGAGCGTCTGAACCCTGGGTGTTGGTCATCCTGGAGTTTTCCAAGTATACACATTTATTTTAGTGAACTTCTTCATATTTTATTTTCAAAAGGGTACCGTTCTTGCGGTTACATTTATTTAATTCTTCATTCATGCCTTATGTTTTGACATGAATGCTAATACAAACAAGCAATAATAAAAATAACAATCAACCGTAAAACTACGTCTATGGCAGCTCGGGGACGGCTCGATCTCGGGCTCGTGGGAGACGGTTGGGGTCGAGGAACTGGACGGTCCGGCGGGTGGTGCACTGCGGGAGATCCTCTTGGGCCTCATAGTGGGGATCCGAAGGGGTTTCTTCCTGCGAGGGCGGAAGAGGTGCGATCTCCTCTATGTCCTTCTTCAACTCTCTGAGCTGCTGACGGAGCTGGGCGTGGACCATGGCGCCCTGGCGTAGGAGCTCGTTCTGACGCCTCAACTC